>SJYF01000057.1:8336150-8367066 GCA_006410515.1 Procapra przewalskii | reverse complement strand
CAAGCTGGAATCAAGATTGCTGGGAGAAATATCAATAACCTCAGACATGCAGATGACACCACCCTTATGGCAGAAAGTGAAGAGGAACTAAAAAGCCTCTTGATGAAAGTGAAAAAGGAGAGCAAAAAAGTTGTCTTAAAGCTCAACATTTAGAAAATGAAGATCTTGGCATCTGGTCCCATCACTTCATGGCAAATAGATGGGGAAACAGTGGAAACAGTGTCAGACTTTATTTTTCTGGGCTCCAAAATCACTGAAGATGGTGACTGCAGCCATGAAATTAAAAGATGCTTACTCCTTGGAAGAAAAGTTATGATCAACCTGTATAGCATATTGAAAAGCAGAGACATTACTTTGCCAACAAAGGTCCGTCTAATCAAGGCTATGGTTTTTCCAGTGGTCATGTATGGATATGAGAGTTGGACTGTGAAGAAAGCTGAGTGCTGAAGAACTGATGCTTTTGAACTGTGCTGTTGGAGAAGACTCTTGAGAGTCCCTTGGACTGCAAGGAGATCCAACCAGTCCATTCTGAAGGAGATCAACCCTGGGATTTCTTTGGAAGGAATGATGCTGAAGCTGAAACTCCGGTACTTTGGCCACCTCATGCGAAGAGTTGACTCACTGGAAAAGACCCTGATTCTGGGAGGGATGGGGGGCAGGAGGAGAAGGGGACAACCGAGGATGAAATGACTGGATGGCATCACGGACTCAATGGACGCGAGTCCGAGTGAACTCCGAGAGATGGTGATGAATAGGGAGGCCTGGCGTGCTGCGATTCATGGGGCCTCAAAGAGTCGGACACGACTGAGACTGAACTGAAACTGAACTGAAAATCAAAATTTGTTTACCTGAAATTCAAACTGGGTGTCCTGAATTGTTTCTGGCTGCTCTTTTTACAAAGGCCTCTATCCCAGCCCCACCTTCCTCTGCAGCCCCCGCTCTCACTAGGCCTCTGCCCAGGTCTAATGAACCCCTTCCATCCCTCCCTTTCTTCTTCAGTACTTGCTCCTGCAAAGAGTAAATGAATGAACACACAAAAGGTGCTGCAGAAACAGTCTCTGCTCTGAGGGACTGGCACGGTCCTTGGAGGAGATGTTGGAGTTTCAGTGTTATTCCCCATCCTCTGGGGCACAGTGGCCCCCAACCCCCTAACCACCCCAGCTTGCCAGGCTAATTCTCACCCCTCCTAGAGCAAACAGGTGATCTTAGACCTTCAGTCTCCTTCTTCAACAAGTCTTTTCCAATAATCTCTCAGATGAGATGCTCGGGGTATGTGTCCCCCAGCACCCTGCTTTTACTGTATTATATCTCCTATTACCCTTTCTCACAATCTCTTAGTATCATGATCTGTTTCCCTACCAGGCTGTAACATCTAGAGAGAAATTGATCAAATCTGTTTTGCTTACTTCTTCTCCCTCCAGGGCCAGCACAGTGCCTGGAATTGGAGGTGGTATTCAGTGTTTCCTGAATGAATAAACAGCACTCTGAGGCCCCTATATTACTCAGAAGCTAATTTCCTCAATACTTTTACCTATTTGTGGTCAAGATCAAGAGAGGTCTTAATGCTGCCCAGTTGGGGTTCCCATTCTACTGGGGGTGCTCACTCCCAGTCCCAGCAGAGAGGATACGGAAGAGCAGAGTCCCCATTTCAGTTCTTCATTGCTGTTTGCACACCATGTTTATAAATTATTTCTCTGCCCTAAATCCAGTGTCCTCATCTGAGTTGTGGGGCCAGTAAAATCTGCCTGGACAAAACTGGGGGCAGAATTAACTCCGGCGATGCCATAAGGGGCTCCAGAGTAGAGAAGCACTCAGCCAATGCTAGTTTTCCTTTCTTCCCTCCTAGAAGGCTCCCAAGGCTTCTTTCTTTCAGACAGAATAAAAAGTTTGATAGCACGGGACGGATACCTGGTCAGCTGGCATAAAGCAATGTACTTTGGTTTCAGATCAGAACCAGGAAACCTCACACTTTAAAGATAAGAAGGGGGAAATATGTGGAAGTGAGAGAGAGGCCATGTCCGTGGACTTGAGAGAGAGAAAAAAGGGGCTGGAAGCAGTGGATCAATCATCAAGGTGAAAACTTAAAAGACGATTGATTTTCCTCCTTGATGTCCATGTTTGAAGGGCCTTGTTGGATTCCTCCTGGGAAATCAACTTTGAGGCTCATTTCTGCTGCAGAAAAGTCATTTCCTCTGCGCTCCTGTTTCCAGTGGTTCCCCGGGCTCCTGGCAGGGAGCAAACCAATGTCCTTGGAGATGAGCAGCCTGACCCTGGGGCCCGTCCTTGCTCTTTCCCCAGAGCCGAGATGGTGTCCGAAGAGCTGAGCCTGGAGTGGCTGTACCTGGGCTCACCTGCTACACTGGCTGCGTGGCCTTGGGTGGGCTTCGTTCCCCTGTGTGACGATCGCCAGCCACTGTCCAGGAGGTGCCAGTGAGGGCTCTTGAAGGTCAGGGGTGAGTGGACAGGATGGGTGAGCCTGAGGATGTGCCCGTGGGACCTGGAGTCAGAGTGCGAGAGCCAGCGTTTCCAAGGGCAGAGTTCAAGGAGTAAGCAGGGAAAGAGGGGTGGAGGCAGGTACAGAGTGAGAAAGGCAGGGGACCAGGTGAAGAGTTCTATGCTTGCTGGAGCCGGGGAGGACACGTGGAGGAGGGTCTGGCATGCCCAAGATCCAAGTTTATCCGTGCCTGGTTGAAGCGGGAAAATCTGGTTTAAAAGCCCAGGGTCAAGGTTGACTGCTGTGACTCTAATCCTGCAAGGATGGCATAAGGATTACATGGGGTAATGGATGAAAAGCCCTGTCACAGAGGGCTTGATAAATGGGCTGAGTCAGAAGAATATGAATCAGGTAAAGGACATAAAAAGATCAAATTGCAATGACTCTCTTTTGTTTCAGTGACCTGAGCCCTCGTCTGGACTCCTGGCCATTTCAGGGCTCCCACAACGTGTGGCCAGAATTGATCTTCCCTAGGTAGCAACCCAACCAAAAGCCTTCTCCATCAGCAGCCCCTTCAGCAGATGCTCTTCCTCTGGTTTCCTAAGGCAGATAAGACCCACAGACCAAATCTGGCTCAATGTTTATTTTTATCAATAAAGTTTTATTGAGGCAGAGCCATGCTCATCTACTTTCATGCGGTCTGTAGCTGCTTTCATGACACAACTGCAGAGTTGAGTCATTGCAACAAAGACTGTATGACCCACAAAGTCAAAAATATATTCTATCTGGCCTTTCACAAGAAAATGTTTGCCAGTCCCTGGATTAGGTGCATCAGTGTTTATGGGTGAAGCCAGACTTGAGTCTTCCTTTACAACTCAAGTAACACCATCTTTTCCCAGAAGCTTGCAGGAAACTGCAGCCTAGACTTTGTTGTTCAAATGAGAGGAATAAGGAAAGAAGGAGAATTTCAGGGCTGGAAAGAGGGACATGTAGAAGAGATAGAAGGATAGATGCTGGTCTGACAGACTTTCTAGCCTGCTCCCCAAGTGAGGAGCATCTGGGAAAAGAGGCAAATAGAACATATAAGTTAAGAGCAGGCTGACTCAAGTTTAATTCAGTTCTGTTTCTTCTTTGCTTTGTGACCCTGGGCAAGTTATTTAACCTCTCTGAGCCTCCACTTTACTTCTCATAAAATAAAAGACTAAAGGGCAAGAATAATAATTCCCACAGGGAAAAAAATCTAGAGAGGTCACACTTGTAAAGTATTGGTCATGCAGCCTGGTATATGGGGAGGATTTATAAAATGTCATTATTCTCATTATTATAAATAAGACTTAGGATGGAGAGAGGGACCTATGTCCCCTTTGTTCCCAAGCTCCCAGAAAGAAATAGCTTTTAAGTGTCTGGAACATAATGAAAATTGTCCTGAGTACAGTAAACCTGCTGCAGAAATTGCAAAGCAGAGATTATCATTCTATAGATTCTGCAATAGCGTAATTATTAATGACTGCCCATCATATGCCAAAAAAAGTTACCATCCATTTTAATGGTGTTAGTTCCTCCCCCCATTAAAAAATTGACATATGAGAATTACTCAGCCAAGTTCTCTCATCTTTCTGATGAGCACCAACCTAGCTCCCTCAGCATCTCCTCCAGCTCCAGGTGGAAGGCAAAGCTTGGTCCTGAACACCCCATCTCTACCAGAGCCTATTGCTGCTGAAAGCTCTTCCCAGGCCTCTTTCCTCTCTCCCCACCCCCACAGGCCTTGTTCTCTGGGTGCAGGCTTTCTCCAGGGCCTCTGAATATGAGTGGAGGATGCCGGGCCTCTGAGAGGGTCAGTCTGGGGTCAGTCTCTCTCTTTTACTCCTCAGTGGTATGTCGGCTAACCAGCTGTCTGAGGAAAAGAACTCTGAGTATATTTGCTGATTTTGGTTGTATAAATACTTCCACCTTGGCCATTTCAAGCTGCCAATGGCTTGCAAAATTCCTGAGCCAATGTGAGCTGGCTCCAGCACACCAGTGCCTCCTCCATGCTGTGCCTACCCTACCCATCCTGGTTTCCAGATATCCTGTTGGAGGGCACCCCTTAGCTCAACCTCTGCCAGACTCCCACCTAGCCCTGGGGTTCCCAGTGAGTTCTCCCAGGCTCTGCCCCTTCCAGCACCTCTGCCCCTGAATCTACAGGTTCATACCCTTCCTTACCCCAGAGTTAGCATTCTCTCTTGGAGAAGACAGTGGCACCCCACTCCAGTACTCTTGCCTGTCAAATCCCATGGACAGAGGAGCCTGGTGGGTTGCCATCTATGGGGTCACACAGAGTCGGACACGACTGAAGTGACTTAGCAGCAGCAGCATTCTCTCTGTGACCCACTGGGTGTGGCACCAGCTCATAAGCCCGTCTCTTCCTTAAAGGCTCAGCTGCCCCTCCCCATCCTCAAATTGTGACCTTCATTCGAGCTTTACCATTATTCTTAGGCTTGGCTGCAGCCTCCTCAGTGATTTCCCAGGCCTCAGACCTTCTCTTTCCAGTCCATTCTCCATACAGCCATCTGAAAAAATTTTCTAAAACGTAAATAAAATTGTATTACTCTGATCCCATCACTTCATGGCAAACAGATGGGGAAAGAGTGGAAACAGTGGCTGACTTTATTTTTCTGGCCTCCAAAATCACTGCAGATGGTAATTGCAGCCATGAAATTAAAAGATGCTTACTCCTTGGAAGAAAAGTTATGACCAACCTAGACAGCATATTAAAAAGCAGAGACATCACTTTGTCAACAAAGGTCTGTCTAGTCAAGGCTATGGTTTTTCCAGTGGTCATGTATGGATGTGAGAGTTGGACTATAAAGAAAGCTGAGTGCAGAAGAGTTGATGCTTTTGAACTGTGGTATTGGAGAAGACTCTTGAGAGTCCTTTGGACTGCAAGGAGATCCAGTCAGTCCATCCTAAAGGAGATCAGTCCTGGGTGTTCATTGGAAGGACTGATGTTGAAGCTGAAACTCCAATACTTGGGCCACCTCATGTGAAAAACTGACTCATTTGAGAAGACCCTGATGCTGGGAAAGATTGAGGGCAGAAGGAGAAGGAGACAACAGAAGATGAGATGGTTGGATGGCATCACCAACTCAATGGACATGGGTTTGGTGGACTCTGGGAGTTGGTGATGGACAGGGAGGCCTGGCTTGCTGCAGTTCACGGGGTTGCAAAGAGTCGGACACGACTGAGTGACTGAACTGAACTGAACTGAACTCTCCTGCTTAAAAAGAACAAAAGCAAAACAAAACAATTTCCCTATTACCTACAGGGTAAAGCAAGGAATGCCTTTTGTTGTGAATGTGGGTTTTTTGCTTTGTTTTGCTTGGGGGTCGTTTTCGGATCTCAGGTACAAGGGGTCAAGCTATCACACTCCTTCTTCTGAAAGATGCTCGTGTCATGATCTGTACAAGATGCCCTCTGATTTCATTTATGTATGTGCAATCTCCTTTCTCACTATTCCTCTTATTATAGCCACACAAATGTACTTTATTAAAATGTCTATTCTTTCATTTGTATGTATCCTTGGAAAGTAAGGATTGTTTTAATCTCCATTAAACAGATCCGAGCTCAGGACCTGCCCTGTTTCTTCTCTCTTTACTCGGCACCGTGTTAACTCTTGCCCACTCTGTTGTGCCTGCGTCTGGTTCCATTGCGTCCATTGCTTTGCAGAACAGCTGGATTACCTCTGACTCCCTCTCCGCACATCACACCACCGTGAGTACTCCTGGCATATCCCTGTGGACTGGTGTGAGAATTTTTCTGCAGAATTATGAAGTCATGGGGCATCCGCTTCCTCAGTTGGTGAAGTCCTGCCATGTTGCTCTCCAGTATGGCTGCACTGTCCATATTCCAGCTTCCCATTCAACTCCACCCCACCTCTCCAATCCTGCCTCCTGCCATGCCTCCCATCCTAAGTTTCTGCCACCTGATATACTCTTACTAATTCACTGAAGGTGAACGTTTGGACATCAACTCCTTAGTTTTACAGATTGGGACACAGATCCAGAGAGGAGACATTAATGACTCATGTTCACATACTATAGAATGGCTTAACTAGGAGAGCCCGAGTCTCTTGATGATTCAAGACAATTTCACTTAACTCCAAGGTCAAAATTTTCACCCATTTTGCAGAAGGGGAAAAGGGAATTACAGAATTATGAAGTCACAAACTTCAGGTTACATGGAAAGTTAGAAGAAGAGGAAAAAATTATGGTTCTTTTGTTTATGAAATCCTACCTACCTGCAAAATAAGCAAGCACTGGACACTCGTGTCAAAGTAGCCCAGGGGGCTGTGCTAGACTTCCTCCCAGTCACACAAAGCAGCAATAGCCAGGGATCAGATGGCCCTCCCCACTGTGCTCACTTGTCATCTGGCACCAGCCTGTGAGGCCTGGATGATCGAATGGGTCTTTTATCAGCTTAGTCTTCCTGAGGCTTCAACCAGGGACAGTGCAATTAGAGTGAAGTTTGTTTCCATGTAATTGTCAATTATTCCAAAGTTGGTTTGGGAAACCCGAGGCTAAATTTAAAAGTCAGTTTAAGCTTATGAAATAGTTTGGGGACAATAATAATGTAAACAAGCAGGCTCTTTAATACATTTTAAATGAATTCATTTCATTGTTCATGTTTTTTTTTCTTTTTATCTCTGGTCCCCCCTACACCTTCATGTCTTCATTCCTAAACTGAGCAAAGGTTTAGAAGGGAAAGGATGAAGTTGGAAGCAAAGTGATGCTATGTCTGGTATCCCCAGGGTTCTCCTTCACTTAGATCAGTCCGCAGGTTGTCTCTAGAAATTGGTTCCCACGTTGAGCTAGGAAGGGACCCTCCCGTCTTGCAGGGTCACTGGATGCCCATGGTCTGCAAGTCCAGACTGTACCACTCTCCAGATTCTGCACCAAAAACCAGAAAAAATGGTCGACTTCAGTGCCTGTTTATGTAAGCACAGCTCGGCCCCGCCTCCACACCTCTGCCTCCCCTTGGCTCCCCAAATCCACCCGCAAGTTGCAGGCAGTTTAACAGGCAGATCTAATCTCACCAAAATTTCAAAGCCATCCAGTCAACACACCCTAACTCTGCGTTTCTTTGCCTGTCCTTCTCCTCCTCCCAAGCTGCATCACAGCAGAGACCTGTTAGTGGGATCCAAGGCTCTCCTGCATTTGGCTCTGGCACCTTCCACTGGAGCTCATAATGGAGGAATGCAGTCTTCAGTGTTTCTGATATATTGCATAGTATGGCTAAGAGCATGAGCTCTGGAGGTTGGAAACCTGGATTTTATGCTGTGTGAACCCGAGCAAGTTACTTAACCTCTCTGTGTCTAGGTTCCTAGGGATAGCAAAGCGGAAGTACTAATAAGTACCTACCGATTATAGGACCTACTCCATAGGCTTGTTGGTGAGTTACAATGTGTCAATAACCTTGTTAATATGCTAAGAACACTGCTTGGCTTACAGAGAGTGCAGTGTAAGTGTTTGCTATCATGAGACTGATGGATGATGGCATGATGGTGATGTGGGCAGCTTCAGGGAGGGAACTGAGATGGGGACTGGTTGAACTGATTACTTCTGGATCATCTTCCCGTCACTGTCCTTGGAGCTGTGATTCTACGTCTATGCAAAGGAGGCTCCAGGAAACTAGCATTAAGCTGACTGGAATGAAATCATTCCCTGGATTGAGATCAGTGATAGGAAGAAATTCTGGACATCCAGGAGGGTAGGGCTCACCAGTAGATGGTTACTGATACAAGGCTGCTGCCGAGATGGCTCACATTTTTCTTTTTAGGAAAGAGAATGAGCATCCTGTCACACGAGGCATATTTAGTTTCTAGTTACTCAAAGCATGGTCCCAGGAGGAACAGCAGGAGCTTCAGCCCTGATGTTTGTCAGATATGCAGAATCCCAGGTCTGTCCCAAATCTACTATATCAGAATCTGTATTTTAATAAGACTCCTCAGGTGATTTCTATGTCCATTACAGTTTGAGAAGCACTCTTGTTACTGAAGCTTCCCTGGCAGCTCAGCTGGTAAAGAATCTGCTTGCAATGCAGGAGATCCAGGTTCGAACCCTGGGTTGGGAAGATCCCCTGAAGAAGGGAAATGGCAACCCACTCCAGTATTCCTGCCTGGAGAATCCCATGGACAGAGGAAATTGGGAGGCTACAGTCCATGGGGTAACAAAGAGTCGGACACAACTGAGAGATTTACACTTCACCTCACCTGTTATCTAAATGCTCAGGGGAATTCCACAACCCTTACCTGAGGTCTCACTGGACTGTATGTGCCGTGCAGGCAGGGACTGTGTCTGTTTTATTCTCTACTGTATCCTTATCGCTCGGCATCCTGCCTACAACATAGTGAGTGCTCATACACAATCAGCAGAGAGACGCATGAATGCGTAACTGAGTGTGTGAATGAGTGAATGGATGACCACTGACCTCCGAACTCTGTCTGGTTTGGGGACCTCAGTGAATAGGGCCAGGATATCCCAGCAGGAGACAAACAGGTGACCCAGACAGATGCCTCTGCAGCACCTAAGCCACTGCCCAGATCAAGTGAGCTTGGCTTGAGGGACTTGAGTCTTGCCGTTTTGTGCAACTGGGCAGAGCTGGGGCCTACCGGGCCTGACCTCGTGTCTACCACTCTGCTCTCAGATTGATCTCAGTGGGTCCCTGCCCTCACTCTCGAGTGTCCTGACAGAGGCAGAAACCAGGTCAATCCGACACAACCTGTTCTAAATGTGCCTGTGCAGCCAGACAGCGCACCTGAGCCCACATCTGGGCACTCAGCGTCCAGCCCCTTCAGACCCTGGGTGCTTTCCTGGGTGCAGACAACGGCTTCAGAGACTTATTCTCTCCAAGGCTTTGAAAATATGACACTTGTCTGTTTCCAGAATTGCAGTCCCAACCAGACTTGCACAATCCCTCAAGGGTCAACAAATGGTGGTTGGACAATTGCCTTTGCAAGTGTTTTTAAATACCCTAGCACATCATTCGTCTGGGCCAAGAGGCAAGCCACAAGCATAGTAACAGTGTTTGATTGTAGTGACCTCTTCCTCTTCTTTCGGAAGTCTTTTATCCCTACTAATATTTGCTCTAACCTTTACAAGTCTAAAGATTATGCTAAAGATCTGTCCAAAGGACTGGGGGCCGTGTGTGATAGCCCTAAGGCCTTTGAAGATCTGTGGGCAGCTCACAGAGAACCCCGCGGTGGAGGGCCCTCTTTATCTCATTTCCTGCCAGCCCCTTCTTCTGCCATCACTTAACTATAGGAGAATCTTTAAGAATGGAGGCAGACGGGAATGCTTTCAATGTTTGATGTGGAAACAGCCAGGCCTTGGATCCCAGCTAGAGAGGGGGATGGGAGAGCTCTGGGAACAATGGGATTGCATCTCACTGGGCACGAGGGCATCGAGGCGCCCACACACCTGTGAAGTGTGAGGCTCATGCCCTCCTCTTACCTGTCCCCTGCCATGCCGTGTTCCTCTCCCCTGCACTGCCTCAAAGCACAACATCCCTACTCCCGATGTGCCTGATGAGCAGGTTAAGTGTGGCAGGCATCATGGTTGCCCACTCCCGACCTCCATTCCCACCCCAGACTTGCCCCTTCCCAGAGGAGCCCTATTTTGTTGACTATTAACTTTTCTCCTCTTGTCCTGAGCCTTGGGAGGAGTGGACACAGCCTTTAGGTACCTCCTGAATCTAAACCATTCTTGGTTATTCCTATTTGCATCACAGAAAACTGGACCTCAAGCCTGCAGGGGTGTTTCTGAGAGGGATTAACTTGCTCTTGAAAACAGACCCTTGATAAAGAAGGTATTGTCTTTTTCTCATTGTGTTGATGTGGTGCTGGAAATGGTCACAGCTATGGGAAGAACCAGACTTAAGACAAAGCTAAGATGTTTTAGGTGTCAGAGAAAATATAAAAGGAGGCTGAATCCTTGATGACATCTATGGACCACTGAATTAATCAACCCGGGAGCTGCCCTACCTCTGGACTGGTTGTAACATGAGCTAATAAATCTTCCCATTGTCTGGAGATGTTGAGTTGCATTTGCTGCAGCCAAAAAGGAAAAAGCAAAATGCATGAATAGATGTAGACGTCTCAGGAGGGGCTGTGGTGCTCCTGTCTCCTTTATGGTGATTGATCTAAAGAGAAATCCGGGCCTCAGTGTCAAGTGCTATGTCTCCTGTAAACACACACACACACCCATGTGCTTCATGCCACTCACACAGACACATGTCAACATCAGCCAAGAAATGAAGGTAATTATGTGAATATTCTTACAAGAAGAACCTAGTTATGCTTAAAGTCCAAGAACAAGGGCCCAGTTTTGTTCAGATCAGGGAAATGAAGCACCACCAGGTGGGATTGGGTGAGAACAAGCCAATTAAACTGTGGCATTTATTAGTATCTTGTCCTTGAGCTTAGGGACTAATTGGTGCAAGTTTTCTACCAGAGGGCTTTGGCAACCATTATTCTGCTGCTAAAACTGAAACTCGTAATTTTGATGCTAAATGGTCCTTCTGTTCAGAGCTCATTTTGTAATTCAAGAGATACAAAATATCTGACGTATAAAGTTCTTATGAGGAAGATGGTGCCAAGCCTGCTGAATCGAGCCCTGCCCATGCCAGCCTGGGGTCCCAGGAATCACCTTTGCATCTACCCATCGTTTTCAGGAAAGCAGAAGCTAGAGTCTTGCATCTTTCTCCAGAGAGAGAGATTTGCATACAAGAAATTAATTGTCCCAGAGTGGGGTATGGTGGAGGCAGGAAGGGGGGCTCTCAGGGGCCCCTGAAAAGGAATGAATGAAAGAGACAGGGTCAAGCAGAGAGAGAGATATTGAGCTGAGATGTAGTAGATTTGACAGCTCTTAGCAGACCCCACAGGGAGCTCTGGAACTGGGGTGGCCCTTCAGAGTTGCCCTGAATTAAAATAAGGGGACAGGGCCTTTGAACTTACTCATAGACTAGGGATGTGGGCTGCCCCTTGGGAAGGCATATAACTGGGCAGGGCAGCAGCCTCTGAAGGAAGGAGGGCACCTCTCAGGGAGGTAACTTGGGGCAGTCCGCAGCAACATTCCTGACGCCCGGGGAGTGACTGCCTTCGCGCTCAGGAGAGCTCTGTGGGGCACACCACAGCATTCACTGCACATCTGATGTGGATACTGGCGAGTGCTGAGCAGAAATGCTGTCTCATTCCTATTCCCAGCAGCTCCCAGCCGGCACATTGTTGGCACTTGGTAAATATTGCTGGCTAAATGATGATGGACATGCAGGACCAACTGGGGGCAACAATGGAAATATCATGCTTTATCCTCTTTTTTAAACTACCTCCCCATTCAGAGAGATCACTGTTACCTCCAAAGCTGTCAGACCTGGTTTAAATGGCACAGATCCTCTTCAAATCAGGGAAGGCCCCTCGCTGGCTGGGATTGTTTGTCAACTCTTTGGGGCTGGTGGGGGGCGGGTAGGCAGTTAAAGCATCACTGCATAGCGCACAACAAAATAGAATTCAGGTGGTTCAAGCATTAGATATAGAGGAATTAAAATCATAAAAACATTAGAGGAGCATTCTGGAAGAATGCTTATATAAACTTGGGGTTGGTTCGGCCTTAGATAGGTATCACTAAGTGTCACTAAGCATTCAAGCATTTCTAAGCAAAAACAGTAAAGGAAAAGATTGATGAATTTGATTACTTAAAAAGAAAATTTTTACTGCACCTAAAAAAAACACCATAAGCAAAACTGAAAGGCAAGCGACACGCTGGGAGAAATATAATAAACATATATTATAAACAAAAGGTTAATGTATATGAAGAGCTTTCAGAAGCCAAAAAGAAAGAGATAACCACCCCCTAGAAATGGGCAATTGACAGAAGTAGGCAATTCACTAAAGAAAAATTACAAGTAGACAATAAACATATGAGAAAACGTTCAGCCTCACTGGAAACAAAAGATACGCAAATTAAATCAACAATGAGTGTGGGGAACTGGGCATTCTTATACCCTGCTGGAGGGCGTGCAAATTGGTGCAACCTTTTTAGAGGGCAATTTGGCAATATTTATCAAAAGTCTTAAAAACATTGCATGCAGATCTTTGACTCAGCAGTTTTATTTCTAGGAATTTAAATGATCGGAGCAAATATATGTGCGACTATTTATATGTGGATCAGTATATTCCATAAAGAATTATCTATGTTGGTGAAACCTGGAAATAATCTGCATATCCATAAGCAGTTGGTTAAATTATGGGATATCCATACTGTGGGAGGCTATGGAACCATTAAAATGAAGTTACAGATTATTTGCTGACATGTTTGTAATATATTAGTAAGTGGAAAAAACAGGCTACAGAATGATATAGATAACACCATAACTGTGTGTGTGTTTGTGTGTGTGTGTACCTAGAAACACTTATTCTCTAAATATTTACTTTTCACTTGGCAGTAGGTTACCAGTCTTTATTTCCCTCGTGTTTCTCTATGAGCTGTCCACATTTTCTGTATTAGTAAAGAACTAGTTTTGCATTTAGGAAGTAAAATGTCAAGAACAAAATAATTGAATTTGGTTAAATTAGTAAAAATAATGTAATTGATAGTTTTATGAGTATCAGGAATGGACCCCTGACGCCAAGGTGGGTTAGACCTGCGCCTGTCTCACTTTTGAAGCTGAGGATTGACAGCCAGGGTGAAGCTCACCTGAATTCCACGAAAGATGCCCAGTGTGAAGTTACTGATGGTGTAAGACCATAGGTGGCTTGATTGCAAGGCTGATTCCTGAGCATCTCTGTGACCAGAACAGGCGATGAGCTGAAAGAAGGTATGAATGACGGGCACAATTAGTAAACCTGCCTTTACTCCTCCTCTCTCGTGAAGAAGTTTACTGCATGAAAAAGCTTGTTCCTTGCTCCTGTGGGAAACACAGTGTTCTTTTCACCAAGATATCCTGATTCTGAGCAGAGGTTGAGACCAGATGGAGGCCACTTTCCACTCCAGTTCTGTACCCCATGTCTGTCCCTCCCTCCCACTCTTGTCTAATTCTGCGTCTTTCACTGTAGAGACAGTTGGCTGCTCTACACAGAGGTTTTGTATTAACCTTGGACCCCACGTACAGATGCATGAAACTCCTGAGGGCCCCCAGTACAGACTGTATGACTCAGCTTTACTGCTGGAATAGATGGTGAAACCGTAGCTAAGCTTGGGCGCGTGGGCAGGTGGATGGATGAACAAATGGATGGATGGATATCAGGTCACACTTAGCTAAAAGCTGGGAGTAGAAAAGGCAGAAACTGGAAAGTAGGGTAAGGCTGGAAGCGACTGGGAATATTGACAAATGCGAACTGAGGTGCTCTCCATTCGTTCTTACCTTCCCTGATGTCCACTGTTAGCCCTCCCTCTCTCTTCAGGAATGAGTGACCCTCCACCCCGACCACAGTGCCTGGAGCTCTCACCGCCGTCTTTTGTATCCACAGAGAAGCTGCCACTGTGTGTCCGGTGTATTTGCTTACCTGCCTCCCCTCTAGACAAGGAATCCTCTGAAGACTGATTTTTGATTCAGTCAGTCATCTTTCGGGGGCAGGATAGAGAAAGCCCAATCCAAACTGGATTGATCACAAGAGAATTTATGTCTCTTATAATTGCTATGAACCAGAGGATAGGATTGGTTTCAGGTGTAGTTTGGTTCAGGGGTTCAGGCAGTTTCACCAAGGAAGACCTGGTTTCTCTCTCCATTTCTTGCTCCTTTTTCTCAGGTTGGCTCTGTTCTCAGACAGACATTTCCCTTGTGCAGCAAAAGAGCTGCATCAGCTCCAGCAATCACATCCTCTCTGCCCTGAGCTCAGACAAGGAAGCCTTTTGGAATCAGCTCTCCCTCCCCTCACCACCTGAGCCTTATTTCATCCTCAGCTTCTGATAGGACCTTGTGCTTATTCCTGAGCCAATCACTGTGGCTAGGTGAAGGCAGAGCTTTCTGATTGGCTTACGTTTAGAGGGAAAGAGGTCTTTGCCCAGAGAGAGGCTGGGTATCTTAGAAGAAGGGTGAGGATGCTGGTTTGCACAAGCGACAGATGCCCATGGCAGACCATGTCTTCTTCACCACCTGGCACATACTTGGCACCAATACTTGCTACTTCTAGGACCCCATCCCGACAGAGAACACAGCGTGAGCTTGTCCTGGAAGCCTTCCAAGACTTCAGCAGCCCAGCAGGGGCTCTGTGTCCCTGAGTTTCATCTGCCAGCCCCTCCCCCAGATTTCCTGAGCCTCCTTCGTGTGGCCTTGCCTGCTGTCAGCAGGTCAGCTCACTCCTCCTCATTCCAGAGCTCTGGGCCACACATATTTGAAATTGATGCAAACCTAGAAAGCTGCGATTTGGGTTTTTTTCTCTTCTTCCCAGCATGGATTTTTGCTCAGCCAGCCAGAACTGGTGGTCACTGACACTACTGCCCAGATCTGTGCAGTAATAACGATCCCACTAACAACAATAACAGTCGCTATGAAACCAACTTCTGCTTTAAAGGTCTACAATGCACCAAACCCTTTAACTGATTCGCCACATGTCTGCACAGTAGCTTTGCAGTATAGTGTAACTGAGCCCACCACAGCCTTTGCCCACTTCTATATCCAAATGGGATCACTTTACTAACAACCACTCAGATTTCACAGATTTGTTGCCCACAAATTCTGAGGCATAATCTTCCACCCCCTACAAATGTATCTGTGGGTTCCCATCTAATATGGGCTCACAGGCTCTGCCAAGATTTCCATGGTCTCCATTCTGTTGCACACAGGTCCTTGCCACTGAGCCGTGAGGCGCTGTGTTTCCTGCCGCTGCGTGGTGGCAGATTTGGGGACGACGCCTCTCTCCTCCTCTCTGCTCTGCCGTGTACCGTTAGTGGGGCCCTAGAGCAGATCTGTTTGTTTCCTGATATACAATACAGCAGGCTTCCCAGGTGGCGCTAGTGGTAAAGAACCCGCCTGCCAATGCGGGAGACATAAGAGAAGTTGGCTTGACCCCAGGGTCAGGAAGATCCTCTGGGGGAGGGCATGGCAACCCACTGCAGTATTCTTGCCTGGAGAATCCCATGGACAGAGGAGCCTGGCAGGCTACAATCCATAGGGCTGCAGAGAGTCAGACACGACTGAAGCGACTTGGCATGCGTGCACAGATACGATACAGAGACTGAATTGTATACCCCATCATACATACCTTAGCCACTGCATGCTGGTTTGAGACCAGTGGGGACTAGGCTGGGACAAAGGAGCAAGGGACAGAAACCACGCTGAGCTCAAGAAACACACCTCCCTGCCCTCTCTCTTTCTCTTTCTCCTTCTTCCCTCTCCTCCACAAACTCGACCCAAAGACTGTTTCACAGGGACAAGTCTGTATGTCTGATTCTCCTTTCTCAGGACTTTCTCCTAACTGGCTGAGAGTGGGCCTTCAGTAAATACCTGTTAAATGATTGGTTAGTTAAACAGATAAACTACTGAATCAGTTCTTATGCCAAATAGTTTCTGGCGAGCTCCCTCCACATATATCTGGATTTCATAGACTCAAGTCTGCATCCTTATTAGTTAGACTGGTATGATTCTCCTTCATTTTACAGATTTAAGAAAATGAGGCCCAGAGAGGTTAAGTCACTTGTTCAAAGTCACACAGCTAACAAGGGGCAGAGCTGGGATTTAAATCCAGGACTAACTGATGCTTAAATCCTTTCCTTTTCCCACTCCACTCTCTCCACGGAAAGACACTGGACTTGTGGTTAACAAGGTGGCTGATTCTGCCTTGGCCTGGAACTACCTCCGTGGTGCCTGCTGCGGGGTAGGGCCTCCCAGACAATGCTGACACTGGTTACTTTTCTATTGCACCCCTAGATATGACCAAGGCAATGGCACCCCACTCCAGTGCTCTTGCCTGGAAAATCCCATGGACAGAGGAGCCTAGTAGGCTGTGGTCCACGGGGTCGCTGAGAGTTGGACACGACTGAGTGACTTCACTTTCACTTTTCACTTTCATGCATTGGAGAAGGAAATGGCAACCCGCTCCAGTGTTCTTGCCTGGAGAATCCCAGGGACGGCGGAGCCTGGTGGGCTGCCATCTATGGGGCTGCACAGAGTCGGACACGACTGAAGTGACTTAGCAGCAGATATAACCAATCCAGGCTAAAGGTCCCCAAGGATGGCCCACCCCAGAGTCTGGCTTGCCTACCTGTTCTGGGAGAGGACAGCTGTATCATCTGAGCTTGATTTTCCCTGCCCATCTACCACTCACACAGATACATCTGAGAGGTCAACGCTGTTCTGCAAGTCCTCCTGACCTCACCAACTGCCACATCCTTTCCCAACTCTCTCTGGTTTGGAGGCACAGCAGTCTTGAACAATGTCTCCAGGGCTTCTGGAGAAGATGGGTCAGCCTTTTGGCTTCAGTTCCACTGGTGGAGCAGGACCTTTTGGGATCAGAGGTTCCTGGCCTACTAGCAAGAGAGTCGTGCCTGCCGCATGAGCTGAGATGGGTCCTGCAAGTCTCACAGCAGAGTCTCCCTATTCTGGATATGTGCTCTGTCCTGCTGACAGGCTTCTGACCCAGCCCCTGGCTCTCCCCTTCATTTCTGAACTCCTGAATTAGAGCAGCTTGTTTTGACTGGGACGTTGCCTCTCATCTGCTAAGACTCCTCCATGCCTCTCTCCAGACTGGCCTTGATGCTTCTGCTGGCAGCCTCCTACAGTATATTCTCAGCCTGAGATAATCAGGGCCACCTATGGTTGCCTTTTTCCTGCTTCTGAGAGCAACACTTTAGGTATCGATCTTGGCCAAGATCAGACAAAGTTCACTGGTTGAACTTCGGAATTTAGAATTCTGGACCCTCTCTCAAGCCTGAGTAGCCTTGGCCCTAAATCACTGCCTGGCAGAGGCCCCATCTGGACTTCTACGTGGACAGAGCTGAAAGCTGTGCAATTGATTTCCAGTGGGATAGTCTGGAGGTGTCCTGTTACAATGGCATAAGTGGGGCCTCCGTAAATTTACAGACCCAGTTCTGAAGACTGGAGCCAGGAAATGCACAGTAGCAACGCCAGGCTAGCATCTGGACTCCCTGCAAGAATAGCTAAACAAGGACTGGAGATTACTTTCATGAGATTGTATGCATATGTGTGTGCCTGTGTGCATTTTAATAGAGGCATTTCTATGACTTTTATTAATTATAGCAAACATTTACTCAAACTTACTATGTGCCAGACACTGTTCTAATCACTGATGCATTTGCATATATAAACTGTTTTACTCCTTATCACTATAGGTGATAATCTTACAAGACAGGCACTATTGTTAATTTCATTTTATTCATGAAGAAACTAAAGCATTGAGAGATTGAGTAGTATAACTCAAGATCACACAGCCAGCAAGAGGTGGAACTGGTGTTTAAAGCTAGATCTTTGTGAAACTCAAAACTTCACATTGGATTATTAAAGTCTCAAAGATACTTATGACCCAACAAAGACTACAAAATTTCACCCAAGAAGAAGCGCCCCCCCCCCAAAAAAAAGGAAAATAGCTTTACTGGGTCAAAGTATAGGTAAAAGAGCATTAGAAAAAATGGCATCTACTGTGGCTCAACAGCACTTGCTCTCAGGACTCGGGCTGTTTTTCATTTCCTCGTCGTGAGAAATGTGTGGAGCAGCCTCAAAATCCCCATTTTACAGCTGAGTAAAGTGTGGCTCAGTAAAGGTCCATCATTTGTCTGTAGACACTGACATACTAGCACATAGGGGCCTGAGATGCAAACCCAGGTCTGTTTGGATCTCAAACTGGTCTTGTGTGAGGGATGACTTCCTATCACATTCTGGTACCATGGTCAGTGGCAGTGGTGTGAGAAGGAACGCTGTGCTTCTCCTCCATCTCATCTGACCTGTTTCCTCTCCTCGGCCACCTCATCCACCACACCTGTGCCTCTTCACTTGCTGAGGATCAGGTTAGGAAAACAAAAGTGAAATGAGCAGTGCTTTGCCACTCCATCCCTGGAGACGCCAACTTACACGGGTCTGACGCTGTTGATGATGTTCTATCGATTTCCCCTCTAATTGCTGCAGCTAAATCTATATTCATTTTCTGTCTCAAACTTCCCTTTTGTCAGTTCAATCAGCTAAGTGAAGGGCCCATTTCTCACTGCTCCTGTCCTGAAAAGCCAGAGAATTTTCTGATGAAGATCTCTCTTCATAAGTCAATGAGGTCAGCAGATCAGAGAGAAAGAGGGTCAGAACTGGATGACCTCTTTTGAAGACCTGGCAAAGGACATGAATGGAAACAGAAGGCCTAGGAGACAGATCCACCTGGCAAGAAGCAGAAATGTTCCACCTTGAGTTCACAAGTCAGGCATCCATCGTTCATTCATCACCTTTATTGAAGATCCCATTGTGGAATCTAGAAATATTCAGGACATGGGCCCTGGTTTGGTGACTTCAATAGGTATTAACCAAATAGTCTCCTAGAGAAAAAATTTTTACTGGGAAAAATGTCAACTGTAAGGACCAAGGAATGAATCTCAGGGCAGAAATCAGAATTGGATCAAGCAAGACTCAGCTTTCCTTTGTTAACTCAGCAAGCTTTTCTGATCCACCCAACTCAAGATGTACAATGAAGAGAGCAAAGCACTGAGGGGACCTCCAATCAGGACAAGAGGTGGGGCCTTTCTCCCAGAAGATCACTACAAATGGAAAAGCCAGTTACTATAGCAATTGCATCTGCTTGCATAGGACCTTACGTAGGGAATGGGATGTATGAAAAATCAACTCTCATCCTTGTTGATCTGCCTATGGTTTTGGCTTTTGGGTAAACCTGGCACTCACCCTTGGTGTTCACTCTCAAATATCCTTTCCTTCTTCAAGAGGCAGTTGAGGCTGCTTAGTCTCCATTCTTGGAATATGACTACACCCTATCTTTCCATCTCAGCCCAGTTACTGATTTTCTCCAGACAATTCTTCCCCCAACCCTCTAGTCATCACCCCAGGTGAGTTCTATAAGGCATTCTGATGCATCAGTCAGGATAGATTAGATTATGCTGCAATAACAAATAACCCCCTAATATCAGTGACTTAGGGCTTTCCTGGTAGCTCATCTGATGAAGAATCCACCTGCAATGCAGGAGACACTGGTTTGATTCCTGGGTCAGGAAGATTCCCTGGAGAAAGGGGCTAACCACTCCAGTATTCGTGGGCTTCCCTAGTGGCTCAGATGGTAAAGAATCCACCTGCAAAGCAGAACTAGATTTGATCCTTGGTTTGGAAAGATCCCTCAGAGGAGGGCATAGAAACCCACTCTAGTATTCTTGTCTGGAGAATCCCCTTGGACAGAGGTGCCTGGTGACCTACAGTCTATGGGGTCACAGAAGAGTTGGACATGACTCAGCAACTAAGCGTGCACGTGCATGCGCACACACACATACACACATGCATACATCAGTTCAGTTCAGTTGCTCAGTCGTGTCTGACTCAGTCCCCAGGGACTGCAGTGCACCAGGCTTCCCTGTCCATCACTAACACCCAGAGTTTACTCAAACTCATGTCTATCATGTCAGTAATACCATCCAACCATCTCATCCTCTATCATCCCCTTCTCCTCCTGCCTTCAGTCTTTCCCAGAATCAGGGTCTTTTCCAATGAGTTGGTTCTTCATATCAGGTGGCCAGAGTATTGGGGTTTCAGTTTCAGCATCAGTCCTTCCAATGAATATTCAAGACTGATTTCTCTGAGGATGGACTAGTTGGATCTCCTTGCAGTACAAGGGACTCTCAAGAGTCTTTTCCAACACCACAGTTCAAAAGCATCAATTTTTCAGTGCTCAGCTTTCTTTATAGTCCAACTCTCACATTTGTACATGACTATTGGAAAAACCATAACTTTGACTAGATGGACCTTTGTTGGCAAAGTAATGCTGCTTTTTAATATGCTGTTTAGGTTGGTCACAGCTTTTCTTCCAAGGATCAAGTGTCTTTTAATTTCATGGCTGTAGTCACCATCTGCAGTGATTTTGGAGCGCCCCAAAATAAAGTCTGTCACTGTTTCCATTGTTTCTCCATTTATTTGCAATGAAGTGGTGGGACTGGATGCCATGATCTTAGTTTTCTGAAGGTTGAATTTTAAGCCAACTTTTTCACTTTCCTCTTTCACGTTCATCAAGAGACTCTTTAATTCCTCTTCACTTTCTGCCATAAGGGTGGTGTCATCTGCATATCTGAGGTTATTGATATTTCTCCCGGCAATCTTGATTCCAGCTTGTGCTTCCTCCAGCCCAGCGTTTCTCATGATGTACTCTGCATAGAAGTTAAATAAGCAGGGTGACAATATACAGCCTTGACGTACCCCTTTCTTGATTTGGAACCAGTCAATTGTTCTATGTCCAGTTCTAACTGTTGCTTCCTGACCTGCACACAGATTTCTCAGAAGGTAGGTCAGGTGGTCTGGTATTCCCATCTCTTTCAGAATTTTCCACAGTTTGTTGTGATCCATGCAGTCAAAGGCTTTGGTGTAATCAATAAAGCAGAAATAGATGTTTTTCTGGAACTCTCTCACTTTTTTGATGATCCAGCAGATGTTGGCAATTTGATCTCTAGTTCCTCAGCCTTTTCTAAAACCAGCTTGAACATCTGGAAGTTCATGGTTCATGTACTGTTGAAGCCTGGCTTGGAGAATTTTGAGCATTATTTTGCTAGCGTGTGAGATGAGTGAAATTGTGCGCTAGTTTGAACATTCTCTGGCATTGCCTTTCTTTGGGATTGGAATGAAACTGACCTTTTCCAGTCCTGTGGCCACTTCTGAGTTTTCCAAATTTGCTGGCATACTGAGTATAGCACTTTCACAGCATCCTCTTTTAGGATTTGAAATAGCTCCACCGGAATTCCATCACCTCCACTAGCTTTGTTTATAGTGATGCTTCCTAAGGCCCACTTGACTTTGCATTCCAGGATGTCTGGCTGTAGGTAACCATTGTGGTTACCTGGGTCATGAAGATTTTTTTTGGTATAGCTCTTCTGTGTATTCTTGCCACCTCTTCATGTCAGACTCTCTGCAGCCCCATAGACTGCAGCCCTATAGACTAGCCCACCAGGCTCCTCTCTCCATGGCATTTTCCCAGGCAAGAATACTGGAGCATGTTGCCATTTCTTTCTCCAGGGGATCTTCCTGACCCAGGGATTGAACCTGTATCTCCTGCATCAGCAGGTGGATTCTTTACCAGTGAGTCACTTAACAAAAGAAAGATTTGTTCCCTATTTGTACAAAGTCTGAAGCAGGTTCAGTGGCTCTCCCAGGCATTTCCCTTCTAAGCAGTGATTTAGGGATTTGGTGAGTTTCCATCTTGTGACTCTAGTCTCTGAACACTTGTTTGCTGTGATAGGGGAGAGTGGTGGAGAGCCATTTAGGACCTTTCCAGTGTATTGATCTCCCAAATGTGATACATTATTTCTGCTCACAGTCTTGGCCAGAATTAGTCACACTGTACCACCTAACTTGGGCTTCTCTGGTAGCTCAGATGGCAAAGAATCTGCCTCCAGTAAGGGAGATCCAGGTTTGATCTCTGGATTGGGAGGATCCCCTGGAGAAGGAAATGAAAACCCACTCAAGTAATGTTGCCTGGAGAAACCCGTGGAAAGAGGAGCCTGGTGGGCTATGATCCACAGAGTTGCTGAGTTGGATACAACTGAGTGGCTAATATTTTCACTTCACTTTTCACCACCCAACTTAAAAAATACCCAGCAAGAAAATAAGAACCAGATATTTATAAGTTCTTTTAATGTCTGCCACAATGCTTCAGCCTCTGAACAGGGGGGTTATTTATAAACATTCTTACCTGGGGCCCCAAAGTTTCAACTCATCATAGCCCATCTTCTTATATCTCATCTTTATTCCTTTAATGCAACCTTAATTCACAATCTACTCCTCTGTCTTCACTAGACATATTTCTCAGCCAGCAACTTGAAAACTATGATTCAAGCCCATGAAAGTGAAAGCTGCTCAGTCAAGTCTGACTCTTTGCAACCACGGACTGTAGCCTGCCAGGCTCCTCTGTTCATGGAATTCTCCAGGCAAGAATACTGGAATGGGTAGCCATTCCCTTCTGCAGGAGATCTTCCCAACCCAGGGATTAAGCCCTGGTCTCCCACATTACAGGCAGATTCTTTACCTTCTGAGCCACCAGGGAAGCCCAAGAATACTGGAGTGAGTAGCCTATACTTTCCTTCTCCAGGGGATCTTCCATGTCCGTGACTATTTCCAAAAGGAAAACTCACATCTTTTCCTGAATATTAGACTACCTCCATGGAGACATGCATGCCCTCCATGCATGTCTACTCTTGTTGGGGCAGCAATATTGAGACGTACATTAAGGTAGAATGGTTCAACCACAATAGGAAAGAGCTTAGTTTATAAAGCAAGGTGCATAAAAATTCAGTCGACTCTACCATTTTTTTTTAAATTCTGGTGACCTTAAGTAAATGACATAACTTCTAATTTGCACATCTGTGAAATGGGAATTGTAATAGTAACAATTCAGAGTAGTTATGGTGCCAAATGCACTAATATAGTAAAGGCTCAATAAACAGTAACACTGTTAGTACTACTACTGATCTCTAGAAGTCAATATCTTGATTGATTTGATAATCAAGAGTTTGATAGTGTGTTTCAGATTCAGTGCTAGAGATGCTAGGAGAGGAAGGAGGGGAAGCAGAAGCATTTTGAGACCTTTATTTTCTCCAGGCTCCAAATAAGTTGCTGGGCAATTAAGCTGCCAAGAAAGCCAGAATAGTGGGAATATTTCCAGCATGCACCTCGAGAGTAATGGGGCCTGGAGGTAGGGGTGGATAGACCTCTGAATATGAGGACAGGCTAGGGTTGTGCAGACGTAACCTACTTATTCTGCAACCTTGAACTTGGGCTGACTTCTACATTGCTTGAGTTAAATACCACCATGCTTTTAAAATGCAAACCACAGTCCTAGGTCTATAGTTAATGCTCAATAAATAATAATAATTATGATGGTGATGATTACGATGATTATTCTACCCCAATAAGTTGGCACATTGATGTGAGGGACCATAACAAGCAATTATCTCAAAAGAGACTTATTCTATGAATTGTTTATCTTCACTTGCAGCTTATTAGGGATCCTATTCAGAAGCAAAATCTCCTTTAAATAAATAATTCAAAACTGAAAAAACATTGTTCCAGATCTTGAGGAGCTTATAGTCTAGAAAGGGAATTGGATATGGTGCAATGGCAAAGTGTGTGGAGCAACTTATCCTGTGCTGTGCACATCACTTAGCATTATCTCCAGACTTCACAGTAGCCAAACAAGGTAGATCTTAGTCTCCCCATCCTACAGATGAAGAGTGCTGGGCCTCCACTTCTTTAGCCTTAAAATGGGTGCAATAAGAAACTTCACTGACTTGCTATGAAGACTAAACCCAGCTACTAAGCAAGGCATGGGATAATTCCAGGCACATTGATGTTATGGAAGATGATAGAGAAGTCTCCAGAAAACAACTCAAATGTGTCTATTTATTTGCTGCCAGTACTAGGAAGGTATGTGGGAGGGGTGGGTGGTGACCCAGAAGTCTGACAGTTGGAGTATGGGATAGAAGAGGTGTGACCAGTGAATTAATAGGCATTGGAGGAGTATGGGTAAGTAAGTGAGGGAGAGGGTGAGTGACAGGGTGGGAAAGAGGTGATATGAAACATGCCAGCTCATCCCCAGGGAAATGAATCTCAGATTCTGTAAGGCTGTGAGTTGAAGCTGCTGCAGGGCTAGGACCTGACAGGATACGGGACAGCTTTCCCTGTACCATACCATCACCACTTCCAACCATGATCAAGATAATACAAAGTTTATGTCCACTTCCTAGCCTGAGATATTAGGACAGTCTGCAACTTAATCTTCTGATGTTTCCTCTAAGTCTTCTTTGTAACCAACCAGATCCTCAAGTTACTGTGGCAGAGATAAGCCTTAGGTGGGACAACTCCAAGTCTCCCCACAACCTACTGCTTCCTCCCCTTGTATCCCTTAGTCCTGTAAGACTAGGATCCTGTCTATTATTCCGATGAGCAGCACTCTGGAACAGAACACACTGAGTGTGATCCAGTACGAACAGCTTCTCTGCACAGATTCTGCACGTGTACACATCTCCTTCCTCTCTGCTCCTGAATATTTGACTCAAGGTGACACGGGACCACAGAAAGACCTTTATAAGGATAACAGGAATGCATATTTCTCAGGGTTAACTGGAGACAACTACCTGTAGGATGAACTTTTAGGAACCCCTTCAGTCCAAAATACTTCCTTTTGTCTATTAAAGGTCTACAGATTTCACCATCAAAGATACTTAATTTGAATTAAGAATCCTTTAAAGTGCAAATATTTCTAATAAATAAGGGTAATACATTATCAGAGCTGAGGCAAATCCTTAAAGGGGGAAATTTCTTGGTGAGGTTGCCTGTGGCAAAGCCGATAGTCAGAACACAGAAGGGTGGAGAGAGCAAAGTTTGAGTTCTTAAGTCCAGGACCTTGGAGAGCTCCTTCCCACTTTGTAGTACTTTCAGGGAGCTTTCCAGATTAGCTCCGTTTCCTGCAGGACCATTGCCTTCAGGCCATCAGCCTCTCTGGAGAAGAGTTCTCTAACAGAGAAATTACACATCGAGGTCTTCATTTCTGATAAAATGCAAAGGTGTCTCTTCTCCATAGAGTTAATGGTTGGCTTGGAGTTCATGCTCAAGAGATCAGATAGGTCCATGAGGACGTAGAGCCCTTCCCTGGGCTTAGCTTGATGGTGATGATGTTGATGGTAGTGATGGAGATGGTAATAATTAGATAGCTAACATTTATTGCATATTTACAATGTATCAGATACAGCTTTATGGATTCATTCACTAAGTGCCCAGAATAAATGTAAGAGGTGGGGACTGTTATTATCCTTATCTTACAGATGAGGAAGCTGAAACCTCAGAGGTTCAGGGCTTTGCTGTGCTGCATAACACAACTCCAAGCATGCCTGTCATTCTCACTTGGTCTATGCACAAGGTGCCCCCTGGAGGCACACAGGACACAAACTGTACAGTCACCCTGTGCTGTGCTTAATCGCTCAGTTGTGTCTAATTTTATGTGCAACCACATGGGCTATAGCCCACCAGGCTCTTCTGCCCGTGGGAATTCCTCAGGCAAGAATACTGAAGTGGGTTGCCATGCCCTCCTCCAAGGGATCTTCCCAACCCAGGGATCAAATCCAGGTCTCCCACTCTGCAAGCAGATTCTTTACTGCCTGAGCCACCAGCAAAGCCCATATAGTCAGCCTGCAGAGAGGTTAAGTAACTTATCCAAGGTTGCAACATTTATAACCAAGGAAATGTAATTCTAGGGTTCCTGTTCTTTGCCCCTGTACTTGATTGGACTCTCTTTATCAGAGATTTCTCCTCAATAAGTGTATGGTGGTATGATGGATCCAGTTGTCTTTTAAAATTTAATTTTAATCTTTATGTGTTACTAAAAGATGAGATATACTCTAGTAGCAAATTCAAACACTGCCAAAGTTTTCTCCTAACCTCCTCCATCTTTATATTCATCCTTATGGGTGTCTCTGCTCCACATGCTTCCATGATTGCCCTACTGATAAGAAATAGGAGGGGAGGTGACAATACTAGACTGATTTGCTTATTATTTGGGGGGTTGCTATTGTTATAGGAAGAGAAGACAATAAAGCTTGAATTTCATTACAGTTTTTTGGCACTCAGAATTGTTATCCTCCCCTGGATCTCTCCTGTCTGGAAGAATGAGATGGGGACTCCACTGTATACACAACTTCACAGTATATTTAAAAGAATTTTAAGCATGGGGCTTTCAGAGCCATTAAATATCACTATGACCTGGTAAACCCCTGCCAGGAGGACAAAGCAATCATCACCATATTGTATCAAGAACATAATGGTTTTTGTCTCATTTTATGGGCTTTGAAGATTGTGTGGCACTTCTGAGAACTTCCATAACCATAACCACAACTGTAGCAGCAACTGCAAGGACATCTATATCTAAGGCTCATTCAGCCTAGGACAATCCTCCTAATCTTATAAAAATATGCGGTTTTTTTCTTTACTAAGATTAGATGATATTATATGTGTCCACAAGCAATTTTTCTGCTAGACATAGTCGCATATCATGTGCACATCTCCCCATGTCACTGCAGAAACTCCTACTGCTTCCTTCCAGGAGGGGTGTAGCGGTCCACTGTGCAGTGGCTCTACAATTTTCTGTCAGATTCCTGTTGATGGATATTTAGATTACTTCCAGTTTCCATTGTTTTCATTGTTGCAAGCAATGCCATTACAAGTGTTCTTGCATATATCTTTTCACTTCACACTAATATTTTTGTATAAAGAGAAATTGCTGTGTCAAAGGATATGCAATTGGTCGATTTAAATGATATTGCCAGATGGCATGAGAAACAAAGGAGATGTATTTTAATATGAGGGTGGAGGCATAATGACTTCAGAAGTGGCCATGAGGAGCAAGGAGAATGCTGACCTTTTGTACCTTGGCAGAATGAGCAGCCTGGGCTTGAGAAACTCTCAGGGACAGCAGTGTCCTCTGGGCAGCGGTGGTGGGGGTGGGAGAATCTCATTCTCACTTAAGGCAGGAGTGCAAGGAGTGTTCTGAGAAAAGTCTGAGCATATAGGCAAATCTGTGTGGGAATCTGGTTGGGAAGGACTGGAAAATATGAGGCTGGATCAGGATTGAGGGAGCAGAGAGCAGCCTGGGAAATAGAGGGCAGCAGAAAACAGAGATAGGAGGTGAAAGAGGGTCTTTCATCTGAAAGGTGAACAGTCATACATGACAAGGCTGCAAAGATAGGGAATTGCCTGGCTACACAGTTCAAATGGATCTCAGGCAATAGTCCCTGAATGGCACCCAAGGTTTAAATACATTTTCAAAAATTGGTTGCAGCACAGGGTTCATCTGAGGTCTGATTCCTTAGAAACAGAGTCTGAGGAATTGGATCCATGTGGATTGTTGAGGGAGGGCTCTTGAGGAAAACCTGTAGAGGAAGGAGGGAAGCAGGATAAGAAAGGGGAGAGTCAAGCAAGGCTGTGGCCTCAGGCAGAGCCTAGTGTTGTCTCACCCAAGGGATGCTCCAGGGTGTAAGTCATACTGTAGAGTGGCCCCTCAGTGAGACGAAGGGGCAGGTGATCGTTCCTTCATGTCAGCCAGGCACTGGATGCTCTTGGGGGATGGAATGCAACTTCCTTGGCTTCTCAGGCTTGGGGTGGTGTTCCTATTAGCCAGTTCTCCACAGAAGGTCACAACCATCAGTCATTAATAAGCCACAGCACTTGCGGCAGGGAGAAGAAAAGGGATCTGGGAGACCTGAAATTGCTACAAGTCAGAAAGGAACTCTCCATGGTCCTGGTCTTTTGTAGTCCAAACTGACTTTTCTCTCAAGAGATGCTTGGAGCAACCTAATGAGGATGCCTCTAGAGGCATGCATGTTAGACAGCCAAGGAAGCAATGGGGATGGGAGTGGGGTGGGGGAGACGAATTCTCTCATTCCCACAAACATTGCTTTACAGCAGAACCTCAAGGATGATGGTAGGTAGAAAGACTCAGACTTCTTCAGGTGAACAGCTTGCCAAGACCTGGCTTGGGCGAATACTAGAGAAACATTTGTTTTGTGGAGGAGTGGAGTGTCTGTTCTAAGAACCAAAAGGCTTATACTGATGTAGAGTATCTAGACAGACTATCACTGGGACAGGTTTCTGCTTCAGGCCTATTGAGGAAGAGCCAAGAGCCCTACAGAGCTTGGAGGGTGTGCAGTGAACTGCAGACAATACTGGGTTAGGCATCCCCTTTCCTGCCCATCACTTCATGGGAAATAGATGGGGAAACAGTGGAAACAGTGTCAGACTTTATTTTGGGGGGCTCCAAAATCACTGCAGATGGTGTCTGCAGCCATGAAATTAAGAGATGCTTACTCCTTGGAAGAAAAGTTATGACCAACCTAGATAGTATATTCAAAAGCAGAGACATTACTTTGCCGACTAAGGTCCGTCTAGTCAAGGCTACGGTTTTTCCTGTGGTCATGTATGGATGTGAGAGTTGGAGAAGAAGGCTGAGCACCGAAGAACTGATGCTTTTGAACTGTGGTGTTGGAGAAGACTCTTGAGAGTCCCTTGGACTGCAAGAAGATCCAACCAGTCCATTCTGAAGGAGATCAGCCCTGGGATTGCTTTGGAAGGAATGATGCTAAAGCTGAAACTCCAGTACTTTGGCCACCTCATGCAAACAGTTGACTTATTGGAAAAGACTCTGATGCTGGGAGGGATTGGGGGCAGGAGGAGAAGGGGACGACCAAGGATGAGATGGCTGGATGGCATCACGGACTCGATGGATGTGAGTCTGAGTGAACTCCGAGAGATGGTGATGAACAGGGAGGCCTGGCACGCTGCAATTCATGGGATTGCAAAGAGTTGGACATGACTGAGTGACTGAGCTGAACTGAACTTCCTGCCCTACCCATGTTTTACCTCACACCTACTGTTGGCCTGTTCCATTCAGGTTAAATTCGTGGGCACTGGACTTTGGCAGTCTGGGCATGCATTCAGACTCTGCCCCTTTCTAATTGATCAACATTAGGTGAATGACCTCGCCTCTGCAAGCCTCATCACTCTCATCTGAAACATGGATGCAACAGTGATCACTTCACTGAGTAGTTGTGCAAAGATGACAAGTATGAAGCGCCACTTGCTCCTTGGAACAAAGGCTGCGACCAACCTAGAGAGCATATTAAAAAGCAGAGACATTGTTGACAAAGGTCCGTCTAGTCAAAGCTATGGTTTAATAGTCTTGTACGGATGTGAGATTTGGACCACATCCATAAAGAAAGTTGAGCTCTGAAGAATTGATGCTTTTGAACTGTGGTATTGGAGGAGACTCTTGAGAGTCCCTTGGACTGCAAGGAGATCAATCCAGTTAATCCTAAAGGAGATCAGTCCTGAATATTCTGATGCTGATGCTGAGGACTGATGCTGAAACAGAGCTTCAGCACTTTGGCCACATGATGCGAATAACTGACTCACTGGAAAAGACCCTGATGCTGGCAAGACTGAAGGCAGAGGATAAGGGGACGACAGAGGATGAGATGGTTGGATGGGATCACTGACTCGATGCACATGAGTTTGAGCAAGCTCCAGGTGTTGGTGATGGACAGGGAAGCTGGCTTGCTGCAGTCCATGGGGTTGCAGAGTTGGACATGACTGAGTGACTGAACTGAACTGATGAAGCACCAAGCATATAGTGGATGCTCAATAAATGCCAGTGGCATTTACAGTTGTATTTTTATATCAGTATTACTATCATGCCTAGAAGTGTCTATGCTGGTTCTCTCTTTGCCTATGGGCTTAAAAACAAACACCCCATAAAAAGGTTTCTCTCACTATTCCTCTGGGAACCTTCCCAAGCTCTGCTTCCTGATTCTGCTGGTCCAACTTGCCTGTTCCTTATGTATGATTGATCACAAGAGATTTGCATTTTTATGATCCACCGGAGTTGGAAGGAGACAGGACCAGATGGGACCAGGACTGAGCAGGTGGCTGTGCTCTGGGGCTGGCCTCCCAGAGAGGTTGCCATCCATCCTGTATGTAGTGTTCATAGGGGCATGGAGAGGTCAGACTGGACTCCCACAGGCTTCTGTATTGCTTAGGAATATACTCAGCTTCAATTAACAGGAAAATTGGCTAAAAGTGATTTAAACAAAGATGGAATTGTTTTTCTCACACTGCAAGGAGCCTAGAGGCAGGAGGCTTCTGGAAATGGCTCAGCAACTGAACGATGCCAGAGTTGGCATCTCTGAGATGCACTTGGCCTTTGACATGCTCTTGGACTTTATCTTTGCATTTTGCTTCTTGGTCACAAGATGGTTGCTAACAGCTCTGGACATGGTACACATGCTCAAGGCAGGAAAAAGCAGGAATAGGGAAAATGGAGAGCCTGCTCCAGCCCTGCCTGTCTCCCCTTTTAATCAAAGTAGCAGAGCCTTCCCAGAACCACTCAGAAGACTTCCATGCAGTTCCAGTTGGCCAATGTATATGAAAAATGCACTCAGAGTGCCCAATGAACTATGGAATGAGGCTCGTGACATTGTACAGGAGACAGGGATCAAGACCATCCCCATGGAAAAGAAATGCAAAAAAGCAAAATGCCTGTCTGGAGAGGCCTTACAAATAGCTATGAAAAGAAGAGAGGCGAAAAGCAAGGAGAAAGAAAGATATAAGCATCTGAATGCAGAGTTCCAGAGAATAGCAAGAAGACATAAGAAAACCTTCCTCAGCGATCAATGCAAAGAAATAGAGGAAAACAACAGAATGGGAAAGACTAGAGATCTCTTCAAGAAAATTAGAGATACCAAGGGAACATTTCATGCAAAGATGGGC
>SJYF01000057.1:8302101-8329483 GCA_006410515.1 Procapra przewalskii | reverse complement strand
GTCACGAACCTCATTCCATAGTTCATCAGGCACTCTATCTATCAGATCTAGGCCCTTAAATCTATTTCTCACTTCCACTGTATAATCATAAGGGATTTGATTTAGGTCATACTAGAATGGTCTAGTGGTTTCCCCTACTTTCTTCAATTTAAGTCGGAATTTGGCAATAAGGAGTTCATGATTTCAGCCAAGTCAGCTCCCAGCCTTGTTTTTCTTGACTGTATAGAGCTTCTCCATCTTTGGCTGCAAAGACGTGTCCAGATGCTGCTAATTTCAAGTGTGACCTTTTTTCCAATCCCTTTCCTTTCCATTTGCAACCCATTCACCCCTAATAGGTTTCTAATAAGTGCCCTTTTAAGTTAGCCCACAAATTTAGTTGAAAGAATTGTAAATAGCAGGTTCCTTTTGTGCATACACATTGTGATATGATCAATGGATATTCCATGTACACGTCATGTCACAGAGATGGCACAAAGAAATAACAACAAAGTCACTGTTTTGCCACAGTCACACCATGTACCCTTTTACCTCCATGTCTGAATGAGTTTGCAGACACTGCCTTCTTGAAGCAAATGTTCTCTCTCCTTGATATAGCCATCTCCAGGGGTGGACATTAAGCTCATATGATGACCGCTTCTTGGGAAGTGCCCTGGATTCAATGTTTGGTTCTGAACTACGAGAACTCAGGTTTCAGGTTCAGGTAAATAAGCCAAGAATCAACCTGTGACTCAAGCTGGGCCAATCAGATTCTTCTAAGAATCGGGAATTTTGGACTAAGACGCCAAGAGGCTAGGAGCTGATGGAGGAGAGTTATGTTTGGACACACTCTTCTAGAAAGGTAGATCATAGATTCTTACTGCCATGGTCTCTCAAATTTCTGGGTTCTTGCCATTCTTGAAATTTACTTGCTCCTCTCTCCCTTGGATTCTTTGAAAAAATCAGAACTTGTTCAATAACCCACTTTTATTTTAAATAACTAGTTCATTTTTGTTACTTGCAACCAAAATAACATTCAACAGTTTCCTGATTTTCTATCTTTCTCTTCAAGTCTGTGTGTCCCTTTTTCCATGAATACGTATCTGACTCACCCTCCTCTGGCAGGAAAAAAATGTGTCCCCTTTCTCCTAAGTGTTCTCATCATACTTAAAGCTCACTCTAACTGCAGCATTTTGTATACTATTATGTAATCTGTTGTGTATTTAGACTATGGATTCCTCAAGGAAAGTAGCAGCCTTATTTATATTCATGTTCTTAATGCTGATCTTAGTACTTGCCAACATAATACATGTTAATCAAACTCTTTCTGAGATAAAGAGAGTCTCCATGAAGGGTTAAACCTTACTGGTTTGAGTGTGTGTGTGTGTGTGTGTGTGTACGTGTGTGTGTGTGTGTACGTGTGTGTGTGTGTGTGTGTGTGTGTGTAGGAGAATGCTGTAGAAAATGTCAGTAGCAAACGAGCTCTCTTCAGCTTGGAGCCTCACCACAATGAACTCCGCAAGCTGTCAGAATCCCTTTGTCCTGCTGGAATGTCTGTTTGTTGCGTGTTGCTTAGAATGAGAGGCCATTAGATGGGGGGCTAGAGACTTCTTTGGTTGTACAGAGATTTCTTGTTTCCAGAGAGCCTGCCTGGCAGAATTTCTGGCAATCCTATTGAACCCTGTCTGTCTGAAGCTAGCCCTCAAGGAGCAGAGGAGGGTGCCTGGGGAGGAGGGCCAACGAGGAGCGTCAGAGAGCCTGGCCACACTCTTCTCATTCACGAGGGTTTGAATCTGACAGGCTCCAGAGACACTACTGGCTCTGACTCTGAGTTGAAATTTCAGCACAATTGCAGCACAGATGAACATGAAATTCCTGGCAAAGTCAGGATTTCTAGAATGGCCAATCCAGTGAATGCAACTCTGACCCACGCTGCACAAAGCAAATGCAGTTATGGAAAAGCAGGGCAGGAGTAGACAGATGAATCTTATGCTGATCAAAGGCCAAGCACTCAGGACACATGCTACCTGAAAAGTAAGGTCACAAAGCCAGAGCTTAGATTCCAATTGAGCAGCAGCATCTGTAAGAAAAATGCAATCTGCCTCAGGAAGCTGTAGTTATGCCATTTGGGCACTGGATTAGAAAGGCAAAAACTGCCTGGGAGGGATAGTTCTCTGAACCAAGGATCCAGACAAAGAATGGCTGTTAATTATGATAAAATATTGAGCTTCCAAGGAGGCGCCAGCGGTGAAGAGTTTGCCTGCCAATGCAGGAAACTCAAGAGACGTTTGATCCCTGGGTTGGGAAGATCCCCTGGAGTAGGAAATGGCATCCCACCCTAGTAGTCTTGCCTGGAAAGGTCCATGGGCAGAGGAGCCTTGTGGACTTACAGTTCATGAGGCCACAAAGAGTCGGACATGACTGAGCGCGCGCACGCACACACACACACACACACACACACACACACACTGGTGATATAATGACTGTAATGACGCTAACATGCCAGACAGCATCCTAAGTGCTCTGGCTGTGTCATCTAACTCACTTCTCATAATATACTTATGAGATCAATGTCAATGTTATCCTAGTTTACAAAAATGAAAACAGTCCTGGATATCATATAACCCATCTAAGCTCACTCAGCTAACTGAGTGTTAGACTCCAGGGCTGACTGATATGGGAGCCCTCCCAGAGAAGCTCTTCAGCCACCCTGAACCTTTCCCCATCTCAAGGCCTCTGCATATGTTGTTGCTTCTGTCTAGTTCAGTTCAGTTCAGTTCAGTTGCTCAGTCATGTCCCACTCTTTGCGACCTTATGAACTGCAGCACGCCAGGCCTCCCTGTCCATCACCAGCTCCCGGAGCCCACCCAAACTCATGTCCATCGAGTCAGTGATGCCATCCAGCCATCTCATCCTCTGTTGTCCCCTTTTTCATCCTGTTCCCAATCCCTCCCAGCATCAGGGTCTTTTCCAATGAGTCAACTCTTCTCATGAGGTGGTCAAAGTATTGGAGTTTCAGCTATAGCATCAGTCCTACCAATGAACACCAGGACTTACCTCATTTAGGATGGACTGGTTGGATCTCCTTGCAGTCCAAGGGACTCTCAAGAGTCTTCTCCAACAACACAGTTCAAAAGCATCAATTCTTCGGTGTTCAGCTTTTTTCACAGTCCAACTCTCACTTCCATGACGACTGGAAAAACCATAGCCTTGACTAGATGGACCTTTGTTGGCAAAGTAATGTCTCTGCTTTTCAATATGCTGTCTAGGTTGGTCATAACTTTCCTTAGGAGTAAGTGTCTTTTAATTTTATGGCTGCAATCACTACCTACAGTGATTTTGGAGCCCAGAAAAATAAAGGCAGCCACTGTTTCCACTATTTCCCCATCTATTTCTCATGAAGTGATGAGACCAGATGTCATGATCTTCGTTTTCTGAATGTTGAGCTTTAAGCCAACTTTTTAACTCTCCTCTCTCACCTTCATCAAGAGGCCCTTTAGCTCCTCTTCACTTTCTGCCATAAGTGTGGTATCATCTGCATATCTGAGGTTATTGATATTTCTCCCAGCAATCTTGATTCCAGCTCGTGCTTCCTCCAGCCCAGCAGTGGCCATAGGACTGGAAAAGGTCAGTTTTCATTCCAGTCCCAAAGAAAGGCAATGCCAAAGAAGGCTCAAACTACTGCTACATGCTGGTAGTGTAATGCTTAAAATTCTCCAAGTCAGACTTCAGCAATATGTGAACCGTGAACTTCCAGATGTTCAGGCTGGTTTTAAAAAAGGCAGAAGAACCAGAGATCAAATTGCCAACACCTGCTGAATCATTGAAAAAGCAAGAGAGTTCCTGCTTTATTGATTTATACCAAAGCCTTTATTGATTATGCCAAAGCCTTTGACTGTGTGGATCACAATAAACTGTGGAAAATTCTGAAAGAGATGGCAATACCAGACCACCTAACCTGCCTCTTGAGAAACCTGTATGCAGGTCAGGAAGCAACAGTTAGAACTGGACATGGAACAACAGACTGGTTCCAAATAGGAAACGGAGTGTTCAAGGCTGTATATTGTCACCCTGCTTATTTAACTTCTATGCAGAGTACATCATGAGACATGCTGGGCTGGAGGAAGCTTCTGTGTAGGACGCTCTCAATAACAAAACAGTAGTGTCCCAAGATGGACATTTCTTCCATGCGCCAGGTCTCAGATATCAGCTTGGGTTGTGAAATCAGCCAGCCAGAAGAAACTTAGAAACTGAAAAACAGCCAAGTAATGGTCAAATAAATAATAAACTCTTTACCCTCATGGAAGGTATAGAATTAGGAGAAAAGGGAATGGGGGAAGAGGATATTTTGGAGCGAGAAAAGTGAAGCATAGTGATTTTAACTAGGCAAGGTTATCCAAGAAACAGAATTTGTCAGTATGTGGCCTGGGGCAGGCTAATGTTGACCTTCAATTTTCCTTTTGTGGCAGTGCCTAAACTGCTATTCATCAAAACCATTTCCTTGCTCTCTAGGCCACATGGATAGAGAGTCTCTCCCAGCTTCCCTTGGAGCTAGATGTGATCTAAGTTGTGGACAATGGAATGAGAGTGAGTATGCTCACATGTCTAAGTCTGACTCATACACTGCTCCCATTCTTGATGTTCTCTTTCCCTGCCTGACAGCAGAGGGTCTAACAGAGGACCCCTAGACCCTAAAAGGTGGTACAACCACAAGATGTACAGATTTGGGTCATAGAATTCCTTCATGGAAGGCTGCTGTCTAAACACTTGATTGGAATTTTCATGGGTGAAAAATAAGCTTTATTTTTTTTAAGCCACTGAAATTTGGGGGCGATACTTACTGACGTATCTCTGCTGGGACAAGAACATAGGTAAGCAGGCGCACCATAATTGCAGAGGGCAATCAGTTAGTTAAAGTGCTGGTTGCAGAGTCAGATGGTAAACCCCATGACAGAACCGCTCTCAGCCTTTCATACATCCTACATTTTACAGCAATCATTTTTTCAATAATCCTTTACTATATGCCCAATTCATGTTGTAATGAACTGGGGAGGTTCAGGGGAGGACAACACAGAGAGGAAGCATCTCTCCCTGCCCATGAGGAGTTTCTAAGGGACACGCAACACGCCCACAGGGTGGCATTCCATGGTGGTCTAGAGACCTGTAGCAAATGCTTGGTACGTACACCATTCATGGATCCTCTCCAGTCTCAGCCATGAGGGCCCAGGAGTTATGCAAATCAAGACAGGAATGTTGGAATGGGAGAACCTTGGAAGACTTGGCTGTCTCGATGCCCCGGGCCAACTGTACCCTGTGAGAGAGGCTGTGATAAATAATGTACAAGCCACAAAATTGTACCTACCTCCCAGCTCCTTCCCATTGACCCTATCACACCTCCAGCCTAACACTGTAACTTCTGGACACCCATGACAAGGGGTTGAAGGGTAGGCTCATTTATCCATCCATTAAGCAAAAATTCACTGGAAATGACAAGTGTGCTGGGCTCTGGGGCCATATCAACGAACAAAACAGATTAGAAGTCTTGCTGTTGAAGAAGTAATGTAGAGAGTGGTGATGAGAACAGGGGCGGAGAGGTCAGAGAAGTTCTCTCTGGGGAGATGACATCTGCACAGACTTGAATGAAGCAAATCGGGGATGTCCGGAGAAAGAAAGCTCTTCCTCTGGTTCCTCTGGTTCCAGGAGAGAGAGAAGAACAAGTAAGCGCAAAAGTTCTGAGCGTCCTTGTGAACTCTTGCTTGCTGGGTGCACTCAAGGAATAACAAAGAGGGCAGAATGGAGAGAAGAGCCCATGAGCCTGTCTCTGTTTCACAGATGGGTTTATTGGTGTCATATTTTAGATTCTACACATAAGTGATATCGTATGATACTTTTATTTCTGGCTTCCTGCACTTAGGATGATAATCTCTAGGTGCATTCATGTGACTGGAATCTATAATATGGCTCAAATGAATCTGTATATGAAACAGAAACAGAATCATGGACGTAGAACAGACTGCAGTTGCCAAGGAGAAAGAGGCTGGGGGATGGATGGAGTGTGAGGTTGGGATTAGCGGATGAAAACTGGTATATATAGAATGGATAAACAACAAGGTCCGACTGTAAAGCACAAGGAACTATATTCCATATCCTATGATGAACCATAATGGAAAAGAATATTTCAAAAATGTATCTATCTATATATGTATAACTGGATCACATTGCTGTGTAGCAAAATTTAGCACAACATTGTAAATCGACTTTAAGAGAAAAAGAATAGTCAATGCTGACAAAAGTCACAGGAGCTGAAGTCTTAAAGACAGTGGAAACATTTGGCCCTTATAGGCCATTACAAGGCCTTTAGCTTTTTCTCCAGGTGAAATAGAAGGGAGACTTTGTAGCCGAGAAGTAATGTGGTCTGATGTACATTTTTAAAGGATCAAAAATCTACTGAGCTGCTATGTTGAGAATACGTGTAGGAGTGTGATGATAGAAACCAGAGGACTGATGAAAAGGCTACTATGACAAAAATAAATAAATAAATAAAACCCATAAACTCAATGGCTTATAAACAACAAACATTTATCTATTACCTAGAGGCTGGGAAGCCCAAGGTCAAGGCACTGAGAGATTCGGTGACTGGTGAAGGCCCACTTACTTGTTCATAGACAACTGTCTTTTCACTGTGTCGTAACAAGATGGAAGAAGCCTCTTATGAGGGCACTGACCCCATTCGTGAAGACTCCACCCTTATGACCTGATCACCTCCCAGAGGCCCCGTGTCCTACTACCATCACTTTGGGAGTTTGGTTTTGTTAACACAAGTTTGCAAGTTCATGTGCCCAATGCACAGTGGGGCCAAGCAAACTGAAGCATTGTAGTTTGGAGCAGAGAAAAGTTCATTGCAAGACAATGAAAGGAGACAGGTGGTTCATGCCTTACTAAAAAGCCTCTGAAACTCCCTAAAGGGTTTCAGTAAAGCTCTTTTAAAAGCCAAGTAATGGGGAGACGGGTCCCAGGGTCTGTGGTCAGCTTGCGCACAGTTCTCTGATTGGCTAACGGTGAGGGAGCAGGGTGGTGTCCCAGGGATAACATTATCATTCCTTAGGCTCCAGGAGGCCTGGGGCTCTGTGCTCATGGTCATCAAGTAGTTAACGTCTTTCACTTGTTGGAGGGGTGAGGTTTTCTAACATCTGCAAAACGACTCAGGAAATGTGCATCAAATACTATTGTCTAGATACTTTCTAGTGGCTCAAGTGGTAAAGATTCTGCCTGCAATTCAGGAGACTCAGGAGAAGTGGGTTCAATACCTGGACTGGGAAGATCCCCTGGAGGAGGAAATGGTAACCCAACCCAGTATTCTAGCCTGGAATATCCCATGGACAGAGGAGCCTGACAGGTTACAGTCCATGGGGTCACCAAGCGTCGGACACGATTGAGCATGCACGCAAGGCACCGCAAAAAGGAGCTAAAGCGGAGGATGTGGGGGAAGACCTTCTCCCCTGACCCCACCAAGGGCCCCACGCGACCTTCCTGCTGCTACGGTCTCATACATTGCAGGAACATATATTCAGTCTATAGAGAAGGCTATTGAAAGAATCCAGGTAAGAGATGACAAAGTCTTTTGCCAGGGTAATAGCGTCACTGTCAGTAGAAGTTTTGAAAGAATGGACTGACAAACTGAATATGGAAGGTAGAGAGAGAGAGAGGTGGGGATAGTTTTAAGATTTGGGGCTTGTACAACTGGAAGAATATAGTTGCCATTTTCTTAGACAGGAAAGACCTCAAGAGAAGCTGGTGTGGGGTTAGCTATCAAGAGTTCAAGTTTTGGTTATTTTAGGTTGGAGATGTCTATTAGATATTCAAGCAGAGATGGTCAATTCAAAGTCACAGGACACGGTAAGACAGCCTAGTTCAGAGAAGAGAGAAAGTCGGAGATTGAGTTAAACTGTATTTCCACATTGAAAGGCAAGAGAGCTGAGGACGAGCCAGCAAAGGAGGAGAAGAAGACTTCCTGCCCAGGAAGGCAAGAGAAGAGCCAGAACCAGAGAGCAGAGAGCAGGAAGGAGGGAACGACCAGCTGAGAAGCCACGAAGGGCACGGTCTGACCCCCCACCTAGGATCAGGCAGCATGAAGCCACTGGTGCCCACAACAGGAGCTGTTTGGTGGAGCCATAGGAGCACTAAATGCAAGTGGGTTCAAGAACAGAAGGAAAGCCATGGGGACAGCCAGAACAGGCAGAGCCTCGGGAAAGCTGCGCCGACCTGGGAGGGTGGAGGAATGGGGCGGCATCTAGGCCCACGCACTTGTAATCAAGAGGGTTTTTTTTTTTTAAGTCAATGTTTGGATGCTTATGAGAACGATCCAAAAGAAAAAGGAAATTGATAGGAGGAAAACAGAGGCGATATTTTCACATTGCCAGACATTCTTCAGAGGCCAGAAGGGGATGAGACCCCGTGCATGGGTGGTGGGAGGGTGGCCGGAGACAGAAGCGCGTGCAGGTCAGCAGGACAGGCAGCTCTCATGGGCAGACGCAGGTATCAATCCAGCTGTCAGCTGAGGTGCTGGAAACCTGTGAGTTATTCTCCGAGTGTCTCCATTTTCTGAAGGAACTGGGAAGCAAGATTACTAGGAAGCGAAGCCGAGGTTGGAGAGGAGGGAGGCGGCGTGAAACAGAAGCAGTTTTCTAGAAGCGGGGGAAGGGACTCAGCCCGGAGCATGCAGGATAATTACGGAGGTTGCACAAACGGCTTGTCTGAGGTTGGGGGGCAGGCACTGAGAGAGGGAGCAGTCAGGATGGTGTGGGGTTTTTCCTCCAGACTCATCCAGCTATAAGGGCACAGCCGTGAAACTGGGCAGAAGACCGGGTTTCACCCGAGCTGGTTACGGTGGACGCTTGCGCCAGAGTGGCCACCTTGTCTGAGAAAGAGCTCACTGACGCCACTTTTGCCTTGCGATGTTCGAAAGGTCTCCAGGATGCCTCTGTGCTCTTGGAATTTTATGAACTTTAATTGTAGCAGTAGAGCTTGTTAACGTTTCCCTCTCTGCCAGATGGCATCCTAAGCACTCAACACAGATGATCTTATTAAACTTTGTGACAACCTTATGAAGCAGGTGCTCTTATTATTCCCATTTTGCTGATGAAAATACTGAGACACACAGAGAGATTTAAAACCCTTGTCCAAGGTGATGTAGGTAATAAATGGCAGGGTGGGAAGTGGCATCTCGGCAGTTACTATGAACCCCAGAGTTTCTACCACTTCTCTATGCCACCCCAAAACGTAAACACCACAGGGCTTTGTTGTAGATCCTGGTGTCTCACGCTACATCGCAGATTTCCTATGTCTGGGTACCAGATGGGGAAACATACTCCAATTTATTGCCTAATTTATAAAGGGCTCTAACTTAGCTCAAGTTCTGGAGGCATGCTTGTTTCACATAGGCGTTCTAACCCAATTACGGGAGTTGGAAACGGAAAGAATGATTGCTGGTAATTCACAGCCAGCCTGCCTTAATTGTCAGCAAATGGGGGTGGGAGAAAGTTTGCCTCAGTTCCTAAACTTCCTCATAATTAACAATATTGTGACTCAACAGCACATCCACACACGCCCACAAACGTCTGCATTTTGGCACTCCAACCAGGGAGATGGACATCCTGATCTCCCCAGAGATTTTCAGTAAGTGCCTTAGCTCAGTGTTCTAAATGTCAGTATATTCTTGCCCTAAACTCTGTTCCCTTTGATCATCTTAATCCCCTCATTCCCATGCCCCTCGAGCCCCCAATCATTTTGCCATTTCAGCAGATGTTTCAGTCTTTCTCGGCTGCCGGAATCCAGCCACAGCTGTTCCATCAAGGTAATCCACTGTTTATTGGTGCATGTGTGTTCCCGATGTGACAAATAGCTTTATGGTAAAAAGCATCCGGTTTTCTTTTGTAGCAGTGGTCGGAATTGTTAGTTTTGCTTTCGGCAAACTCTAAAAAGGACAAACTGACCCACAGGCTCTTCCAGGAGAAGCGAGGTCTGTTGGTAAAAGAAAGACCTAAGGGGATGCTTCGGGGCCCAGGAGAGTGCACAGAACCGGGGCGCAGAGTCAGCAGGGGATTTAGGTGAGACTGGGAGAGAGTGGACCATTGCCAGCGTGGACCATTCATTTCCTCAAGGGCCTGAGGGCTCTCCTGATGAAGTGATGGCTAATGGACATCTGGATTTTTAAATAGCTCAGCCCTTCTCCGTACAATGGCAAGTGCTGTCTCCCCCTTCCTTTCAGACCTGTGGGGTGGGTAGTGCTGCTCTTCAGCAGCCGTGAAGGCAGGGCAGGGAGCTGGCTGCTTCCGCCCGTATGTTCTAAGCCCTCCATCTCCCATCCACCGCACGGCCTAGGCACCTGGGTGCAGCCCTCCTCCTTCCAGTCCCGGGCTGCTTGGGTCGGGAAGGGGCAGCCCCTGAGGAAAGCCACATCATCTCTCCTCCAACACTGACTTCACAGACACTGTGAAGCTGCAAGGAGCAGAAAGAGGAATAGCGTCTGTAGGCGCCCTCAGAAAAAGCCCCGCAGGGAGGGTCAGGCGCGAGCTGCTGCGGCCCTTGAGGAGCTCCTGGTTAACACACCTTAGAGCCTCAGAGTCACCAGATTCATCCTTCCAGGCCCCCAGCACAGGGCCTGACACCACCAGGCTCGTAACCCCCAGTGTCAAGTTCAAAGCCTGGCACGTGGCTGTGGTTCTACAGCCTGCCTTCATGGTGACCCAGAGCGGCTCTCCTGCTGCATTTTTTTTTTTTTTACAGGTTTAGTGAAGTAACACATTTCATTACAGAGCAATTAGAAAAACTAGGGTTAAAAGGTGAAAACCATCCTATATTCCCACTCCCATCAGAGAGACACATTAACATTTTCACCTTTTCACCAAGATTTCCATGTGTTTATCTTCACACAAATATATTTTACAAAGATGGTTTGGTACTACGTGTAGTATTTTGTAACCTTCTTTTCCACTTGACAATACTTCGTGTTCAGCTTTCAATGTCAGCACACGCAGCTCTACATCATTTTTAATAACTACATCGCAATCCTTTGGGTCAGTATTCTAAAATTCGTTTAACCAAGCCCCTGTTGTTGGCTATTTATGCTGCTTTCAAATCTATTCCCTTTATAAACAAAGCTACAGTGAATATTTTTGTGCACACCATCCGCACCCTTGAGGAATTCACAGTGTGAGAAACTGGGACAGAGATACCATCACTTTCATTTATGGCAGGGGAAAAAAATGATGCCAGTTGTTTTTAATGAAAATACTGATAATAAAAGCCACTTACATTAAGCATATGCTTTGTGCCCGGCACTGTGCTAAGGAATTTACACACTAGTTCTGTGAGACTCATATTATTAATATCCTCACACCAGTATTCTTGCCGGGGAAGCCCCAGGAAAGAGGAGCCTGGCGGGCTAGTCTGTAGGATTCAGAGAGGCTGACATGACTTAGTGACTAAACAATTATTTTGCTGAGAAGGGAATGGAAACTCAAAAAGAGCACATGTGACTTGCTCAAGGTCACACTGTAGGTATGCGGCAGACAGAATTCAAACAGCCATGTAAAGACTCCCCCAAACAAGGTCTAGGCTAAACATTAGGTTTTCTCTTGAAAGTTACACCAGCTTCATGTTCCAGGATTTCAACCTCAGACCTTACCAGGTTCAAGTTGGAATAATGGAACAGTAGTAATAGGAAGCTGATGGCAGATTCTGTTTTCCTCCCTAATACACACAGCTCTGTGTGATGGGGATTTGAAACTCTTCCCTCTGAGAGTAGAATGTGTTTCCCTGACCCTGGAATCAGCACTGGCCATCGTGGTTTGCTTTAACCATTACGATGGGGCAGAAGGCAGGTGGCACCGGTTCCACCCTTAGGTCTGGAGAGGTCCCTCATCTGGGAACCTTGCTTATGTGAACAAGCTCAGGTTAGCCCCCTGGAGGATGCAAGATATTGGACTTAGTGGCCCCAGCTCCAGCCCACGGAACCTAACTGCCTGGTAAGTGACCAAAAATATAGGAGCCCATCATAACCACCCATCCAGTTGTGAGCTCACGACGCTTAGCTTTTTCAGCCCCCAGGTTGCGGGCTGGCTGTTACACAGCAAAGACTAATGGGTGCCTGAATGGGTTCTGTGAAGGTGATACAGTCTGGGGTGGGGGTGGGGGGGCTCCAGTGGGTGCTGTGAGCCACGTGGCGGGGAAGACTTCACAGAAGAGGTGACAGCTCGTGCGTCGTGGGGTGTGCAATAAAGAGCAAGAGACTCCTGAAGAAGAACATGAAGTTGTGCCTGCACGTGTGATTAGATAAACCTCCCCGCCGGGGCTGCAGGATGCAGGCGTCGTCTCTCTGGAGCCTGAATTAAGTAGGAGCCGCCCTCTGGCTGAAAAGGCAGTGAGATGTCAGTTTATACACTGATGAGAAAAAGAAAGCACCTGGCAGGTTCCCTGACTGCCTCTCGTGGGTCTACCCTGAGGGCTGGAGAGGAAAGACATTGGATGTTGGTCTCTCAAATGGTAGAGCAGGAATCCCTGTCTGGGGCCATGGGAAAATGTTGCTGTTTCTCCAGCTTCTCCTCTCCCTGACTGGGATGGCTCTGAAGCATCCTGTGCCCTGGGAAGTCTAGAAGGAACAATCTTGCAGGGAGTGCAAAGTGCTTTCCAGAAACTCTCACGCATGGGACCCAGCAAGGCTGAACAATCCGCTAAGATGGACAAGCCAAGTCATTCATTCACTCACTCACTCCACAAATATCCCTCATGGTTCTAAGATGCCCTGGAGAAGTTCAGAGCCTGGTGTGAAGGGCAGACACAAGCAGAAGCCTGGGGTCCATAAAACCCTGCCTTTTCTAGCCACCTCTTTCTTCTTTGCTTTCCCTTGTTGCTCAATAAAAACATCTCTTTGTTTCCCCTTTAATAAGGTAATGGTGATAATGGAATAAGATAGTACAAGATAATTAATATATTTAAAAATAGATACAAGGGGGTGCTTGAGGTTGAATGACTTCCTTGTATTTCTTCTCCCAAAGCTTACTTAAGATTTAATCAGGGTTGTGCTACTCCAGCCTCCTTTCAACCAAGACTTCTCATGACAAGTGACTGTGCCCAGTCACTTAGTCATGTCTGACTCTTTGCAGGCCCATGGACTATAGTTTGCCAGGCTCCTCTGTCCATGGAACTTTCCAGGCAAGAATACTGGAGTGGGTCCTCCAGGGGATCTTCCCAACTGAGGGATCGAAACTGTGTCTCTTGCATCTTCTTGCAGGGAGTGCAAAGTGCTTTCCAGTGACCCTCCCACAGGGACCAGCAGGGCTGCCTTTGGCAGGGTCCTGATAAGAGCATTGAGCCAAGTAACCTGCGAAGGTGGGCAGCCCTTAGCAGGTGGATTCTTTACCACTAGCGCCACCTAGGACTTAGGTTTCCCTGGTTGCTCAGACGGAAAAGAATCTGCCTCCAATGTGGGAAACTCAGGTTAAATCCCTGGGTAGAGAAGATCCCCTAGAGGAGGAAGTGGCAACCCATTCTGATATACGTGCCTGGAGAGTTCCATGGATAGAGGAGCCTGGTGAGCTACAGTCCATGGGGTTGCAAAGAGACAGATACAACTAATCAATTAACTCTCATTAGTTGTAAATGCATCTCTCTCTTTTTATTTTTATTTCTTTAGCTGCGTCAAGTGGCATATGGGCTCTTAGTTCCCTGGCCAGGGATCGAACACACACACCCTGCAGTGAAAGCATGGATTCCTAACCACTGGACCACCATGGAATTCTCTTAAATATCTCTCTTGCAAATACTGTTTCCTGTTTTAACTAAACCTAGTGAGAAAGCAAGAGGTCCTAAAGGTGGACCCTGCCTGTCCTGGGTTGGTAATGGAAGCAGCAAACTCTCTTTTCCAGGATTGAAAAGAGCCTGGGGGACTGGGATAGTGAGAAGAGAAAGACAGATGAAAAGATGAAGTGAGGATGTTTCTGGATGCTGACATCCACGCATTCCTGGGGTTTGGTGTTACCTAGGAAGAGCAGATAGACACAATCAGTGTTGCCAAGGATGCTGTGTTCTTGTAGGAAGCCAAGGTGTTAGGCTGAAGTCCTGAGGTCATTGTTACTTGTATTATGCCAGCATAATAACGGTTTTTCACACCTGAAAGTCCTTTTTAACACTTGTTTGTTAATGCCTTATTGTTCTGGCCTTGTGGGAGGTGTGGAGGAGCTGGCGAGGATCCTGTCTCCAGGAACTCAAGGGCTGTTGGGACAGAGAGAGCTGCAGAGAACTTGTTGCATTCCAAGGCAACGACACTGTGGGAACAAGCCCAGGATGTGCAGAGAGCAGAGGTGAGGGCCCTGGGTGGGAGGGCTTCATATATGGGCTGGGTGAGTAGGAGTTTTCCGGGGATGATGAGGCATTTCAGGAGGAATAAGGAATGAGTACAATGTTGCAGGATGAGAAAGCAGAGAACACTCCAGTGTCCCTGAGTATAGGACGAACAGGGTTCAGGGTTCAGTGAGAAGCAGCTGGGAGCCAGAGCATGCAGGGATTTATGGGCCTGCTGGGGGAGCCTGGACTCCATCCAGTGGGGAAAGGGGGAGTCCTTGAAAGGCTCTGGCCAAGTGTGATGTGATCAGAACTGTCTTTTGGAAAGAGTTCTTTGGTAGCTATGTGGGGATGGTTTACAGATGGGGAGACCAGAGCAGTTACACCACCTAAGAGATGCTGCAGGGACCTTGGCAAGATAACGGCAGGTATGGCGGGAGAGTATTAGTGCAGTGGTTACGTGCAAAGGCTCCGGAGTCAATGTCCAGGATTCAAAGCCTGCCTAGATTTCTTACCAGCTGTGTGATCCTGGACAAGTTACTTAACTTCTCTGCACCTGACTTTCCTCATCCGTAAACTAAGGATAATAAAAGCAATTACCTCATTGTAGTTGTTCTGTGAATGAAATGAGTTCATCCATGTAAAGCACTTGAACCACCGCTGGTACATGGCAAATGCTCTGTAATTACTGATTATTCTCATTTAATCCATTAGACCTGTGATGATTGCAGGTGGACAGTGAGCTAGAAGTTGAGTCTCAACTTGCTTCTACAGAGCTGGCTAGCATGCTGCCATTCCCAGGGGCAAGAAATTTGAGAATCCTCCAAAAAGTCGACTCCCCTCTAGGAAAATGGAGGTGGTACCCAGTGCACAGAATTAAGCTTCTCTCTGACGACTCCTGCAGATTCTGTCTTAGTTTCCTGTAAGCAGACTAGCTTCCTGCCCGAGACTAACAGCAATAATGGGCATCAGCAGAGACTGTCATACTCACTCCTTTTTTGCAAGCCTCACAATAAGCTTGCAGTACTGGCAAGACAGGCATGCCGTTGTCTCCATTTTTACAGATGAAGAAACGGAAGTTCAGTGCCATTGCCAAGGAGAGATGGATAAAAGAGGAAAGACTCTCAAAGACAGTAGCTCTTCCCACGACCCCAAGGTGCTCCCATCCATTTCCTTTCTCATGCACTTCCCAAAGTCCATGTCCAAATGCTGATCTTCCTGTCCCCAGGGGAACGGGGCTCTCTGAGTGCCTCAGAAAGGATGGAGCAGGAGAGTGCCCCCAGCTTAGCTTGAGTGTCTGTAGAAAGAATTCAGCCCCTCGAAGCCCTTGCCACAAGCCTGCAGTTTTCTGACAGCAGTGAGAGAAGGGAGTGAGAGGTGCCATACTTGGCTGAGCTTTAGAGAGTGGCCCAGGAAGAGTGGAGAGGGAGGGAGAGAAGCATTATTCTTCCCTAAGCTCAGTGTTCCAGGAGCCAGACGTTCATCAGTCATCTCACTGACTGCTCACATCCGCCATGAGGTCATCAGTATCATTTTCATCCCCTATCTGAGGAGACTGAGAGCCAGAGAGGTTGGGGACCCAAATTCTCAGTCATCTGGTTAAGGCCATCCTGTGTTCAGGCGAGAAATAAGGAGGCAGGACCCTGTGCCAAGACCCAACCTCTCTCTAGGTGTTGTTTTTTCTACCACTTGGGAAAGATGCTATACTTTTAATCACTGCTTTTGTGAGGACAACTGGGTGAATTAAGTGCTGTTAGAGAGGCTCCATGGAGTAGTAGGAGTGGGGAGGGGGCTTGTTTTTTCCACCAGGCACAATGGGTATCTGCCTCTAGCCTGGAGGAATATTTAAATGAAGCATATCAAATGCCAAGAAATGTGACAAGTGTATACATTATTTCATTTAACACTTCAAGCACCCTTTATGAATCAGATTCTATCATCATCCCATTTTCTTTTTATTCTTTAATTGAAGTATAAGTAAATTTACAATGTTGTGTTAGTTTCAAGGGTACAGCAAAGTGATTCAAATATATGACTTATCAGATTCTTTTCTAATACAGGCGATTAAAAATATTGAATATGGTTCCCTGTGCTATACAGTAGGCCCTTGTTGTTTACTAATCTTATGTATGCTGCTGCTGCTGCTGCTGCTGCTAAGTCGCTTCAGCCGTGTCTGACTCTGTGCGACCCCATAGACGGAGGCCCACCAGGCTCCCCCGTCCCTGGGATTCTCCAGGCAAGAACACTGGAGTGGGTTGCCATTTCCTTCTCCAATGCAGGAAAGTGAAAAGTGAAAGTGAAGTCGCTCAGTCGTGTCCAACTCTCAGCGACCCCATGGACTGCAGCCCACCAGGCTCCTCCGTCCATGGGATTTTCCAGGCAAGAGTGCTGGAGTGGGGTGCCATCGCCTTCTCGATCTTGTGATTAGTAGTGTGTATATGTTCATCCCAGACTCCTCATTTCTCTCTGCGTTCCCACTCCCTTCACTCTCACTTTTGGTAACCCTGATGCTGAAGCTGAAACTCCAGTACTTTGGCCTCCTCATGCAAAGAGTTGACTCATTGGAAAAGACTTTGATGCTGGGAGGGATTGGGGGCAGGAGGAGAAGGGGACGACAGAGGATGAGATGGCTGGATGGCATCACGGACTCGATGGACGCGAGTCTGAGTGAACTCTGGGAGTTGGTGATGGACAGGGAGGCTTGACGCTCTGCGATTCACGGGGTCGCAAAGAGTCGGACAGGACTGAGCGCCTGAACTGAACTGAAGTGTGTTTCTCTGTCTGTGAGTCTATTTCTGTTTTGTAAATAAGTTCATTCGCATCACTTTTGAAAAGATTACACGAATAAGTGATATCATATGGCATTTGTCTTTCTCCTCTGACTCACTTCACTTAGTTTGCTAATCTGTAGGTCCATTCATGCCGCTGCAGATGTCATTATTTCATCCTGTTTTATGGCTGAGAAATATATAAACCACATCTTCTTTATCCATTCATCTGTCAATGGGCATTTAGGTTGCTTCCATGTCTTGACTATGAAATAGTGTTGTTATGAACATGGGGGTACATGTATCTTTTTAATTAGAGTTTTCTCTGGATATATGCCCAGAAATGGGGTTACTAGATCATATGGTAACTCTATTTTTAGTTTAAGGACCTCCATACTGTTCTCCATAGTGGTTGCAATTTACATTCCCATTAACAGTGTAAAAGATTTCTCTTTCTCCAAATCCTCCTTCACATTTGTTATTTTTAGACTTTTTAATGATGGCCATTCTGATTGGTGAGAAGTGATACTTCTCGCTCATATAGCTTTGATCTGCCTTTCTCTAATAATTAACAATATCACCGTCCCATTTTCTGACTGAGAAACCTGTCTCAGAGAGGAGGGGTTTGTTCTAGGGTCATACAGCAATTAATGGCAGAACCCAGTCTATTTTCTTAGCCAGCAGTTCATGCTGCCTTCTGAAAGGAGAAGAGAACAGCCTTGCTAGTTACAGGGAAAGTTAGGTATAGTACATAGACCATCCATGGCATACGGGTCCACTTTGAGGGCCAGAGGGCAATCCCCAAAGTTAATATTCAATATGAGCCCAGAACAGGAGCTCTTAGCCTTGGAATCCATCCCTGAATGGGTCCACAAGTTAGGAAACTTGGTAAGCATCCTTATAACCATGTTGCACAGATATTGCTTAATAGATGGACAATGAACACACACATCTTAACCACACAGGCCAAGTGGTGTGACAGGCCCAAGATTCCATCCCTTGTCAGTTCTTTGACCTTGATTTCAGACTCCTCAGCTGTAGATCAGGGCCATACCAATATCTGTTTTGATTACTGTTGGTTTGTAACAAACTATCCCAAGTGTATCAGTTGCTTTTGATTTTGTGGGAAAGCAAGGTTGAGCGGATCTGTCTGGAGGCTCTCCTTTGATCACAGCCAGATGTCATCTGGGGCCACTGAATTCTCAGCAGAGCTGGACGTTCGTGATGCTCACCCTGTGGCTGGTAGTCAGTGCTGGCTGTTGGCTATGGACACAGTGGGACTGCTCCTTGGAGTGCTTACAATGGCTTCTCCAGCTGGGCAGTCTCATGGCTGGACTTCTTCATTGCAGTTCAGAGCTTCAAAACAGAGTGTCAGCTAAAAAGAAAAAGCTACACCCCTTTCTAGGGTAGAGGCTCAGAAATCATTGTCACTTCCACTGCACTCTATTGATTACAAATGAGTCACAGGACTGCCAGGTTCAAGGGCAGAGAACTAAACTCTCCCTCCAAGTAGGGGAGTGGGAACAATCTAGAATATACTCCAGGAGCCAGGCAGGAAGAGGTGAGAACATGCCCAGGACTGACTAAGGCTGAGGTGGGGCAGAGCAGCACGTTCTGCGCCGTCAGTGAATGAGAAGAGTGGAAGTCTTAGGAGAGGAAAGGAGCCCACAGGCCTGGCAGGGCAACCACATGCAGCTCACGGTTGTGGAGCATGGTCCACGAAGGCTGGATCCTGTGGGCCTGTGTCTGGGTGGCCCAGAGGATAAGGAAGTTGACCTGCAAAGCTGTTCACTTAGGGGACAAGAGATGGCCTGGAGGCGTTTCCCTCTTGGTTTCCTACAGCATTTCTTAACCCAGGAATTCCCAGCAGGAGATGAAGGTGGACATATCTGAATTTCCAAAGATCTGAGAAGACACGTCGTTATTTTACTAAACTATTGTTCTTGCAGTAAAATCCAGCTTCACGACATAGCCTGCTAGATGCGTACACTTTGACCTCTGCCGATTCTGCACTCTGCCTCAGCCTCTCTCTTCTACTCACTAGACTTCAGTTCCACTGAACTACTTTCAGGTGCTTAAGCATCACAGCTTTTCTTGTCTCAGGATCTTTGCACCTGCTGCTTCCTCTGCTTAGAAAGGTCATCTCTTCCTCCCTTTACATCGCTGGACCCTTTTCATTATCTAGCTCTCAGCTGCAGCATCACCTCTTCAAAGAGGGCTTTCCCAATCACCCGATCCAAACTGACTGCCCCTTCTTATTTTCTCCTGCTGTTTCACTTCATATCATTTATTGCAATTTTGCACATTTATTTATTTATTGGAACATTTTCTTGTTTATTGTCTACTTTCCTACTATACCATGAGAAATTTAAGGGCAGGTGCCATGACTGTTATTTTTACTCTATATACCCATCACCTAGACAAGTGCCTGGTAGCCAAGTGGCTTTTTGGTAAATATTGAGTGCGCTCAGTCACTGAGTCATGTCTGAGTCTTTGGGGCCCTATGGACTTTTCCCTATGGAATTTTCCAGGCAAGAATACTGGCTGCTGCTCCTGCTACTGCTGCTAAGTCGCTTCAGTCGTGTCCGACTCTGTGTGACCCCATAGACGGCAGCCCACCAGGCTCCCCCATCCCTGGGATTCTCCAGGCAAGAACGCTGGAGTGGGTTGCCATTTCCTTCTCCAATTCATGAAAGTGAAAGTGAAGCTGCTCAGTCGAGTTTGACTCTTAGCGGCCCCATGGACTGCAGCCTATCAGTCTCTGCCATCCATGGGGTTTTCCAGGCAAGAGTACTGGAGTGGGGTGCCATTGCCTTCTCCAAAAGAATACTGGAGTGGCTTGCAATTTCTTACTCCAGGGGATCTTCCCAACCCAATACTCGAACCCATATCTCCTGTGCCTCCTGAATTGGCAGGTGGGTTCTTTACCATTGAGCCGACTGGAAGCCCCTCAAGACATTAGTTGTGGGAAAGCGTGTAACCTCAGTGTCACTGAGCTAAAGGACATGAACTTTGTCCACCCTAAGGCCATAAAGCTAGAATAAGTTATAACTTACTGGAGTGTTGAGAGAGGTGGTAGCCATGATCCCTCAGAACCTCTGGGATGGGGCTGGAAGGGTTTTATTCCTGAGGGTCAAGACCTCTTGGAGGTGGCTGCATATGAAGTGACCGTCCTTCCCTAGTGTGTTTAAGAAGGTTTTCTGGTTTTTGAGGAAGTGTGCACGTGTGTGTGTGTGCGTGTGTGTGTGTACTGCCAGTAACCTCTTTTATTCTTGCCTCAACCCTTTCCACTGTCCTGAACTGAGTGTTTTCTGGTGTCACAAAATGAAAACTATCACCCAGTGTGCTGTTGCTACCGGAAACAAAGTCTGATTTATGGTCTGACACTTGAGATGGGCTCTGCTGGGGGCCTGCCATCATCTGCTCACTCAGTTTAGGCTGCTCTCCTTGGTCCTGAAATGAACTGTCTTTGCAATGTGTCCTTGCAGAAGGCTGCATCTCAAAAGCCCCCAAAGAACACAAATTCACATGTACATGGACAGACACTGCCCTAGAGACACATATACATCATAAACTCATCCACACATACTCTCATGAATAGAGAGGTAGCAAAATATGTATGCATCAAACTCCTGCAATATTTATGCTAAGAACTAGGATAGTTTAGGTCCTTTTTTGGAAAGAAAAGGCAATCATATCTCCTGGGGTAGGCTGTTTGAAAATCCACAATTATTTTCCTTCTTGTGTCCCTGCCTATTGAAATGTGAGTTTGCACTTTTCCCATCTAGAAGTAGAGTCTCTTTCCTCATCCCAGGAATCTGGGCTGGTCTTATGAATTGCTTTAGCCAACAGAGTGGGATGAAAGTGAAAAAGTACCAGTTCTAAGCCTACATCTCAGGAAGCCTTGAACACTCCCATTCTTTCTCTTAAAAATTTGCCCAGCATCAAGAAAGCTCAGGTTTTCTTGATGAAGAATAAAAGACCATAGAGGCAGAGATGAGCCATGCTAGCTGTGTCCCTTTTAGACAAGTCAGTTCCCTCCAGACAGCAGATACATCAGGGAATACTGGCCTGGCCCAGCCCAGGCCAGAAGAGTTGTCTAGCCAATTAATGGGTTTGTGAATAATGACAAATGATTGCTGTTTAAAGTCACTAAGTTTAAGGTAGTTTTTTACCTTAAAATAGCTAACAGATGTACTTTCTTATGAAGGATTAAATTTGAACTTCTCCTGAAAGCAATATGTCCTTAGAAGTCAGATGTCCATGCAGGACCCTGAAGAAATTCTCAGTTGAGTTCAGTGATTCAGTCGCGTCCAACTCCTTGTGACCCCATGGACTGCAGCACTCCAGGCTTCCCTGTCCATCATCAACTCCCGAAGCTTGCTCAAACTCATGTCCATCAAGTCAGGGATGCCATCCAACCTTCTCACCCTCTGTTGTCCCCCCTCTCCTCCTGCCTTCAATTCTATTGCTTATTATAAAGCACACAGAGAGATGTGACCAAAAGTGAAAGTGAAAGTCGCTCAGTTGTGTCCGACACTTTGTGACCCCATGGACTGTACAGTCCTTGCAATTCTCCAGGCCAGAATACTGGAGTAGGTAGCCTTTCCCTTCTTCAGGGGATCTTCCCAGCCCAGGGATCAAACCCAGATCTCCCACACTGCAGGTGGACTCTTTACCAGCTTAGCCCCAGGGAAGCCCAAGAATACTGGAGTGGGTAGCCTGTCTCTTCTCTAGTGGATCTTCCTGACCCTGGAATTGAACCAGGGTCTCCTGCACTGCAGGCAGATTCTTTACCAACTGAGCTATGAGGGAAGCCCATGACCGAAAGAGCACTGCTTTGGAAGCAAATCTTCATCCTGACTCTGTCACGAACTGACTGTGTGGCTGTGGGCAAGTCACTTGACATCTCTGGATCTTGGTTCCTTAATCTGCATATTGAAAAAGCAAGCTTAGCTAATTTTAGGCCCTTCAGGCTCTGACATGTACTGTACTCTCATGATTCTCAGCCTCTGCTACTTTCATCTATAAAGCAAGAAATTTGTCACGGTTCTTTCTGTCTCACAGGATAATCCAAAAGGATGAAGTGCCAGCTCCTCGGTGGCACCTCTGCTTCCAGACACTTTCGAGAACCTGAGAGTCTATGCAGCAGGAACAGACACCATGAGATGCTGGCTTTGTGATAATTCATTGAGTTTTATCAGCATATGTGAACATGCAGATTTTCAGCTAATACTAGAAGCTGAGATGGTACTGATGAAAGTGACCCCCATGCAACCCCCATCATATCTCCTAAATGAAGTCCAAGCATCCTATTGGAACATGCACCCTGGTCCTCTCTTCTGTTCTCTAGGGTCCTTCTGGAAACAGTTGCTTGGAGTTGTTTGCCTCCTCTGACCACACAGAAATCAGTATAAGTGTTGAATGGAGTGAAACTATTCCTGTACATAGTTCTGAGAGAATTTTAATAATCTGAATGAAATTTGTTCCAGAAAAGGAATGTAGGCCGTACCAGGTTAGAAACCAAAATCTGGAGTGTGACTTAAGATAGTGTTGGTAACCCAGGAGACAGCATTGTGGGTGGACTGTGGGACTGCGGAATTAATGCCAGGCATTTCCAAGAAAGGACACCAAAATCAAGCCCATCAAAGGGCTATGAATTTAAAGTCAATGGAAAAATCAGAGTCAAGGACCACGCGCCCATGGTCAGCACCAGTGCCAGCACACGACAGAAAATAAAGCCAGTAGGAACTCTTTTTCTGAAGATGTTTAAAAACAACATGAATGGTGCGTTCAGGATTTTGAGGGTTGCAAATCACAGAAAATCCCCTTCTAGCATGAGTTAATCTGAAAGGGAATTTAGTGGATCACAAAGCTGGAAATTCATGGAGTAGGATTAAGGCATGGCTTTATGCAGTGACAGTGTCACCAGGACCCAGTTTGCTCTGAGTCTCAGTTCAGCCTTGAGCTCCTTGATGTTGTCATTGATGGGTTTCTCCTTCCAGGCATGAGAAGCTACAATTGCCTCAGATCTTTCATCTGCTACAAGGTAAACGTGGAAGGAAGAGAGAGCTCCTCTTTCAACAGTGTATATGAAGTCCAGGGTCTGATTCCTTTTGTTCCAATTAGGCTATTTGATCATACTTGATCAATCTCAGTGCCTAAAATTATACAATACACTGATTGATTTAAACTGATTAGAGCTTACCCTGAGAGCTGGTAAGGCTAAGTTCCTCCCAAACTCTTAGAATTTAGCGAAGAAAAAGTGAGTCCCCAAAGGAAACCCAAGATTCTTTTTGTTTAATCAGAAGATGAGTCAATAGATACTGCATGCTAAGTTGCTTCAGTCATGTCCAGCTCTTTGCGACCCCATGGACTATAGCGCACCAGGATCCTCTGTCCATGGGAATCTCCAGGCAAGAATACTGGTGTGGGTACCATTTTCTCCTCCAGGGGCTCATCCTGACCCAGGGATCGAACCCACACCCCTTATGTCTTCTGCATTGGCAGGTGGGCTCTTTACCACTAACGCCACCTGGGAAGCCCATGTATATGTTAAGGGGTGGGGAGCCCACAGGGGTTCACTACAGGCAGCTGTGGGTAGAAACATGGACCAAGAATCAGAATCCTTCCAGCCTGCATTTGAAGATTTTCTGAAAACAAAGAGTAAAAGTTGTTGCAAGAAGACAAGGGTCTAGATGATTAATTTTGTGAAATCGGCCAAATTACGAGTAGAGAGGAAGAAAACAGGCTTTTTGGAGAACTCCTTGTGGATTGCAAGGGCTCTGGGGTATAGGAGTTCAGGTCTTCTGAACATGGGATTCAGGAAAGGGATCATCTAGATAGATGGATACTTCTGGCTGATACATCTGAAACTGTGAAACCAGCCAAATGGAACTAAGGTTTCTAGGGACTATAGGTGGAGAAGGACCCGGCAACTCATTCTAGTATCCTTGCCTGGACAATCCTGTGGACAGAGGAGCCTGGCGAGCTGCCATCTACGGGGTCACACAGAGTCGGACAAGGCTGAAACAACTTACCATGCAAACATGCACTGGAGAAGGAAATGGCAACCTACTCCAGTATTCTTGCTGGAGAATCCTAGGGATGGAAGAGCCTGGTGGGCTGCCATCTATGGGGTTGCACAGAGTTGGACATGACTGAAGCAACTTAGCAGCAGCAGCAGCAAGGACTACAAGGGAAACAGGTTGGATTTTTTAAAAAAAATCTAGACATATTTTAAGGCGTATCAAACAGAGCTCTGGTTCTTTTGTGCATTGTATATACCTCAGATGCAGACTGCAGATGCAAAGGGGGTCACTTTTCATGCTTGAATTACCATAACGCCAAGCTCCCACCTGCTGGATTACAACATTTATAAGACATGATCATAGTCTTCTTTACAACTCTGTCACACTCTGTCTCCTGGGCCCAAAGCAGTTCTGCTTGTTCCTCGAGTCCATGATATCTCTCAACAAAACAACTCAATCAGCTTTTGGCTTTAGCCCTTTAACCAGTGAGGCTTAAACTTAGCATCTGGAGCTAGGTAGGAGCAGACATCATGGCATCTCTTCTCTCAGTTTTTTAAAAATCTCTATTCTGCACTTAGAGTCCAGTGCACGGCCATCCTCCCCATAGCTTCTCCATAGATATATATAAATAAAAGTGGGGTAATTAATTCATCCAACTGATATTTATTGAATATATAATAAACTAAGTGCTCAAGTCTGCAGTTTGTTGGAGACAACAGAGAATTAAAAAAATGAATACAAAAGCGTACGTGTTCAACTAGTGATAAATGCTATTAAAAATGACCTGTAATATATGTGTATATGTATAACTGAGTCACATACACACAGAAAGAATTCTACTCTTTGAAATTTGGTAAAGTTTATCTTTTTGCTAGTTTTTCTAAAGTCGTACGGATGTCTAATAACAATGTATGAGATACAAATTTTTAAATATACTTATGTAGGATATGATTAATGTAAATTAATTATAAATCTATTATATTAAATTATTACTGACATCATTCAAGATGCTCCTATTATTTTTTCTACACTTGATAAAATATTCTCAGAGAAATGCTAATATGTCTCACTAAGATTATACATTTTCCCCCTTATATTCCTTTTGATTTTTGCTTTATGTATCTTTGTAAGTTAAGGTATCTAATGGTTTATGATGTCTATCTTCTTTGTGCATCATACCTTTCATCATTAAAATATTCATCTTTGTTTCATTTAAGAAAAACTGATTTAAACAACTGTCAGGATGAAAATTAATTGATGTTATTTATCACAGCAATGGCTTCCCTGGTGGCTCAGATGGTAAAACGTCTGCCTGCAGTGCAGGAGACCCAGGTTCGATCCCTGGGTTGGGAAGATCCCTGGAGAAGGAAATGGTAACCCACTCCAGTATCCTTGCCTGGAGAATCTCATGGACGGAGGAGCCTGGTAGGCTACAGTCCACGGGGTTGCAAAGAGTCGGACACGACTGAGCTACTTCACTTTCACTTTCATCACAACAACAGGCTAAAGAATAATAATCATATGATCATATCAATAGATGCAGAAAAGGACTTCCCTTGTGGTCCAGTGGCTAAGAATCCACCTGCCAGTGTAGGGGACACAGTTCAATCCCTCTCTGGGATGACTCCAAGGGCTCAGGACAACAAAGCCCATGCACTGCTGCCACTGAGCCCGCAGCCCCTAGGGCCCACTCTCTGCAGCAAGGGGAGCCACTGCAGTGAGACGCCTACAAAACCCATCAGGGAAAGTCCGTGTACAGCAACGAAGACCCAGCCCAGCCAAAAATGAACAAGCTACTTAAAATGATTAAAAGTTTTTAAAAAGTAGATGCAGTAAAAACATTTGACAAAATCCCAAATCCATTCACAACACATACTCTTAGAAAGCTATAAACACAGGGAAACTCCCTCCACTGGATAAAGAAAGTTTACAAAAACCTATAGTTAACATCATACTTATGGTGAGAAACTGGATCCTTTTCTGCTAACATCAGGAACAAAGAAAGAATTCCCCCTCTTGCTCCTCATTTTCAACATCATACTGGAAGTCCTATCTAAAAATGTATACACACTGGGAAGGAAGGTTAAAAAACCGTGTTTGTTCACAGATGATATGATTTTTTAATGTAGATAAAATCAGATGTTCAACCTGGTTTTAGAAAACGTAAAGGAACCCCAACATCCGCTGGATCATCAAAAAAGCAAGAGTGTTCCAGAAAAACATCTATTTCTGCTCTATTGACTATGCCAAAGCCCTTGACTGTGTGGATCACAACAAACTGTGGAAAATTCTGAAAGAGATGGGAATACCAGACCACCTGACCTGCCTCTTGAGAAACCTGTATGCAGGTCAGGAAGCAACAGTTAGAACTGGAACAACAGACTGCTTCCAAATAGGAAAAGGAGTACGTCAAGGATGTAGATTGTCACCCTGCTTATTTAACTTATATGCAGAGTACATCATGAGAAATGCATCTGGTCCCATCACTTCATGAGAAATAGATGGGGAAATGGTGGAAACAGTGTCAGACTTCATTTTTTGGGCTCCAAAATCACTGCAGATGGTGATTGCAGCCATGAGATTAAAGGACGCTTACTCCTTGGAAGGAAAATTATGACCAACCTAGACAGCATGTTAAAAAGCAGAGACATTACTTTGCCAACGTAGGTCCGTCTAATCAAGGCTGTGGTTTTTCCAGTGGTTATGTATGGATGTGAGAGTTGGACTGTGAAGAAGGCTGAGCGCTGAAGAATTGATGCTTTTGAACTGTGATGTTGGAGAAGACTCTTGAGAGTCCCTTGGACTGCAAGGAGATCCAGCCAGTCCATCCTAAAGGAGATCATAGGTGTTCATTAGTAGGACTGATGTTGAAGCTGAAACTCGGATACTTGGGCCACCTCATGGGAAGAGTTGACTCACTAGAAAAGACCCTGATTCTGGGAGGGATTGGAGGAAGGAGAAGAAGGGGATGACAGAGGATGAGATGGTTGGATGGCATCACCAACTCAATGGACATGAGTCTGGGTAAACTCCAGAAGTTGGTGATGGACAGGGAAGCCTGGTGTGCTAGGATTCAGACATGGTGTCGCAGAGAGTCAGACATGACTGAGTGACTGACCTGACTGACTGACTGACTGACTGAAAATCAGAGAACTATGACCAACCTAGATAGTATATTCAAAAGCAGAGACATTACTTTGCTGACTAAGGTCCATCTAGTCAAGGCTATGGTTTTTCCTGTGGTCATGTATGGATGTGAGAGTTGGA
>SJYF01000057.1:8238331-8287245 GCA_006410515.1 Procapra przewalskii | reverse complement strand
GTGGCCAAAACTTCCAGAACTATATTGAATAGTAGTGGTGAAAGTGGACACCCTTGTCTTGTTCCTGACTTTAGGGGAAATGCTTTCAATTTTTCACCACTGAGGATAATGTTTCTGTGGGCTCGTCATATATAGCTTTCATTATGTTGAGGGACGTTCTATGTTCTTTTTAATGTAACTTTGCAACTCCTCCTTTCAAGAGGTAGAATTTGTTTTTTCAACCTCTTGAATCTGGACCGGCCTTGACTTACTTTGGCCCATAGAATATGGCAAAGCAAAACTGTACCAGATTCTAGCCCGGGCTAGCCACCTGGATGATGAGAGTCTATGGCTTGGTCACCTCGGCCAATTACCAGTCAAGTAGCTGGTAAGTGAGGCTGTCTGAGACCAGCCTCAGCCAACACACCAGCTGACCATGGACACGTGGATAAGCCCGTCTGAAGTCAGTCAAGTCTGGCCAAGATGATATAACTTACAAACTCATGGAAGTCACTAAATCCAGGGATAATTTGCAATAAGCAAAAGTTAACTGATAGAGTTCCACTTCCTCCTCAGGTCACAATGGTCCTCTCTGTGTTGGTCATTTGCTAGATGCTATCGCTAGCATAGATACACCATCTTAAGGCCAGACTCACAACGATATTTGCCTAGAACCCCATGGACAGAGGAGTCTGGCGGGCTAGAGTGCAGGCGGTCACAAAGAGTCAGACACGACTGACTGGGCAGGCACACTAGGCTACTAGACAACAGCATTTTTCCTGCTTCTTGTGTGGTCCAGGTGCCACACACATCTTTCTCTTTTTTCTCTCAACCACCCTATTTGGTGGATTTTTCGATTACCCCATCTTACAAATGAGAAAACCTAGACAAGAGAAGTTAGTGACGTGCCCATAGTCACAGAGCAGTGACTGGTAGATTAAGGATTTGCGTCCAGCACTCTGGTGCCCTTCCTCACTGCTTGCTGTCCCAAGCACGTTCTACACTCACGTCTCTAACTTTACTGACGTTGACTCTTCTTCCTTACACTTTCCCTTCTTCTGCTCTTCTTGGCTGACTCCTACTTATCCTTTAGAAGCCTGACTGGATAGTACCTCCTTAGGAAGTTTCTCTGACTTTCCCTTCTTCCCCCAGAAGGGATTAGATGACCCTCCTCTCTGCCACCACAGTATCCCCTGCTAACTCCACCTACTCCCACTGCATTATATTGAAACTATGTCTCTCCATAGACTGTAAACTCCTGCAGACAGGGGCTCTGGCCCCAGGAATGGGGTCAGTGGGTGCAAGGTTCAGTTCACCCAGCCAGGCACCAAAGCCAATATACACCAAAAGATAGCACCATGGCACTACCCAGTGTGAGGTAAGTAGAACCAGAATGCCTAAAACTGATTGAAATGCCAGCTATTCATCCAGAAATGGAAATTTCAGTCCATTTGGCAATTTCAAAGGCAATGGGTCCTAAAAATGAACTTTTCACAGACAGGAAATTTACAAAGTCACTCACCCCAACCTCTAATATGTGGGCTTGAAGAGAAACTGCAAGAGATTACAAGGTTCTTGCTCTTTCTTCTTTATTTCATTGCTTAACACTTTTTCAGGAAAACAGACTCTAAAAGGTGCTAGAAATGAGAGATTTAAGGAATGGAATCCATCTCTCTGGCCATATCTCAGGCAATGCAAAATTCATATGGCCCCAAAAGGGCACTTCGCTTTTGCCAGTGAAAGAAACCCTCTCTGGATGGGCAGGGCTTCCCCAGAGCCCCATTTCAGAGGCTGCTATCATCCTGCTGGGGAAGGGAAGGCATCATATGTTGCAGGGCCATCAACTCCACTTCAGCCAACTTTGATGTGATGAGACAGTGATGAAAAATGCTGCCTTCAGGAAAGGAGAGTCTTTAGAGAACAAAATCCTGGGTTCTAGTATGTGTCCCAAGCAATTAAAAAAACCATTTGGAAGTGTGCTGGGTGCAAACGGTGATAAGGTGCTATAACATGTCTAGAATACATTTTGCAAAGTTTCTCAGAGAAACACTTAGGAATCTTCTGCCACCTACCTTTTTACAGCCTCCTCCTCAAAATCTTTGATTCTAAAATTAAGTGCAGAGCTTCCCCTGGTGGCTCAGTGGTAAAGAATCCACCTGCCAATGCAGGAGACAGGTTCGATCCCTGGTCGGGGAAGATTCCACATGCTGCAGAGCAATCTGAGCCTGTGCTCTTGAGCCTGGGGGACATCCCTGGTGGCTCAGATGATAAAGAATCCATCTGCAATACAGGAGACCCAGGTTTGATCCCTGGGTTGGGAAGATCCCCTGGAGAAGAGAATGGCTACCAGCTCCAGTATTCTTGCCTGGAGAATTCTATGGACAGAGGAACCTGGTGGGCTACAGCCCATGGGGTCCCAAAGAGTCGGACACAACTGAGCAACTAACACTTTCCCTTTCTAGAGCCCAGGAGTCACAACTATTGAAGCCCACACACCCTAGAAAGTGTTCCACACAACAAGAGAAGGCACTGCAATGAGAGCCCCACACACTACAGCTACAGGCCAGCCACCACTCCCCGCAACAAGAGACAAGCGCACACAGCAACAAAGACCCAGCACAGCCAAAATAAAACGAAGTGCACATCAGTAAGGAGCTGTGGAGCCAGTGTAATCATGTGGGCTGCGGGTTAGTTGGTCTAAGAGTTGGCGGTGCGTGCATTTCAATGATGGCCTGGTATCATTTTGGAACGTAGACACCATTGTACATGGGCACACACTTTCTCACCACAACCCCATGGCTTCCCCTCCTCTCGGATACAGAGATGGGCTACATTTTACAGCCTCCCTCTGAGTTAGGAGTGGCATCATCTGTTGGTTCCTACAGCAAGAGAGTTCCAGAAAAACATCTACTTCTGCCTCATTGACTACGCTAAAGCCTTTGTGTGGATCACAACAAACTGTGGAAAATTCTTCAAGAGATGGGAATTCCAGACTACCTTATCTGCCTCCTGAAAAATCTTTTTTCAAGTCAAGAAGCAACAGTTAGAACTCGACATGGAACTAAAAGGAGTACGTCAAGGCTGTATGTTGCCACCCTGTTTATTTAACTTCTATGCAGAGTACATCATGAGAAATGCTGGACTGGAAGAAGCACAAGCTGGAATCAAGACTGCCAGGAGAAATATCAATAACCTCAGATATGCAGATGACACTACCCTTATGGCAGAAAGGGAAGATGAACTAAAGGGTCTCTTGATGAAAGTGAAAGAGGAGAGTGAAAAAGCTGACTTAAAACTCAACATTCAAAAGCTAAGATCACGGTATCTGGTCCCATCACTTCAGGGCAAATAGATGGGGAAAAATGGAAGCAATGACAGACTTGATTTTCTTGGGCTCCCAAATCACTGAAAATGGTGGCTGTAGCCATGAAATTAAAAGACACTTGCTCCTTGGAAGAAAACTGACCAACCTAGACAGCATATTAAAAAGCAGAGACATTACCGACAAAGGGCCATCTAGTCAAGCTATGGTTTTTACAGTGGTCATGTATGGATGTGAGAATTGGACTATAAAGAAAGCTGAGTGCCAAAGAATTGATGCTTTTGAACTGCGGTGTTGGAGAAGACTCTTGAGAGTCCCTTGGACTACAAGAAGATTCAACCAGTCCATCCTAAAGGAAATCAGTCCTGAATATTCATTGGAAGGACTAATGCTGAAGCTGAAACTCTGATACTTTGGCCACCTGATGCGAAGAACTGACTCATTGGAAAAGACCCCAGTGCTGGGAAAGATTGAGGCAGGAGGAGAAGGGGACAACAGAGGATGATATGGTTGGATGGCATCGCCGACTCGATGGACATGAGTTTGAGAAAGCTCCAGGATTTGGTGATGGACAGGGGAGTCTGGCATGCTGCAATCCATGGGTTCAGGTGGAGTCAGACGTGACTGAGTGACTGAATTGAACTGAACTGATGAGACCACATACTAGCCCTTGGAACTGGAGAGGAGATGATGTGTGCTACTTCCAGGCCTGGCTCTTTCAAATTCCTGTCCATCAGTTTTGCAAAAGGAAGCATCCCTAGAGATGGATGGTGGTGATGGGCACACAAAAATTTATATACTTAGAATGATTAAAGTAGTAGACTTCCTAAATTTAATTTGTATTGGACTATAGTTGACTTACAATGTCATACTAATTTCAGGTGTACAGCAAAGTGATTCAATTTTACACGTACAAACATACATATATATTCTTTTTCAGATTCTTTTCCTATCTAAATTATTGCAGAATACCAAACACTTTACCCATACTTCCTGCTTGTTCCTGGGAGTAGAGGCAGAAATGCCCAATTTCAGGTTTTTCAAAATGGAATAGATGAGCAATGACATTTCCGAGAGGACTGAGCTCACCTGGCGTGGCTCACAGCCACGTCATGACCACAGCTGGCCAGATCCAAGGCCACGTGGGGAACTGGTTTCTCCTAGCTGCCAGATGCTCCCTTTTCCTTCCCCCATGATAGGAGAACCTTCCCCACAGCAGTGGCTTTTCCACCACGTTCTCCGAAGGGTCTGTCTAGATCCTGATACTTGAGCAAGGTGGAGACCACCCGGGTCTATCTTTCACAAACCCGGTACCGAGGAAGGGCTGGCCAGGCAGCTGCCAGATGCAAAGAGCCTCGCTACGTGCATAGCTCTACTTAATTGCTCATCTGGCTGAGGCCCATTCCTCTCCAGATGTTGCATCAGAGCATGGCTGGAATTGCTGCTTTCAGCCTCCTCTCATCACTCTAATTAAGCCAACATAATAAGGCAACATGTGAGACACGATGATCAAGTTTTAATTAGACTTTGATAAACCCAATGTGAATTTGATCTCATCAGGTGCAACATTTCTGACAGCACTGAGACCCGCGAATCATGAGGTGGCTTGGGTATAAATAGCAGTGATAGTCTCTGTCTCATCTGCGTGGAGGAAGGTCGGGGCTTGGGTGTGTATGTGACCCTCAGAACCCTTTACACTTGAGGAAGACTTTACAGTTTACGAAGTCCTTTCAGCCCCCTGTTACAAGACTCTGTGAGCTGAGACTCACTTGGCAACAAGACACTTGGGCCCAGATGGGGAGAAGGAGGCAGAAGCTCATGTTCAGTCAATTTCTAAGACATGCCAGAGACAGCGCTAGGAGCAGCATATACGGAATAGAAGTCAATGTAGCACCCAAAGTTGCAGGACTTTAGAAGTGTCAGAGCAGAACTCCCACCCAGGTCTGTTCATTTCCTTTATAGAACTCTCTTCACCACTTCATGCAAATAAGCTTCCAAAGCCATCCTGAAAGGCAAGTGAATGAGAGCTGTAAGTGTCCTCAGAGATAGATCCAAACCTGTTATGGTACAGGTATGGAAACTGGGGCTCAGGAAGCAAAAGGCATGCCCCTTTGTTAGACAATAATTCGGTGGCAGAACCAGACAAGAACTTAAATCTAACATGGCCCCTCTGTCTAATTCACTTAATTCAGTTTGATTCAACAAATATTTGTTGAGCATATATTATGCTGTGCCAGGCACTGTTTCAGGGATGTATCAATGAATTCAAAGAGATGAATAGCCATGCTCTAGTGGATTTCCATTCTAAGAAGTGGGGAAAAGATAGTGAATAATTTATAAGCAAAGTATATAGTATGTTAAGAGTGAATAAGTGCTATGGATAAAAACAAACAAAATGATAACGTAGGATTAGGGGCTGGAGAACTGCATGGATGGCTGAGCTGAAGTTTAAAACAGAATGGTTAAAGTAGGTCTCACTGAAACTGAGAAAGCTTCCTAAAGGCAAAGGTTTCCACTTCTTCATTCATTGAGAAATTACTGACCACTCACAGTGTCCACTCTTTTGATAGAAGTGGGAAGCCAGCCATCTCTCTCAAGGATCCCAAGAGCACCACCGTGGTCTGAGCGATTTTCCCCTAACAAATGGCATTCTCCAAGCTCATAAGCAGTTAAGTGGCTGCAATGCTACTGACCAATTCCACATGGCACTTCCATCTAGACGCAGCATGAAAAGTGTGATACTCAGACAGTGGTCGATCATTGAGTTGATAAGGTGTCCCCTGGTCGTGCTGGGGTGTAGGCAGTTTATCTGCAAGAGTCTTTCTCCCCTCCCAGTAACTCACCACACACAGCACCCCTACAAGTCTCCCACTCTGGAAAATACCCCAGCTAACTTTTACCCACCTTCATCATTTTCCTGGACTGGAGCTAAGCNNNNGGAGCTAAGCCTATGACCAAAGCCCTGTGTGAGACCCCTACGCGTCAGTTAGTCACCCCTGTAAGCCAAATGAAACTGCGGACTCCTGTGTCTGTCCCAGTCTGCTAATTAGAGTCCACTGACCCCAGACCATTCATTTTCTCCCTCCCTCTAATTTGTTGAAGTTGCATTTTAGAATGAGAGGTCTCTGTTGGGGGCCTTCATATTACATTATATGGGAGCAGTGTTATTGTGTATTTGGATAAAATTTTTCAGTTGACAAGGGCACTCACGCCCATCATGTCATTTGAGTTCCATAAAAGTGTTGGATCATTATCCACACACATGCCCCCACCCCTTTCTTCAGGTTAGGAAGACTGTGCTCTTAGGAGTGAACTATCTGTCCAACATCACACAGCATTTGAAACACAACTAAATGCCCATGGCTCTTTCTAAAACTCCAGGCTGGCTGGCCCTGTGGATAACATCTAGTGGCAGGCCAGACAGATGAAGTAAGGTGACCCTTTCTGATTCACCCTCAAGTGAATCAGAAAGATACTAGAGATATAAGCCAGAGATCCGGGAGCAGTATAGTATTTCCCAAACTTCAGCACCTACAAAAATCACCCAAGGAGCTGGTAAAAAGGCAGATTCTGGTCTGTAGGTCTGGGGCAGAGCCTGAAATTCTGCACTTGTGTAAAACTCCCAGGTGATGCCAATACCCCTGGTCCTTGGGGTGCACTCTGAATAGCAAGAGGACACTGCCAATCGACACACCAAGCTGACTGAATGGAAGGCTCCCAGGTCACAGTTTGGCCCTTTAGCAGCTGTGTGGCTTCATGCCAATCCTCACAGAGCTCCAATTCAGGGTGGTGGTTACTTTTTTCTTTCCAAACTTAACAACAGAGAAATGCCGTGGTGGACGCTCACATTTGTGCCTAACACGGGGGTGGGTATCACCTGAAATCTGGTCTGTACTGCACTCACTAAGCAAGTGCCCCCTGCCCAAGGCTACATCCAGCTAGAGGAAGGGACATCATTTCTCTCATTTACGCCAGGGCATCACATGGGCCCACAGAGGTCTTGAACTTCCCACCATCCTGGACAACTGCTCTTGGGCTAATCCATCTGCCTTTACAGGGCTCCGAAGAATTGATGCTTTTGAACTATGGTGTTGGAGAAGACTCTTGAGAGTCCCCTGGACTGCAAGGAGATCCAACCAGTCCATCCTAAAGGAGATCAGTCCTGGGTGTTCATTGGAAGGACTGATAGTGAAGCTGAAACTCCAATACTTTGGCCACCTGATGCGAAGAGCTGACTCACTGGAAAAGACCCTGATGCTGGGAAAGATTGAAGGCAGGAGGAGAAGGGGACGACAGAGGATGAGATGGTTGGATGGCATCATTGACTCGATGGACATTGATTTGGGTGGACTCCGGGAGTTGGTGGACAGGGAGGCCTGGTGTGCTGCAGGTCATGGGGTCGCAAAGAGTCGGACACGACTGAGAGACTGAACTGAACTGAACTTGCAGGGCTCCATCTAGTTGTCAAGCTTTTTTCCTCTACACTCTGTCTCCTCTTTCAGGTTCTGACCTCTTTGACGCCTCTTCCAGGTCACTACCTGGCCCCACCTGTATCCCGAGCTTTGTGGTAAAGGTCATGTTCACTCATTACATTCATTCACTCAAAAACAGCAAATGTTTATGTGGTATTCACCATGTGCCAGGCATGGTCTCAGACTCTAAGAACACAATAGTGAGCAAAATATGGCCCCAGCTCTTATGCACCTAACATTCTCAAAGGGAAGAGGTGATCCAAAAGTAATGTACAAGATAATAGCAGGCAGTACCACTTTGGCCACCTGATGTGAAGAACTGACTCATTGGAAAAGACCCTGATGCTGGGAAAGATTGATGGCGGGAGGAGAAGGGGACGACAGAGGATGAGATGGTTGGATGGCATCACCGACTTGATGGACATGAGTCTGAGTAAGCTCTGGGAGTTGGCGATGGACAAGGAAGCCTGGCGTGCTGCAGTCCACAGGGGTTGCAAAGAGTTGGACACAACTGAGCGACTGAACTGAACTGAACTGAACTGAATGCACGCAATTCAGGCAGGAGGTGAAGTTTGAGCTGAGACCTGAGGAGTGCAGGAATGAGTCTTGTGGTTAATGGACAAGTGCAATGCGGGTATGGAAACAGCCTCTGTAGCAGGTTCGGGAGCAGTGGTATGCTCGGTGTGGTCAAGGGAGACGCAAGACCTGTGCCGCTGGAGAGGAGTGCGCCAAGGAGAGTATCTAGGTCACGCGGAGGCCTCTGGGTTTTATTCCAAAGGCGATGGGATGACACCGGCGCGCTTTGTGCTGCGGCCACTGCTGCGGCAGCTGTGCCTCTGCGTAGTCTCTGTTTAAGTGTTTCAAGGGAGTTGGGGCAGGAATAATTCATTCAACAAACTCAACACACACATCTTGAGTGCCCACCATGTGCCAGGCACTAGTCTAGGCTTCAGTCTGGGTTCTGGGAATATTGTTGTTGTTGTTCAGTCACCAAGTCATGTCCAGTTCTTTGCAACCCCATGGACTGCAGCACACCAAGCTCCTTTGTCCTCCACTATCTCTTGGAGTTTGCTCAAATCCACGTCCATTGAGTCGGTGATGCTATCTAACCATCTCATCTTCTGCCGCCCTCTTCTCCTTTTGCCTTCAGTATTTCCCAGCATCAGAGAGAGGAGATCAAACTGGTCAATCCTAAAGGAAATCAACACTATATATTTATTGGAAGGACTGGTGTTGAAGCTGAAGCTCCAGTACTTTGGCCACCTTATACAAAGGGCTGACTCACTGGAAAAAAAAAAAAAAAACGATGCTGGGAATATTGGCAGTGAGCGGAAAAGGCCAACTCCCCACCCTTGTGAGGCTTGCATTTCTGTCAACTGGAAGATGAATCTCGGCTGTCTCACTGAGATCTGCTGAGGATGAGACAGTGATGGTACTCCTACCTCTCTTCGGATGTGCAAGTTGGGTTGGAGGTTGAATAAGCCAGAAATGTCTGAGGGACCCACTGTTACCTGCACACAGATGCTTTCTGTTGGTGACTCTTGTGGAAATTGAGAGCAAGAGGTTGATGCCGTGTTGGAGTCAATGTGAAGCAGAGAGAAAGCAGAGCCTCAGGTAGGAAAAGCCTGTGGGGCTGAGTTTCCTGAGGGAGCAGGAACTGACCTTGAGAGTGAACATAATCCTTGAGAATACACATAAATTCTGGGGAAGAAAGGAAATGAAATGAGAGGCTTGACCTTGCTCATATTTTACAGGCACGGACATAAGCATTCTGCCCAAATTGTACTTGCCCTTCAAAATCCAGCTTAAACAGCAGCTCTTTTATGGACCATCCCTAATACCTTCATCACTTCTGCTTTTTAACAGATGTCTTGCCTCTCACCTAGCTGGGTGCTTCTGCTGCCTGTCACAGAACCTGGCTCTTAGCAGGCCCTCAATAAATACTTGCTGGGTGAGTAAATAGATGGAAGGATGGGTGGCGGGATGGATGGATACACAGATGGATGATATGATACCCTAGCTTGTTGGAAGGTATTTCAGTGGCAGTAAGGGATCCCAAAGGAAAGATCTGAGATCGATTAATTAACCTCTTTTTTCCTCCTATACTACCTAGACTGTGTGGCCTTGTACATAACAAGAGACCAACAAATATGTTCAGAATGAAAGAAGATAAGCTTTGGCCAGAAATACGAGTCCAAGGGTTCAGTTTTTCCCATGAAACTTTAATGCTGAAAAGGATTTCTGCATATGAAATTCACCTTTCTCTGCTCACCTTTACATAATTTAAGCAGCATGTGGCTCCTTGGGGACTTCTTTGGACATTAAGTTCTCTCTCAACAGTCCAAGGATTGAACAGCTGCACTTAAGCAATTACCATCGATTTGTCATTATGAGGGGAGTATGGGAGGAAGGGCGTGGAGCCGAGAGACAAAGGTGCCGAAGAGCCCAGGGTCAGAGGAACCCAAGCACCAAGGAGTACAGGGGCTGCCTCTGTGGAGGCAGGCTGCCTGGAGACGTCAGTGTCCCTGGAAGAACAGGAATGCAGCGCAAGGCTATTAACACATCCCACAGGCACGGAAGCCTTTAAATGGTTTCCTGGCACGTTTATTTCTCTCCCCCTGAACAGGATCTGGCTCATGCTCCTCAACGTCAGCTTGACAAGCACATCTCAACACGACAAGTCAGAATAAGGAAGAGGTCAGAGAGGTAGTCTTTGCTTTGCAGTGAAAACCCAGGAGATGTGGAAGAAAAGCCTTGAGGAGCTCTTTGAAGATGGGAGTCTCCTGGGAGCTGTCAGAGAAGTGGGAAATGGCTCAGGCAGGGTCTGCTGGCTCCCCCACCCTCAGCTCCAGAAACACCTGCGCTGATGACTTGATAAGGAGCGATGTCTTGATAAGAAGAAATGTCTCATTGAGAGATGTCTTGATAAGGCTAAGTCTAGGTTGGAGATAACCAGGACTGCAGAGTAGCAGCTGGCAGGGACCGCCTGGGAGGAAAGATAATAAATGACTCCTGCAGGGACTCAGAATTCAGAAAGGGGAAGCGCTGAGAAAAAGAGGAGGAGGAGTTTTCCTCCCCCTGACTCCTCATTTAAAAGGAAAATTCCCTCCAATGGAGGTGGGTGGGTTAAGAAACTCCATGGCCCCTCCTGCTTCACTGTGAATTAGTCATGTTCAACTCTCGAACCCAACATTCAAAAAATGAAGATCATGGTGTCCTGTCCCATCACTTCATGGCAAATAGATGGGGAAACAATGGAAACAGTGACAGACTTGATTTTCTTGAGCTCCAAAATCACTGCAGATGGTGAGTGCCGTGAAATTAAAAGACACATGCTTCTTGGAAGAAAAGCTAGATCAACCTAGACAGCTTATTAAAAAGCAGAGACATTACTTTGCCAACAAGGGTCTGTCTACTCAAAGCTATGGTTTTTCCAGTAGTCATGTATGGATGTGAAAGTTGAACTATAAAGAAAGTGCCAGAGAATTGATGCTTTTGAACTGTGGTGTTAGAGAAGACTTTTGAGAGTCACTTGGATTGCAAGGAGATCTAACCAGTCAATCCTAAAGGAAATCAATCCTGAATATTCACTGGAAGGACTGATGCTAAAGCTGAAATTCCAATACTTTGGCCACCTGATGTGAAGAACTGACTCATTGGAAAAGACCCTGATGCTGGGAAAGACTGAAGGCAGGAGGAGAAGGGGATGACAGAGGATGAGATGGTTGAATGGCATCGCCAACTCAATGGACATGAGTTTGAGCAAGCTCCAGTAGTTAGTGATGGACAGGGAGGCCTGGCGTGCTGCAGTCCATGGGGTTGCAAAGAGTTGGACATGACTGAGCAGCTGAACTGAACTGAACTGAACTGAACCCTCTTGAGGACAGAGACACTTGAACATGGAGAAGTGAGGAGCAAACTAGCCTCATCATCCAGCCCACTCTGAGGCAGGCAGCTTCACAGACCTTGTCTTGTCAAACCACAAAAACAATTCTCTAAGACAAGTTCCCTGATTCCCATCTGTGGTGGGTTAAATTGCAGTCCCCCACCAGGTATGTCTTAGGAACTGTCACTGTGATCTTATTTGGGGGAAAAGGGGTTTTTGCAGGTTTAATTGAGTTAAGGATCTTGAGATGAGGTCTTCTTGAATTATGAGACGGGTCCTAAATGGGATGCCAAGTGTCCTTATAAGAGACAGGAGAGAAGCAGCTGACCCAGTGGAGAAGGCCATGTGAGGATGAAGGCAGAGATTGGAGTGATGTTACTACAGTTGAGGAATTCTGGAAGCCACTAGAAACTGGAAGAGGGGATGGAGGATCCACCCCTAGAAACTTCAGAGGGGGAATGGCCCTGCTGACCCCCAGATTTCACTCTCTGGCCTCATCAAACTATGAGAGAACAAGTTATTGCTGCTTTAAACCACCAAGTGTGCAGTAACTTTTTAATTGGGGTTTATTCACAGTGTTGTGTTATTTTCACATCAAAGTGAATCAGTTGTGTGTGTACATGTATCTACTCTTTGTCACTGTAGCGCATTTGAGTAGAGTTCCCTGTGCGACATGGTAGGTTCTCATTAGTTACCCTATTTTATACCTTGGAGAAGGCAATGGCAGCCCACTCCAGTACTCTTGCCTGGAAAATCCCATGGACGGAGCCTGGTAGGCTGCAGTCCATGGGGTCGCTAAGAGTCGGATACGACTGAGCGACTTCCCTTTCACTTTTCACTTTCAGGCACTGGAGAAGGAGATGGCAACCCCACTCCAGTGTTCTTGCCTGGAGAATCCCAGGGACGGGGGTCTCTGGTGGGCTGCCATCTATGGGGTTGCACAGAGTCGAACACGACATAGCAGTGTATAGATGTCAATTCCAATCTCCCAGTTCATCCCACCTCCCCTTCTGCCCTTGGTATCCGTAAGTTCTCTACGTCTGTGTCTCTATTTCTCCTTTGCGGACAGGTTCATCTGTACCATTTTTCTACATTTTACATATATGAAATGGCAACCCACTCCACGATTCTTGCCTGGAGAATCCCATGGACAGAGAAGCCTGGTGGGCTACAGTCCATGCGGTCGCAAAGAGTCAGACATGACTGAGCGACTTCACTCACTCATACAATATTTACTTTTCTCTCTATTATACTATTTTATAGATGAGAAAAAGGAGGCTCAGAGAGGGTGAACAACTTCTCTGAGGACATCTGGCTTGGATGAGACAGATCTGGGTTATAGATCCTGAGAAGCAAAAGGTTAGCATTTTCCAAAGAACACCTGCCAAGACGCATCCAGAAAGGCCCACCAAATAGAATCCCATAGTCAAAAAGCTGGGGCCCTGCTTTGAAGGTCCTCTCTGCCAGCATATGTGGTGAAGCTCAATGAAACCCACTTAACTTTCACTTCCTCAGCAAGACCTGTGCTCACTCTCTCAGCCCAGCTGTTCCTTCTCATTGTACATTCCCTACTTCCCTCCTTCACACTTAAAATCTCAGCCCCAGTAAATGTGTGTTTGGAGGGTTGTTTTCTAACTTTTATTTTATATTGGAGTATAATGGCACCCCACTCCAGTACTCTTGCCTGGAAAATCCCATGGGCGGAGGAGCCTGGTGGGCTGCAGTCCATGGGGTCACTAAGAGTCAGACACGACTGAGCGACTTCCCTTTCCCTTTTCACTTTCAGGCACTGGAGAAGGAGATGGCAACCCACTCCCTGGGAGAATCCCAGGGGCGGGGGCGCCGTCTATGGGGTCCCACAGAGTCGGACGCGACTGAAGCGACTTTGTAGTAGTGGCATAGCTGAGGCACAATATTGTATTAGCTGCTGCTGTACAGCAAAGTGCGTCAGTCATATGTAGACATGTATCTATGCTTCTTCAGATGACTTTTTCCTGTAGGTTATTCCAGAATGTTGAGTAGAGTTCCCTATGCTATCCAGTAGGCTTTTGCTGATTATCTATTTTCAATATAGTAATGTGTATATTGTTAATCCTAAACTCCTGATTTATCCCTCCTCCCCCCACCCCAGCACCTTTCCTTTTCTCAAACCCCAAAACATAAATTTGTTTTCTATGTCTGTGAATCTGTTTGTAAACAAGTTCATTGTGTATCATTTTTCTGGAGTCCATATATAAGGGATGTCATATGTTTGTCTTTCACTGACTTGCTTCACTTAGCATGATAATCTCTAGGTCCACCCTTGTCGCTGCAAATGGCATTTCATTCTTTGTCATGGCTGAGTAATATTCATTTGCATACATGTACACCACATCTTCTATATCCATTCATGTGTCAAAGGACATTTACATGGCTTCCATGTCTTGACTATTATAACAGTGCTGCAGTGAATATAGGAGTTTGTTTTTTGTTTAATGTCTTTTTCCTCAACTAGACCATAGCTCCATGGCAGGTAGGATGTGTCTGATTTCTTCCCCGTGGCATTCCTAGCTCTGGGCCCAGCACTTGGTACATGGCAAGCATCCATTAACATCTGCTAAATGGATGATTAAGAAAAAACCATTTGACTATATTCAATTCAAGTTTTTCCAAATTTATGTAGCTGTTTTTTAATATGTTTTAAAATTTTTATTGGAGTATATTTGGTTTACAGTGCTGTGTTAGCTTCAGTTCAGTTCAGTTGTTCAGTCATGTCCAACTCTTTGCAACCCCATGAATTGCAGCACGCCAGGCCTCCCTGTCCATCACCAACTCCTGGAGTTCACTGAAACTTATGTCCATCGAGTCGATGATGCCATCCAGGCATCTCATCCTCTGTTTTCCCCTTCTCCTCCTGGCCCTAATCCCTCCCAGCATCAGAGTCTTTTCCAATGGGTCAACTCTTCGCATGAGGTGGCCAAAGTACTAGAGTTTCAGCTTTAGCATCAGTCCTTCCAATGAACATCCAGAACTGATCCCCTCTAGAATGGACTGGTTGGATCTCCTTGCAGTCCAAGGGACTCTCAAGAGTCTTCTCCAACACCACGGTTCAAAGCATCAATTCTTCAATTCTCAGCTTTCTTCACAGTCCAACTCTCACATACATACATGACCACAGGAAAAACCATAGCCTTGACTAGACGGACCTTCGTTGGCAAAGTAATGTCTCTGTCTTTGAATATGCTATCTAGGTTGGTCACAATTTTCCTTCCAAGGAGTAAGCGCCTTTTAATTTCATGGCTGCAATTACCATCTGCAGTGATTTTGGAGCCCCCCAAAATAAAGTCTGACACTGTTTCCACTCTTTCCTTATCTATTTCCCATGAAGTGATGGGACCGCATGCCATGATCTTTGTTTTTTGAATATTGAGCTTTAAGCCAACTTTTTCACTCTCCTCTTTCACTTTTATCAAGAGGCTTTTTAGTTCCTCTTCACTTTCTGCCTTAAGGGTGGTGTCATCTGCATATCTGAGGTTAGCGATATTTCTCCCAGCAATCTTGATTCCAGCTTGTGCTTCTTCCAGCCCAGCATTTCTCATGATGTACTCTGCATATAAGTTACATAAGCAGGGTGACAATATACAGCCTTGACATACTCCTTTTCCTATTTGGAACCAGTCTGTTGTTCCATGGCCAGTCCTAACTGTTGCTTCCTGACCTGCATACAGATTTCTCAAGAGGCAGGTCAGGTGGTCTGGCATTCCCATCTCTTTCAGAATTTTCCAGTTTATTGTGATTCACACAGTCAAAGGCATAGTCAAAAAAGCAGAAATAGATGTTTTCTGGAACTCTCTTGCTTTTTACATGATTCAGCAGATGTTGGCAATTTGATCTCTGGTTCCTCTGCCTTTTCTGAAACCAGCTTGAACATCAGGAAGTTCATGGTTCACATGCTGCTGAAGCCTGGCTTGGAGAATTTTGAGCATTACTTTACTAGCATGTGAGATGAGTGCAATTGTGTGGTAGTTTGAGCATTCTTTGGCATTGCCTTTCTTAGGGATTGGAATGAAAACTGACCTTTTCCAGTCTTGTGGCCACTGCTGAGTTTCCAGATTTGCTGGTATATGAGTGCTGCACTTTCACAGCATCATCTTTTAGGATTTGAAATAGCTCAACTGGAATTCCATCACCTCCAATAGCTTTGTTCATAGTGATGCTTCCTAAGGTCCACTTGACTTACATTCCAGGATGTCTGGCTCTCGGTGAGTGATCACACCATCGTGATTATCTTGATCATGAAAATCTTTTTTGTACTGTTCTTCTGTGTATTCTTGCCACCTCTTAATATCTTCTGCTTCTGTTAGGTTCTTACCATTTCTGTCCTTTATCGAGCCCATCTTTGCATGAAATGTTCCCTTGGTATCTCTAATTTTCTTGAAGAGATCTCTAGTCTTTCCCATTCTGTTCTTTTCCTCTATTTCTTTGCACTGATTGCTGAAGAAGGCTTTCTTATCTTTTCTTGCTGTTCTTTGGAACTCTGCATTCAGATGCTTATATCTTTCCTTTTCTCCTTTGCTTTTCACTTTTCTTTTCACAACTATTTGTAAGGCCTCCCCAGACAGCCATTTTGCTTTTTTGCATGTCTTTTCCATGAGGATGGTCTTGATCCCTGTCTCCCATACAATGTCACGAACCTCATTCCATAGTTCATCAGGCACTCTCTCTATCAGATCTAGTCCCTTAAATCTATTTCTTACTTCCCCTCTATAATCATAAGGGATTTGATTTAGGTTATACCTGAATGGTCTAGTGGTTTCCCCTACTTTCTTAAGTTTAAGTCTGAATTTGGCAATAAGGAGCTCATGATCTGAGCCACAGTCGGCTCCCAGTCTTGTTTTTGCTGACTGTATAGAGCTTCTTCTTCTTTGTCTGCAAAGAATATAATTAATCTGATTTTGATGTTGACCATCTGGTGATGTCCATGTGTAGAGTCTTCTCTTGTGTTGTTGGAAGAAGGTGTTTGCTATGACCAGTGCATTCTCTTGGCAAAACTCTATTAGCCTTTGCCCTGCTTCATTCTGTATTCCAAGGCCAAATTTGCCTGTTACCCCAGGTGTTTCTTAACTTCCTACGTTTGCATTCCAGTCCCATATAATGAAAAGGACATCTTTTGGGGGTTTTAGTTCTAAAAAGTCTTGGAGGTCTTCATAGAACCATTCAACTTCAGCTTCTTCAGCATTAGTTGTAGGGGCATAGACTTAGATTACTGTGATATTGAATGGTTTTCCTTGGAAAGGAACACAGATCATTCTGTGGTTTTTGAGACTGCATCCAAGTACTGCATTTTGGACTCTTTTGTTCACCATGATGTGTTAGCTTCAGATGTACAGCAAAGTGAGTCACTTATACATATATCCACTTTTTAAAAAAGATTCTTTTCCTGTATAGGCCATTACAGAGTATTGAGTAGAGTTCCCTGTGCTATACAGCATATTCTTATTAGTAATCTATTTCATATATAGTAGTATGTGTATGTTAATCCCATTCTCCCAATTTTGTCCTTCCCCCTCCCTTATCCCTGGTCAACCTTGTTTAATTGTTAAACCTTCCCGTATAGCACCTGAGAACATTAGATCTGGGGAAAGTTGGGGGTCTCTGCCAACAAGCTGGCTGATGACACTGGTTTCCCCAGAGGCTGGCTTGAGTCAGACCTTCCCCTTCCTCCCTGGCCCGAAGAGTTTTCTCTCTCTTTGGGAAAGGGAGATACTCATGAGGCAATGTAAACCCAGTGAATATATCTGTGAGACTTGGAGAGAGAGGAGAAACAGAAGAACTGATTGAAAGTAACCTGGAGAAATATATGTATGATACTGGTAAGAAAGATTCTGAAATTTTAAAAACAGAACCAAAGAAAATGACAAACCTTATAAGATGTTAAAAATAATAAAATAGTTAATACTTAAAAGTGTTTGAGAGTCAGACAAACCAGTCAAATAAAGGAAGATAAAATCCAGATAAAAATCCAAAATCACACAAGAATTTTGTACATAATGAATATGGCATTTCAAATCAGTTAGGCAAAACGGATTATTCAACAAGGGGTGTTGAAAATACTAGCTTGCCATCTGGAAAAAAAAGTAAAATTGGATCTTGTCTTCACTTTTCACATCCAAACAAATTCCAGATGGAACAAGGATTTCTACAGAAAAAATAAACTCATAAAAAATACTAGAAAGGAATGCGGAAGACATTTTATGACTATGGAGTGGAGACAGTCTTTCTCAGCAAGACACCAGCTCTGAAAAGAAAAAGTAAGGAATGGGTTCATTTGAATAGAAAAATCAAATTTTCAGAACTTCAAAAAGTATTATAAGTAAACTCAAAAGTCTTCAAACAGACTGAGAAAAAATATCTGTAACTTATATGACAGAGGCCTGGCTGACTTAATATATCAAAAGTTCCTGTAGATAAATAAGAAAACAACCCAATTGCAAGGGGGAGGGGGTGGAACGTGTGCAAGACGCAAACCCAAACCCAAAGCAGACAACACAGAAAAAAAGACCTACAGGCCACTGATAATCTACTTTAAAGATGTTTATGGCATCTTTTATAATGGAAGAAATACACTTTTTAAGTTGTTTTTCACTTTTCAATGGGCAAAATTCAGAAATTTGATAAGACCGTGGTAACAGGGGGTGGGAAAAGAGACGCTCTCATTTTTGTTGGGAGAAACTAAATTGGCTCAGGCGTCTGCTGGGGAATTTGGTAACAGCTATCAAAATGAAAATCATGGATCAGAGGTTCAGTCAATGCAGATTCCTAGTTCGGCAATGGTTAAGCCAAACCCTGGCCAGTCCCTCAGGTCCCCAAGGCCACCTCTCCTCAGCCGCCTGCCAGGACCACATATCCCCCTGAATGACCATGAGCACTGGGAGGCCTCCCTCCACCTTAGACCAGCCTGGAGTTCTGTGCTTCCTGCCTTTGCCGTCCGTGGTTTACCAGATGGATGAGGATGAAGTGGCTTTAGAGAACTCTGCCAAAGGGTTTCTTCTCGAATCCCATTATGGGAGGGAACATGCTTAGAAGCCAAAAGCACTGGAGGAGCTACAGTGTGACCATCCTCCTTCAGAAAGCAGCCCACGGCAAACGAGAGTGGGATGGAATGCAACGAAGTGTGCGCTTCACTGGAACAAGACTGTGCCTCTGCTTCTAAAAGCAATTGCACCTGCAGACTGTTGACCCAAATGATCCTGAGGAACCGCAAATTCTCAGGTCCATTACCTGATGGGTCCTCATTATCCATCAAAGAACAGGGAGAACATGGAACTAATCTCTCCACCGTCTGTAAGCTGTACCAAACATCCACTATATTTTCTTTGAATATTTCCACTAGTCTTTTCATAGGGAATCTTATAGCATTCCCCAAAGAAATATGCATTTTAAGCCAGCATCCTCTCTTAAGAATTTATCTTTTAGATATGCTCACATATGTGCTAAAGACATGCATGAGTATAAGACTGATAGTACTAGCAAAAGACAGAAATATTTTAAATATCAGTAGAGAGAGAACTAGGTGGATTATAGGTCATCATGCCATGGAAAATCAGGCAGTAATGAAAACGACTGAGGCAGCTGATATAGATGCATCCAAAATATATCAATTTTTTAGAGCAAGGTACTGAATGTTCCAACATTGATGCAAATAATCTATATATGCATGGAATATATCTTAAGAAAAATTGCCAGGACCAAAAGTACACAGTAAAAGGGATCATTCTGATCCCCTGCAGGCCAACCCTACCTAGAAAATGGAAGGTCTAGTTGTTGTCCAAAATCTGCTTGACCAACCAGGTCCGCAGCAAGGATGGATGCAAAGAGCTGCGTGGGGCAGGTGCAGTGATCCTAACTCACAGCCTTGAGGCAGAAACCCATTCCCAGGATACGTGTCTCCATTGCCAGTTGCCCTGATGTGTGGAGTGCAGTCTGCTGGAATACCCAGCACAGCTCTTAGAGTCCTAAGTAATACCTCCTGCATGAAAGCTGCCCCCTTGGAATATTTGCAGCTGCATCTGGAGTGCCAGACACTGCTTCCTGGAGTGCTAGACTCTGCACTCAAGTAAGCTAGGTACCAGCTTCTAGATTCATCAGCCCCAGCAGATGTCTGCCATGCCCAGTGCTGCGTCCAGGGGTCCTGAGTTCTCTGCCTGGACTGCTGATGGCCCTCTGCCCTCTGCCTAAAGTTCAGGATGCTTCAGCAAGTCCTGAGCACTTGCTGCTGAGAAGCTGAGCAGGGCTCCCGAGGGCTGAGTACTACATGCATGGACCTCAGGGTCAAGTGTGCTGAGGGTTTTGAGCACTGTCTCTTAGAGATGTGATCACTGTGTCTGGAAACTGGGAGGGATGCCCACCACCACCTCTACCACCTCATCATGAGCCACTACTGCTTCAGACCAGATTATGTTTCTTCCTGCCATCTGACTTCCTGTTCAGCATCTTCCCCAGGGTACCTTTACCCTGCAACAGCAGTAACATATTTATTGAACACCTACTATGTGCAGGGCACAGTGGTAACTTGGTACTGACTGTGTGCTAAGTACGGTGGAAACCTTACAGGATTAGCAGCAACGGCAAAGGACAGGATCTGCTTTCTTGACCAGATCTCACTTAAATGTGTGCAAGGTGGTCTGGCAGCTTTCTGAGCTGCTCAGAGTGAGTTTAACAACCAGGATATAGATCTTGGTTGGCCAAGCTCCCAGAAAGCTGAGGTTAGAAAGATGGATTGACTTCATTTCAGGAGAAGCCAGCAGATCTGAGATTGGTTGTGAATGCTGATAGATTGGAGCCCAAGACATGGGAAGTTGGTTCCAGTGTGGGTCAAAGAAACCCATAAGTGTCCTATAGGCCGCAGAGTGGGGAGTCTAGGCTTAGTCATAATATCCAAGACCTTGTCTTTCCCCCACTTTGGCCCCTGCACTATCCACCCCTTCCTCCAACAATTTAGGTCACAGCTGTAATTAAACTTCCAAATCATCATGGCAGATTTTGCCAGGTGCACCCTAGGGGATGGCATCAGCAGCTGGTTTGCCCCGGGGTTGCCAACCTAGGCACATGGTCAATGCTCCGTAGACAGTAAATTTAGTGGGCATTCTCTGCCAGGGGTCGTTTTCTCTCCCACTCCTCCCCCTGCTACTCTGTATGCCAGTGCTGACCCAGGCTTTCTGGAGAAAGATGGCTCCAGTAGACTCAGGCCTCAGTGGGATACATCACAAATTATAACACCGAGTGGAAAGTCCTGTAGCCACAGCTGTTGTGAGTTCAGGGGTAACTCAGTGGGTGAGTACCAAAGCCAGAGCACCTGGCTGGAAATCTCACTCACAAACAAGTGGCTTTAATTCTCCATGACTTAGTTTTTTTCCACTGGCAAAAATAGGATAAAACTCGTATTATTTCATAGGGTTGTTGGGAAGATTAAATGAAGGAATTAATCTATCTAAGAGCACTTAAAATGGTGCCTGGCACACTCTAAGTGCTCAATAAATATTAGCCAATATCACTACTAGCAGCGATCTACTGAATATCAAACACCGCCCTTCGCATAGTGGTACCTGATTCTCAGCCAGCACTCAGAGGCATGGTCACCCACCTCTGCAGACACGAAAACTGAGTAACAAGAAGCAAAGTAACCTGGCCAGGGCCTGACATCTCAAAAGTGGTGCGGCTGAAACCCAGGCAGTGGGTTCAGAGCCATTTCTGGCTCTAAACCCCACACTTCACTGCCTAGCGAAGCAGCCTCCTCAGGTGGGTTTGTTAGGAGCAACACTGCAGACCAAGCTCCCTCGGAGACAGGCAACACTGCAGAGCTCCACTTCAAATATGCCTGGAGCCACTCTTGGTGGCACAGAAGGGGGTCTCTATAAGATCAGTCCTTTGTACAGGTAAACTGGATCCAGCGAAAGCAGGGAAATCAGGACTCACAAGCTAGCACATAGCCAGTGCTGAGTTAAACCCTTCTTCCTCATCTGTGTGCCAAATGGCCCTATGAGTGAAAATTTACCCCATTTTATGGATGAGGTGCAGGCACATCAAACAATTTGCCCAAGATCACAAAGCTGGGAAGGACCAGGTGACAGAATTAGGATTAAACCCCAGAAAGTCCAGTTCCAGAGGCTATGTCTTTTTTTAAAGTCTTCATTGAATTTGTTAAAATATTGCTTCTGTTTTATGTTTCAGTTTTTTGATTGCAAGACATGTGGGATCTTCGCTCCCTGACCAGGGATCAAACCCACAGCCCCTGCATTGGAAGATGAAGTCGCCTGAGACTATGTCGTAAAAACTACTCTCAACGGTATCTGAAGTTGGCGGCCATGAATACATCCACAAGCAACTGAAGATTAACCCCCAAGACCTTCCTCACTTCAGTAAAGCAAGAAGGTGCCCAGATTCTGGGAGATCCAGGAAAATTCAGCAATCCAATAGGAACCGATCAGAAAGTGCAAGACTCCGGTCACTCCTCTGTTCTGGAGGAAGGAGGCTGCAGAGACGGAAAGAGGAACACAGGGCTGGGAGCCAGGGGAACTGGCCCTGGTTCCAGACATGTGAGCCACAGAACAGCATTTCCCTTCTGGTGACATCAGTCTTCTTGTCTGTATATTAAGGTGATTAGTTGATATGAGCTCAAAAGCTCTCCTTTGTTCTGACAGTCTTTGTTGTATCAAGAGAATTATGTTCCATCTGGGAACAGAGACTTGTCATGGATTGATCTGTGTGAGGCTGACACCTCCCAGAGGGTGGGAACTACCCCTCTGCTTGTTTGGGAGGGGATTGGTTGGGTACAGCAAACATCAGTAACATCCATTGGCAGAGGCTGAGAAGGTGACGCCTGCACTTCTGATGTGATGGTCCTTTAAAGGGTCCTAAAGGTGGAATGAATCCTGGGCAGCCTCTCAGGCCAAAGCATGAGCCAAGAGGAAAAGCTGAAGGACAGAACCCAGCTCCGTAGAGGAAAAGCAATGGAGAGAGTTAACCTGGGAAAGAGGGAGCTCCCTGTCACTGGAAGCGTCTTTGCAGAAATGTACGTTGATCTAGAGGTGCCTTGGAAAGGAAGCTCCGTTCTCCAAGGGGTTCAAGATGCACCCCATCTTAGTCCCTTCATTCACTGACCATTTATTTTATGAGTATCCGCTGTGTGTCAGACACTGAACTAGGAACAACTGATGCAAAGATGAATAAGACACTGTCCTCCCCTTGACTGCAAAGGTTCATTGTGACATCAGGGGTACTGAGAAGAACTCTTATTCACCGAGTTTTAACTTCTCAGTGAGTCAGGTACCACTCAAAGAAACCTTTGGTTATGCACACTGGCACAATATTTTATATCCAAATCTGAAGTCCACAGGGGAGTAAGAGATGGTGTCTTAGGGTCCATGCTTCCAACCTCTCAGCTCCCAGGCCCACTCAGCTGAGCAGGGATTGGCCAGCTGCTGGCCAGGCTGGGAAGATGGCAGACACATCCGGGGACAAGAATACAGAGGTATCAGGTATGCAGAGCAACTGCGGACTGAACTGGTGACCAGGGAAGCCCGCCAGGCAGCAGAATCCAAAAGCTGGGAGGACCTGAGCAGCCCTGCTCCAGCAGATCAGGGGCCAAGAGGAATGAACGCTCCTGGCAGGATGAGCAGGAAAAGATGCTTCTGAAGTACAGGGTAAGGACTAAGGGGGAGGGAGATGCAGAGTCGAGGCTTTCTTGCGATTCCAGAAGTAAAACCAGGCTCATTATGGCAGAGAGGAAAGGTGAGGATGCAGGCAGAGAGCAGAGCACCCTCAGTCGCCCACCAGTGCTTTGAAGGATTAGATGAAGGGGGTAGAAAAATCTATAGGATCTGGTTAGAGAAGAGCCAGGCAGCGACTCCAGGCTCCCACAGGGATGTCTCTGTCTTCGCTCTGCAAAGAGCAGTCAAAACTATTTCTAACTCACTGCTGTTTTCAGGACAAAATCTCCTGCTGTTGGGCACCATGGGAGGTCAGGGCTGGCTATGGCTCCAGAGGGGTGCAACTTGAATGGACGATGCTGCCTGGGGCCCTCAGAAATGACACCGGCATCCAGGCTGCAGGGTAAGTCCAGGCCATGGCGGGGAAGAGGGCTGGGACCCTGCAGAACAAAGGGGCTGAGACCCTCCCTCAGGAGGCCATGGAGGCGGCAGAAAACTAGATGAGAAGTTGAGATTAGAGGGTCTGCCTCCAACGTGAAGCTGACCACTGATTCATCTTCCATAAAGAAGGGTTCAAAGCACTTCTCCCTGGGTGACGTTGTTCCAGCACCGGCCTTTCATCATGAAAGCCAGAGGTGGCTGTTCTCACTGGCAGAAAGGCCCATAGGATGGAGACAAACTGTCTCCATCCACCTCTCCATCAGCTTCAAAAAGACAGAGCCCAGAGTGTCCCTCCTGCTAAATGCCAGATGCTTCTGACCACTTTGCACACACCTCCCCCATAATCCTTGACTATCATCATCTTTACGAGCCAGGTGAAGGGTTTCAGTCATCATCTAAGACCACAAGTGAATCACGGTAGAGCTGGGATTCAGACCCAGTCAGTCTTGGAGCTGCACCGCTGGGCACCCCTGCCCCCCATCACTAGTCCTGGCCTGGCCCTTCCATCGATGCCCTAGTGGCATGTTGTTTCACGGTCTTTCATACTCTGGCATTTGGATACATACAGCAACCACACTCTTTATGAGGATTTGGACTCCACCTCTGGATGGTCAGGTCTCTGGCTTTCTCCCTCAGATGGCAGTGGTAGCTCCAGGCAGCTGGCACCCCCACATTTCCACTCCTGCTCTGGCTTCTTCCACCTGGCACCTGGCACCTCTATGCTGTGGACCCTTCCTGCAAATGCTCCTCTTTCAGTTTTTTCCAAACTTCACAGCAGCACTACTGCTCTGCCTAATCCTTGCTTGAGTATCAGCCCACCCACAGCCCTGCCTGCTGAGACACAACAGGCAGGCTGGCTGGACCTGATCCCATTTCACTGTGTGTCCCCTTCATTGTGATCCCTCCATAAATATCTTCGGATGATGTCAGAGGCATAAGCCAGAGCTTCACCCACATTTAGTTCAGCTTTCTCTGCCATAGAAAATCATCTTTCTCCAAAACTCTTATCTGGCAGCTGAGATTCTGTATCTCCAAATGGTCTAGAGCAAGATGTCCAGAAACCTGTCACTGAGTTAACTGAGGTCTGCTCTGCTGCGTCTCAGCTCAGGATAGATCTGGACATTCAGCAGATTGGCCATTGTGGTCCACAGGAGAAGCTGCACCAGCTGCTCCATCTGGCACATCTCTGAACAAGCCCAGGCACTCAGCCCTTACACGGATACCATCGTGAGTGGTGACTTCATTGCTTATCTTCTCTGTCCTACTAGACTGTGGTGTCTTAAGGTTGGTCTTAGACTATGTCTTCAAAATAACAAATTGAATCAATGATTGGAGGAATAGGAGAGGGAAATTCTGTCTTACTGGGCATCAGCTTTGAGAAAGGCACTAAAGGACTGCCATGGACTGAATAGGGTCCCCTCTCAAATTCACGTGTTGACACCCTAAACCCCAATGTGACGGTATTTGTGGATGAAACCTTAGAGAGGTAATTAGGGTTAGATGAGATCATGGGGCCCCACCTCCAGGAATACAATGGCATTAACACAAAGAAACACCAGGGAGCTCTCTCTCTCTTTCTCTCTCTCTCCTTGTGTATACACACAAAGAAAAACATCTCGTGAGCACACAACAAGCTGGTAGCTGCTTACCACTCAAGAGGAGAAACTTACCTTGCTGGCACTTTGACCGTGGACCTACCAAAATTCCAGTACCATGAGCAATAAATGTCTGTTTCTTACTTACCCAGCCTGGGGTACCAGCCTGACTCTCTAATAACCCTGTCAGATAGAAAGGTAGGTATACCAAGCCATTTCCCACTTCATCCTTAGCTTATAGAACCCTTATTTGGCCTCTGTATTTGGCAAGTCTGATGTGCTCAGGGAAGTGGTTTCCTTCTCCATTCCAGCATCTCAGCTTTCACCAGTGAGATTCTAAGACTGAGCAATTGGACAAGACCTTCACTCAACCCCAGTGACAGAGCCTGATCTCTATAGATAAACTCCCTAGGTTTAAATCTCACCTCTGACAATTATCTGCTGAATAGCTTTGGGCAAGATTTTTAAACCTCTCTGTATCTTAGAAATAGCACCTATTTCTTGGGATTATTTTCCTAAGTAAGCTAACCCATAGGGTCGCAAAGAGTTGGACATGACTGAGTGGCTAATGCTTTTACTTTCAAGTTAACCCATGCAAATATTTAGAAGGTGCCCGAGTGCTCCGTCAATGTAACTATTGTTATGCTGCTTATTATTGTTGTGGTTGCCATGAGCTACAACAGGGAAGTCTTCTGGGAGTTTCTATGCAAGACTATGCTCCTTGATGAAGAGGGAGGTGGCAAGGAAAGCAGCTGCCCTTTTTCTGCTTTGAATTTGATTGTGATAGGATTTGATACCTGGAGCTGCCATGTTGGGAATTTTTTTTTTTAGATTTTTTAAATATGGACTTAAAAAAATCTTTATTTTTAAAGTCTATATTGTTGCTCAGTCGCTAAGTCATGTCTGGCTCTTTGTCATCCCGTGGACAGCAGCAAGCCAGGCTTCCCTGTCTTTCACTGTCTCCTGGAGTTTGCTCAAACTCACATCCGTTGAGTCGATGATGCCATCCAACCATCTCATCCTCTGTTGTCCCTTCTCCTCCTGCCCTCAATCTTTCCTAGCATCAGGGTTTTGTTTGCTTGTTTGTTTTTTAAAGAGTCAGCTCTTCGCAATAGGTGGCCAGAGTATTGGTACTTCAGTTTCAGCATCAGTCCTTCCAGTGAATATTCAGGATTGGTTTCCTTTAGGATTGACTGGTTTGATTTAAAGTCTCTATTTATTACAGTAGTGTTTCTGTTATTTGTGTTCTGGATTTTTTGGCCTCTAGGCAAGCAGGATCTTAGCCCCTCAACCAGGGATTGAACCTGAGTCCCCTGCATTCGAAGGCAAAGCCTTAATTAACTATTGGACCACCTGGGAAGTTCCATTGGAATTTTGAAATAGTAACCTAAGGACAAAAACATATATGTGCTGGTACAGCTGCGAGATAGAAACTTAGAATAGCCTAGTTCCAAACTTCTCTTTACGTGATTTAGTAAAGTACTGGTCACTTGGTCGTGTCCGACTCTTTGCGACCCCGTGGACTATAGCCCACCAGGCTCCTCCATCCATGGGATTCTCTAGGCAAGAATACTGGAGTGGGTTTCCACCTCCTTCTCCATCCGATCTTTCCGACCCAGGGACTGAAGCCAGGCCTCCCGCATTGCAGGCAGACTCTTTACCATCTGAGCCACTAGGATCAGGAAACCAGGCATTAGAGATAAGGACTAGCCATTCTATGCTATAATTAACGCATTGTGCAGGTGAGAAAACCGAGGCCAGGGGAGGGGGGTGTGTGTGTGCGCATGCTCAGCCGCTTTAGCTGTGAGCGACTCTTTTGAGACCCCGTGGATTGGGGCCTACCAGGCTCCTCTGTGCATTTCTCCAGGCAAGAATACTGGAGTGGGTTGCCATGGGAATTTCCCGACTCAGGGATCGAACCCCAGTCTCTTGAGCTTCCTGCATTAGCAGGAGGATTCTTTACCACTAGCGCCGCCTGGGAAGCCCCAGAGGGGGAGTGAGGCGTGGCTAAGTCATCTGCTCAGTATCACATTTGGCTAGAGGGCAGATCTAGGATTCAAACCCAAAGTCCAGGCTCTTCCCTGGGAACCAAGAGGCCCGGAGGCTAGGAGAGAAGAGTTCAAGCCTTGGAGAGGAGGTGAGCAAGGGTGCTCTGCCTGACTCCACGCTTCCTCTGGAAGAGGTGTGTTAGAGCAGGTGCCTGCCTGCCTCCAGCGCCTTGGCTGTCAATAAAACCCCCAGCCTGGCTGTGGCAAGCTGCAGATTCATGCAAATTCAGGGCCTATATTTAGCAGTAATTTAGCTGTCATCAGTCAGAGGGAGAAGAAAAAGCCCTCCCCGATGTAATGGTTATTCATATCGACTACCTACTCCTCCGGTGCCTTATAAATCCAAAGGAATCTGACTCAAAGCAGTGGTGGTCCACAGGGAGCTGGTTGGCTTGGATAATTCGACCCCATACCCCTCCCCTGGGCAGAGATGGGGCAGAAGCTTGCGCACAAAAGGGAGGAAGGTTCATTTTTTCACGGAGGGTGATGATAAGGGAGAGAGATGGAAAAAGATGAGTCAGTTGGAGAAATCTAATAAAAAACCCAAAACAAGAAGGATGCCAATGAGTCAGAGGATGCCGGAGCTGGGAGGGCCCTGGGAAATCAAGCAGTCCAACCCTGAGGAAACTGAGGCCAGGGAGAGTAATCATCCTAACAGCTCTTATAATTACCGTTAATTGAAAGCTTGTGCTCCATGCCAGACGCTGCTCTGAGCACTCCACAGTGGGTAGGCATTTGTTTCTCCCCATATCCCACACGATCAGAGTTATTGGCCCCACCATACAGACCAGGGACCAGAGAAACAGGGAGATTCAGTCACTACCCCAGGCCCCAAAACGACAGAGCCAGAGTTTGAGCCTATGTCTGATGCCATAGTCTTTGCTTGTAACCGTGTTGTGGGACTTGTTGTCAATTTCATGGTTGATAAATGTCAGAGCTGGACCAGACCTTGGCTTGATCAACTACCCATTTTTTCTCTCCTGTATCTTCCAAGTAGAAAAGAGCGATGGCAAGAGGATGGAAGAATGGGAAAGGGAGCATGAAGGATGGAAGGCAGGGTGGGTTTGTGCTTGAGGTGGTTAGAATTTGGGAGGGAAAATGTATTGCTGTTTTCTCCCTCTAGTGATAGATGTTTGGACTTATTTGAGGGTATTATGAGGTCTCTGGAAGACAGTAAGGAGAGGCTGCTTTGGAAAGGGTTGTGGGAGGGATGTCTGGGGAGGCAAGATGATAGGGGCTTGGGGCATCCTGAGGGCACCGAGAGGAGGAGGGATGGGACACAGAAAGAGGAGATAATGGGGTAACTTTGCCTGCTCATACAGAAGCTCCGGACTCTTGCCTAAGCCACACCAGGAACCGTGACGGGAGGAAACTTCAGGAAAAGAAGCAACCTTCGAAGGGAGTGAAATTCAGCCTGCACACTTTGATTTATTAATGGCATGGCCAGAAAGGAGCTGGGTTCTTTCTCCCAGTCCACAGAAACTGACCACATATTTCAAATGGAACAGTGGACATCCCTACAGGTGCTGGAATCCCTCACAAGCAGCCACTCCAGGACAAAGAACCGGGACTCTGGGACCAAGTCCGTATTAGCTATGACCTTGAGCAAATCAGCTTCACTTTCTTCATTTATACAGTAGGAATCATAAGAGTCACTACCTCCTAGGGTAGAGGTGAAGATGAAATGAGTGAACCTATGGAAGGCGCTCAGCATAGCCCCGGCACAGAGACGGTGTTGTGTAGGTGTAGCTATTACTGTTGCTTTCGCTATTGTTCATTCGGAGATGCTTCTGTCTGCCAGAGCAGCGGGCTTGTAGGACTGAGCGTCTTCCCTCTGTAAACTGAGGATGATTTAAGTTATCCCTTAGCTATGCCACAGAATGTACACACTTATCACTCAGATAATATGCAAAAATGTCATATATCCATCCCTATCTTTTCTCCACTATTTCCCCACATTTTAGCCCCTACCCCCAAGACGTGCTCTCACACCACTTTCTCACAACTATCTGGAGAATGATAGAGAAATCCCCTGCTCTATCCTCAAATTGCCCAGGTATCTTAAGGCCAGCCAACCTGGGAATATGTTGGCCTCAGAGTGACTCTACCTAGGCTCCTGTTCTGCCAGCAGTACCCCCACACACCCCCCCAGATGGGGGGCTACAGCTACATCCTGTTCCCCCACCCCTGCCTTGGCCACTCTGGTTCCCTGGGTCAGAGACCATCCTATCCCTCCTTTCTGTCCTGGAAGCTTCATACAGCAACTGAGGCTTCACAGTCAGCATTTTATATCCCAGGCAGCCAGGAAGAGGAATTGCTACAAATAACTGTGCTAATGGAGGTGATGGAAGGAGGGAGACTGATGTCTCTAGTTCACAAGAGGGCTGGTGGCTGAGGCTGGCTGAGCCAAGTGGGCTGAGCTCTTCAGCCAGCTGCTAGTCTCTAAAAGAAAAAAGCAGTGGACCAGGCTGCCTGTCGTGACAGCATCTCAGGAAAGAGTCCCAAGTCCTTGGGTCTGGGGTAGATGCAAAGAGGACATTCTGTCTGTTTTTCCTGCTTCCAAAAGGCCTGCCCCCATTTTCCTTTTCAAAGCCCTTCACAGGAGAGAAATGCACAGGGAGCAAATGGTATCATCCATCAATGCCTGTCAGTGAGTGGACCCTGGACCAGCAACATCAGCATTCCCCAGGAACTTGTTAGAAATCAAACTCCCAGGCTCCACCTCATATCTACTAAACACTGAATCAGAAATTCTGGAGGTGGGTCCCTGCAATCTGGGTTTTAATAAGCCCTCTGGGGAATTCTGCAGCATGTTCAAGTTTGAGAACCACTGGTCCAGTCAACCGTTCTCAAACTTCGCTGAATATTAGAATCACCTGGGGAGCTTTTAAAAATCCCAGTGGTCAGGCCACGTTCCAGCCCAATTAAATCAGAATGTCTAAAGGGGAGGGACAGGCATTAGGTTTTTAAGTTCATCCAGGTGATTCTGATAGAAGTTGAGGTTTCTGAACCACTGATCTAAATATTTATTAAACAAATCCACAAACATCCCCTTTCCAGTGTGAATGTGCTTAGCAAAAGCCACAAAGATATTTTGTCTCTGTGCAGGAGGAGGGAAATCAGGTATCTTGCATCTATTAATATCAGCTGCCAACATGTTACTGTGTCTGTTTTACCAAGGATTCAATGAAGGCACATCTTTGTTAAGCGGCTTGTTCAAAGTCAGAAGCAAATTTTTCACACACTGTAAGGCAGACTCTAAGAGCAGGTCATAACCTGGGGCCTCAGGCTAGACCCTGTGTCTGGGCTAGACGATGGCAACACATTCCGTGTAAAATGTGCATGTCAGGGATCTTCCTGGGGGTCCAGTTGTTAAGAATCCATTTTGAAATGAGAGGGCATGCGTTCAGTCCCTGGTCAGGGAATTAAGATCCCATACGCTGCAGAGCAACTAAGCCTGCATGTCACAACTAGAGAGCCCGAGTCCCACAGCTAGAGAGTCCATGTGTCACAACTAGAGAGCCCGAGTCCCACAGCTAGAGAGCCCGTGTCCCACAGCTAGAGAGTCCATGTGTCACAGCTAGAGAGCCCGTGTCCCACAGCTAGAGAGCCCGTGTCCCACAGCTAGAGAGCCCGTGTCCCACAGCTAGAGAGCATGTGTCCCATAGCTAGAGAGTCCGTGTCTTACAGCTAGAGAGCCCGAGTCCCACAGCTAGAGAGCCCGTGTCCCACAGCTAGAGAGCCCATGTGTCACAGCTAGAGAGCCCGTGTCCCACAGCTGGAGAGCCCGTGTCCCACAGCTAGAGATCCCGTGTCCCACAGCTAGAGAGCATGTGTCCCACAGCTAGAGAGCCCATGTGTCACAGCTAGAGAGTCCGTGTCTTACAGCTAGAGAGCCCATGTGTCACAGCTAGAGAGCCCGTGTCCCACAGCTAGAGAGTCCGTGTCCCACAGCTAGAGAGTCCATGTGTCCAACTAGAGGGCCCATGTCCCACAGCTAGAGAGTACAAATGACACAATGAAGAGCCTCTGTGCCACAACTAAGATCCAGTGCAGAAAGTAAGGGTATTTTTTTTTTTAAGTGTACACATCACTCTTGTTTTCACGAAAGATGTTCTTTAGACTCAGGTCTTGTGAATGACATCACCGGCTGGCAGACCTCAAGTACATTCAACCAGTAAGACTGCAGCAAGGCCAAACTCACCCTCAGTGAGATGCACAAAGCCTCCTGCTCACACTAGCATCACAGGACAGAAGTTAAACCAGAGTTGTAAGGAGGGCGGCACGCTATACAGAGCAGAAAGAGTTCCTTAGCTCTGGCTATTAGTGAATGAAGTTGCTCAGTCGTGGCCGACTCTTTGTGACCCCATGGACATGGACTGTAGCCCACCAGGCTCCTCCCTCCATGGGATTCTCCAGGCAAGAGTACTGGAATGGGTTGCCATTTCCTTCTCCAGGGGAGCTTCCCGACCCAGGGATCGAACCCAGGTCTCCCGCATTGCAGGCAGACGCTTTAACCACTGAGCCACCAGGGAAGCTATAAATTAGAAAATTTTACACACGAATGGGAGATATTATGTTAAGGGTAAAAAATCTAAATCAGATTATGCAATGAAACGGAAGCAGTGGCTTAGTTCCCACTGATTTCACAAACCTTCTGGTGTTGGTTCCCCGTATGGTTAAGTTTTAGAGCCAGAATTTGACTTCTCCTCTGCCTGACCCCAAAGCTTAGTCATCTAATACTACTTTTGATGATTCATTCTTAGGTAACCATTCAGTAGGAGCGAAGAACTTCTGTATAAGGATCTCCATCAAAATACTACCTATTATTGCAAAGAAAGTTGACAAGCACAGTGACAGTCGCAAAAGTGCTCCCTCTGCCCCTAGGACACGGCGCTGAGAACGTCACACGTACGTTTCCATTTTAATTATATGCTGCGGAAATAAGCATAATCACATATAATCCCACAGTCATTTGTTGTGGAAATTATCAAATGCTTCTAGTTTCCTCCCTTTCAAACAAGGTAAGATTATCATTCTGATCCTTTTTGTTGGTAGGTAGGTTCAGTTCAGTTCAGTCACTCAATAGTGTCTGATTCTTCATGACCCCATGAATCACAGCACGCCAGGCCTCCCTGTCCATCACCAGCTCCTGGAGTTCACTCAGACTCACGTCCATCGAGTCAGTGATGCCATCCAGCCATCTCATCCTCTGTTGTCCCCTTCTCCTGCTGCCCCCAATCCCTCCCAGCATCAGAGTCTTTTCCACTGTTGGTAGGTGGTGCCGTATTATTCTGTGGAGAGAGTTATAAACAGCAGACACACGGTTACCCTGTCATTCTGAGTCCTGCAGTAACTGCAATCAGCAGAACCACACCACCACCAACCCCTCCCACCACCAATTAACCGGAAGAAGAAATAAACTTTTTTAAGATTTTTTTTATGTGGACCACTTTTAAAGTCTTTATTTGAATGTTGCTTCTGTTTCATGTTTTGTTTCTTTGGCCATGAGGCATGTAAGGTCTTAGCTCACCGACCAGGGATGGAACATGCACCCCCTGCACTGGAAGCACAGAGTCCTAACCCCTAGACCATCAGGCAAGTCCCAAACCTTTGTTTTTTAAACCACTGAGACTTGGGGTTGTTTGTTAACACAATATACAGCTTATGCTGACTGATACTAATACACACCCATTATCTCATTTTAACCCTGACAATGTCCTTTGAAGCTTAATGTTGATTTCACATTACAGATGTAAAAATTGAGGCTCAGGGAGGTTAAATTGCTTATTTTCCCAAGATCCCAGAGCACAATTTTGAATGAAGCAGGCTAACCCAAAGACAGTTCATCATTACACTAAGGAAATGGTATATCTACTCCAAAGGACTATTATGAAGTCAAGATCAACGATTTCACAGATAATGTGAAAACAGGGGATGAGAATATACATGATGAAATAATGAAGGAAAGAAGCAGATCACCAAACAGTGGGACCATTGTATTTGCAATCATTTCTACACACATCTGAGATGAACCAAACCAGGAAAGAAATGTGCAGAAGTGGAAATGGTGGTTGTGTTAGAAGAGTGGGATTAGGCGTGGCTTGTCAAAACTTTCCCCTGTGTTATTTCATCACTTTATCATTAATAAAGCAAATCAATCTTCTTTCTCAAATGCCTACATCTGCACCATGTCAAACATGTGGGTAGAAGGTAAAAAAGTGCCATCCATCAGCGGTATGCATCTCTTGCCCAATATCAGACATCTGGAAAGTCTGAATGAGCCAAATGACTGAATTTTGCATGCTTCACTGAAGACTTTGAGGAATGGGGAGTTCAGATTTCTCTGAATAGCTTGTGAGCTTTGTGGAGAAGCTGACTTGGGTAGAAAGTCTGTGGGAAAGAATGAGAAAAATGTCCTACTGAGGAAAAGTATGAGAGGGAGTGAAAACAGGCTCCCAAGCAAGTCAGATGAAAGATGTTGCCTTGGTCACCTCCACATCTACCTTAGGTCCCTGTGAGAAACATCGTTCCTGGGGAGCAGATAGTTTACTGGAGATGGATGTTGGGTTTATGGGGCAGGTATACTGTCTAGCCAGGTCCTGTGGACCCCTATCTCTGAACATGGGAAGCTCTGAGGACTATTCCAATCCACCTGAAGGAAACAATACCTATGCCAATATTCCTCAAAATACAGAGCAGATGCAGTCTCCAAACAGGCAGTCCCACTAGCCCATGACTCTGGATTCTTTCTACAAAAATTGTCATGCTAGTATTATGCAACCGTGCTTACCCAACCCCCACAGATGCCAGCATAGGCAAGCACCTAAGCCAAGGGGTAGATGAGCTAGCCTCTGACTCAGCCAGAAAGCTCTACTCAAAGGAAAATGTCATCTTACAAGTCAAACTCAACTCTCTGTAGTGGGGGGAGTAAAACAAGGCAGAGATTAGACAGTGGGTAGCAACGGTGGAAGCAGGAGGACACGCAGGGAGAGCTGAGGTGCGAGTGTGTCCTGTCGCCATTATGGTGAAGCACTGGACACACTCTTTTCCTGAGGACACATGGGTAAGACTAAAATGATTGGTGGTTAAGCAGGATTGGGGGCTCCCCAGGTGGCGCTAGTGGTAAAGAACCCACCTGCCAATGCAGGAGATGTAAGAGACACAGGTTTAATCCCGGGGTTGGGAAGATCCCCTGGAGGAGGTCAGAGCAACCCACTCCAGTATTTTTGTCTGGAGAATCCTATGGACAAAGGATCCTGGTGGACTGCAGTCCACAGGGTCACAGAGAGTTGGACATGACTGAAGCGACTTAGCACACAGCACGCACATAAGCAGTGTTGGATCCTAGAGGATCTTCCAACCCCCAAGTTATTGCCCAGTCTAGAAGCTGTGAGGCCATGTGGCTGGTCCTAGGGTACCTTGTCTGCAGGTGTTTCCTAGGGTCATTCCTGTAACCCAGGGTCTGCTGGAAGGACAAGAAGCTTTGCCCAAGGAGCTGCTCTAGGACAGGGATGCAAAGCTGCAGAGGAGAGGAAGTCACTCAGTCGTGTCCGCCTCACTGTGACCCCAAGGACTATAGAGTCCTTGGGATTCTCCAGGCCAGAACACTGGAGTGGGTAGCCGTTCCCTTCTGCAGGGGATCTTCCCAACCCAGGGACTGAACCCAGGTCTTCCACATTGCAGGCGGATTCTTCACCAGCTGAGCCTCAGGGAAGCCCAGGAATACTGAAGTGGGTAGCCTATCTCTTCTCCAGTGGATCTTCCCAACCCAGGGATCGAACCAGGGTCTCCTGCATTGCAGGCGGATTCTTCACCAGCTGAGCCTCAAGGGAAGCCCAAGGAATACTGAAGTGGGTAGCCTATCTCTTCTCCAGCGGATCTTCCCAATCCAGGAATCGAACCAGGGTCTCCTGCATTGCAGGCAAATTCTTTACCAACTGAGCTACCACGGAAGCCTGCAGAGGAGGGAAATGAGCACCAAGTTCTACAGATACGCTTCCCGGTCTAACCAGCTGGGCCAGGAGCTGACAAATGTTCTTTACGAAGGGCCATATAGTAAATATTTGCAGCTGTGAGGGCCAAATAGTCTGTCACAATGATTCAGCTTAAAATCAGTCATAGGCAATGTGTGAACGCATGGATATAACCGTGAGCTGACAAAACGTCACTTGTAACAATAGGCACAGGCTGGATGGGGCCCCTGGGCTCTAGTCTGCTGACCTCTGGGTTGGGACATCAGGTCCCTTAATCAGATGGTGACTTGCCCATAGGCAGCTCAGGGATAGTGCTCCCACAACTCACCGAATGCCTTTCCTGCACGCGAGCAGCTGAAGATGGTGGTGGAGGGGGCAGCTGGGGGAGTCAGGGGATTAGGCTCTAGCTAATGTCGCTTTCTTCATCTGCTTTGCGGTCTCTAAGTCTTTTGCAGCTCTGGGGATCCCAGGGACAGCCTGGTAATAAGGGGATTCAGGGATGACAAAGGGCCTGGGTCCAGAGCCTTGCCTCTCCTAACAGCTCCTCTGCCTTTGGGGGGAAAAAAAAACAGCTCCCAAAGGTGAGGGGAGATGGTGACTATTCAAGAAAAAAAAAAAAAAAACACACACTATCTGTGAGAATAAGAAACCTACTTCTGACTCTACCCATCCTGAAATAAATCCTTTTCCCTAAGGAAAGGTAGATTTCTAACAATGCCCAACCACTTCGATAGTGATAATCTCTCCCAGACACAGGACAGGGTCTGGTCAAAGCCTTTGGCCTCAGCTCCGGGGACACATAGCTGATTGTCAGCGAGTGGGTGTTCAGTCAGCATCTCTTGATTTCCACTCCCCATGGGTCCTCGCTCTGTTCTTCCCCCAGTTTTCCACAGCATTAAAACATCACCTTCAATTACTCAGTGGCTCAGACCTAATCTGAGGAATCCTTGTCCTCCCTTACCTCATATATCCAACGCAGGAGCAAGTCTGATCAGTTCCACCTCCAAAACGAATCTCAGGTCTTTCTCCTGCCTCCCTCCCCAGTCCCACTTCCAGAGCCCAAGTCTGACCATTGTCCCTTGCAAAAGCTTCCAAAGTATTCTCTTCAGTTCTCCTTCTCCCCCTCACAGCCCACTCTCCATTCATCAGCTAGAGTGATCGTTTTTTAAAAGAGGAAGATGGGCTCATGATTTATCCCTCAGCCCTCTGCTCAAACCCTCCCTTAGCTTCCCGCAGCTCTTCGCTTAAAGCCCCGAGTGCTGATGCAACACACAGGCCTGGAATAGCCTGACTCCAGCTCGCTTCTCCAGCCCAATCCTGCAACACTGTCCTTGCTCCCAAGGCTCCTTTCCATGCTTTGCCCCTTTCTTTCCTTTGAATACAATGGGCCTCCCCAACCCCTAGAGGCTACACTTGCTGTTCCCTCTGCCTGGAATGTTCTTGCCTGAATTCTTTGTTCTTTGCATGACTGATTTATTCTTTCCCCTCAGGTCTCAGTTCAAGTGCATCTGCTCACAGAGGCCACCGTATCTACAAGCCAGCCCCAGTTACAGCCTACCACCCTGTTTCCTTCTGGGCCCTTAGCTTAGTCTGAAATCATCTTTTTGGGTGTTTGTTTACTTGCTCATTGTTGCCTTTCTCACGAGGATCTAATTTCCAGGGAAACAGGAATTTTGTTGGTCTGCTCTGTCGTTGCTTTGTACCTGGCACAGAGTCTGTGTTCAGCAGTTACTCATTGATTGAATAAGTGACAACATATGAGGGGAGAAGCCAGTGACCCTCCTCTTTGTGGCCTTCTCCCCACTCACTCAAGACTCTGGGTCTTAATTGCTTGGCTCACATTTCCAGCTCACAGGATGATAGAAAGTATTCTTTTGTGTGTCTGTGTGTACGTGGTGAAGTGAAAGTTACTCAGTCATGTCTGACTCTTTGCGACTCCAAGGACTATACAGTCCTGGAATGGGTAGCCTTCCCCTTCTCCAGGGTGTCTTCCCAACCCAGGGATCAAACCGAGGTCTCCCGCACTGCAGACAGATTCTTTACCAGCTGAGCCACAAGGGAAGCCCTATGAGCCGGAAGGGAAGTGTATGTTGTAAGAACAGATAGTGGGAAGTCTACCTGCTTAACACGTCTTTATTGTACAGGACAGTATTGTTAACTATAAGTTAACTACATTGTACAGCAGCTCTCTAGAACCTACTCATCTTGTATAACCAAGACTTCATACCCTTTGAACAGCAACTCCCCTTCCCTCTCACCCTTGCAACCACCATTCCACTTGTTGCATCCTGAGTTTGACTATTGCAGATATCTCACATAAGTAGAATCACACAGTCTTTATTCCTCTGTGACTGTTATATTTACCTAGCATAATGTTCTCAAAGTTCACCCAGACTGTCCCATTTAAGAAGGGACTTTTTGGAGTGTGCTGGGACCCATGTAGACTTTACTTCACAGCCAAGAGCAGCAGGAGTTAGAAAAGTAAGGATTCCAGCAATCCCACTCCTGGAAAAATGCCTAGAGAAAATTCTAATTTGGAAAGATACATCCATCTCAGTATTTATAGAAACATTGCTTACAGTAGCCAAGCATGGAAGCAACCTAAGTGTCCATCGACAGATGAATAGATAAAGATGATGTTGTTATGTAGACAGTAGAATATTACTCAGTCGTGAAAAGGATGAAATGATGCCATTTGCAGCTACATGGATGGACCTAGAGATTATCATTCTAAGTGAAGTAAGTCAGAGAAAGACAAATATAGTATTACTTACATGTGGAATCTAAAATAAAAAAGATATAAATGAATTTATTTAGAAAAATAGAAACACTCACAGACACAGAAAACAAACTTATGGTTACCAAAGGGAAAGGGCCGAGAGGGATAAATCAGGAGTCTGGGATTAACATATACACACAACTGTATATAAAATAGGCAAACAGCAGGGGTTACTGTACAGCATAGGGGACTGAATTCAATATCTTGTAATAAACTATAATGGAAAAGAAAACAAAAAATGAGGATGTGTGAGAGGCACAAGAGCTCAGAGCAGCAACGGACCCCATCAGCCTTTTATATCCTTTACTCCAAGGAAATTCCTTGACCTTGAGTCTTGGTGTTCTTGATCTGAGATGGGATCAGTAGCAGCCACCTCACAGAGGTATGGTCGGGATCAAATGAGAGAACATTCTTGAAGCTGACTTGGTACAGAGAAACTCTACGGTCTTGGAGCAGGGACAGAGTTTTCAGATGCTGTCTTGGTGGGCGTGTTGACCGATGTCACTTCAAAGGACAAAGACTAGAAGAGTGCAAGCTCCATGGAGCAGAAACTTGGTCTTATCCTTGCTGTCTGCCCAGTGCCTAAAACGGTGACTGGCACAGCGTAGGCACTCAAAACCCAGGTGAAGTAGCCAGTGAAACCCAAGGGTTGTTGCTTATTATTAGCCAAAAACAAGAGAGATAAAACAAAGCAGTCTGGGTTAATACTGCTGAAATCCTTTGCTCTCAGTTATAACAAAAGAAAAAAAGAAAAAGGTGTAACTGAGTATAGTCAGGACTGTAATGAAATAGCTAATACTGGATTTAGCACTTAGGGACCTTGTTCTTCTGGACCGTTATTTCGCCTCTGTCTCATCTCTCTCCCTTTTGGACTCAATATATTTCCCAGCAGCAAGCCTTCCATATTACTTTTCTACCATGCTTCGCTTCCCTCAGACAGACTCTGGGATTAACTTGGGCAATCCGTTCTGTTCAGATGAGGGAACTCTTCATTTGGGCTGATGAATGTGGAAACACAAGTAAATTATTCACTCGGAATCAGTCACTCTTTGTCACCGTGGTGAGAATGCAACAGCCGGCGCTCCAGCCTCTCCCCCTGCCGCCCTGGTGCCTGGTGCCTAGTAGTGGGGCCACTCCAGAATTGTTCAGTCCTGAGGACTGCCACTCTCTTTCTCAGCCAGTTCCCAACGTGAAGTGATTAGTGTTTCACAGGAGCCATCTCCAGGTCTGGACACAGCCCCAGGCACAAACCAGGGACCACACTGACTTAAGGGGTGAGTCTGCATTTCCTCAGTGAGGTTCACATATGAAGTCACAAACTTCTGCCCATGATGTTTCTTCTGCAAGAAAAACTTCCCCAACCCTTCTTTTTTTTCCCTGTTTGGCTTATCTATTCCTCAAGATTTTGCATGGTTACCCGATTTCACAGAGTCAAGGGTCCTTCCCCTGACTCTCATGCTGGCCCCTTCTACAGCCCTTAACTCACTATCTTCCGGTCTACACTGAGCTCCCCCATGGCGGGGACTTGTCTCATTCCTCTTTGATCTCCTGGGTCTAAAACAAGACTGATCACACAAGCATCAGTGAATTGTGGTGGGGGGCGGGGGTCGAAAAAAGGAAGCAACCTTCTGGCGATCACACATCTGAGGAGGGACAGAGCCAGGTATATGAGTTAACTTGGAAGTATAACAAACTCCCTATCTCCAGGATAAAACAACGTCCCTTTACTTTATAATTACGTCACATGTCTGCAGCTGCAAGACAGCTGTGTGTCTGCTCTGTGGATCCACTTATTCTGGGACCCAAGTGAAAGAAGCCTCCTCTGTGTGGGACACACTCATTTTCAGTGCAGAAGTGATGAGCAAGAGGTTGACACGAACTGCACACTTAGAGCTTTGCTCAGGCATATTATATGTCAAGTTTGCTTATATTACACTGGCCAAAATAGTGGCAAAGCCCAAAGTAGGTGGATGGGGGAGATATCCAGTTCTCCTTCAGGGAATCTTTAAGTGGAATGAAATGGTCTACCGCACCAGGACTATGAGACTCCTAAGTGACCTATCTTTGCTTTGCACCTGCTTCTAGCTTAGAAGACCCCTCCCTAGGCTTAACCCTTAGAAAATAAGGAAAAGTGAGGGATCCAGATATAGAGAGGGAAGTGTATAAAAGAATCCTCAGGACATCTTTCTGAAAAAGCTATTTTTGTTTTCCATCTTGATGAAAAATTGGCGATATTTACACCATCATGTCCCAAGTAGAATCAAAACTTCATAACTGAGTTCACTTTTGCAATCCTCTCATGTTTCATGGAATTATACATTTTCTTACTCCTCTGAGAATCATGTCCTTAAAACACAATGCTTATAGAAATAATGGGAAACACTTGTAACATAAGCTCATCTATTCCTAAGTCTACATTTATGAGCCTCAAGTCTAAAGCAATATCAGAAAGAGCTGTACTGAGTGAGCACCTACAGTTCAAGGCAAGATTATGAAACTATTTCCCAGCTGAGAGATGACACATCTCAGGACTATGGGCCTGATTTTCCCTCTTCTCAATGTCCTGCTTGTTCGTAGCCCCTGTGGTATCTGGGTGTGATTCCCCAAGGAACTGGGGAAAAGAAGAAAGTGAGAGGAGGACTAATGCTTGTTTGCAAACTGGACTCTGATTAGTGATCAGTTCAGTTCAGGCAGTCATGTCCGACTCTTTGTGACCCTATGGACTGCAGCATGCCATTCTTCTCCTGCCCATCACCAACTCCCAGAGCTTATTCAAACTCATGTCCATAGAGTCGGTGATGCCATCCATCCATCTCATCCTCGGTAATCCCCTTCTTCTCCTGCCTTCAATCTTGCCCAGCATCAGGGTCTTTTCTAGAACTAACACCCTCAAAAGATGTCCTTTTCATTATAGGGGACTGGAATGCAAAGGTAGGAAGTCAAGAAACACCTGGAGCAACAAGCAAATTTGGCCTTGGAATACAGAATGAAGCAGGGCAAAGGCTATTAGAGTTTTGTTAAGAGAATGCACTGGTCATGGCAAACACCCTCTTCCAAAAACACAAGAGAAGACTCTACACATGGACATCACCAGATGGTCTATACCAAAATCAGATTGATTATATTCTTTGAAGCCAAAGATGGAGAAGCTCTATACAGTCAGCAAAAAAATAAGACTGGGAGCTGACTATGGCTCAGATCATGAACTCCTTATGGCCAAATTCAGACTGAAATTGAAGAAAAGAGGGAAAACCACTAGACCATTCAGGTATGACCTAAATCAAATCCCTTACGATTATGCAGTGGAAGTGACAAATAGATTCAAGGGACTAGATCTGATAGACAGAGTACTGGGTGAACTACGGATGGAAGTTCATGACATTGCACAGGAGACAGGGATCAAGACCATCCCCAAGAAAAAGAAAAGCAAAAAAGCAAAATGGCTGTCTGAGGAGGCCTTACAAACAGCTGAGCAAAGAAGAGAAGTGAAAAGCAAAGGAGAAAAGGAAAGATATACCTATTTGAATGCAGAGTTCCAAAGAATAGCAAGGAGAGATAAGAAAGACTTCCTCAGTGATCAATGAAAAGAAATAGAAGAAAACAATAAAGTGGGAAAGACTACAGATCTTTTCAAGAAAATTAGAGACACCAAGGGAACATTTCATGCAAAGATGGGCTCAATAAAGGACAGAAATGGTATGGACCTAATAGAAGGAGAAGATATTAGGAAGAGGTGGCAAGAATACATAGAAGAAGTATACAAAAAATGATCTTCATGACCATCACAATGATACAATCACTCACCTAGAGCCAGACATCCTGGATGCAAAGTCAAGTGGGCTTTAGGAAGCATCCCTATGAACAAAGCTAGGTGATGCAATTCCTGTTGAGTTATTTCAAATCCTAAAAGATGATGCTTTGAAAATGCTACACTCAATATGCCAGCAAATTTGGAAAACTCAGCAGTGGCCACAGGACTGGAAAGGGTCAGTTTGCATTCGAATTCCAAAGAAAGGCAATGCCAAAGAATGTTCAAACTACCGCACAATTGCACTCATCTCTCATGCTAGTAAAGTAATGCCCAAAATTCTCCAAGCCAGGCTTTAGCAATACTTGAACCGTGAACTTCCAGATGTTTAAGCTGGTTTTAGAAAAGGCAGAGGAACCAGAGATCAAATTGCCAACATCTGCTGTATCACTGAAAAAGCAAGAGAGTTCTAGAAAAACATCTATTTCTGCTTTATTGACTATGCCAAAGACTTTGACTGTGTGGATCATAACAAACTGTAGAAAATTCTGAAAGAGACGGGAATACCAGACCACCTGACCTGCCTCTTGAGAAAACTGTATGCAGGTCAGGAAGCAACAGTTAGAACTGGACATGGAACAACAGACTGGTTCCAAATAGGAAAAGAAGTCCATCAAGTCTGTATATTGTCACTCTGCTTATTTAACTTATATGCAGAGTACATCATGAGAAACACTGGGCTGGAGGAAGCACAAGCTGGAATCAGCATTTCCAGGAGAAATATCAATAACCTCAGATATGCAGATGATACCACCATGATGGTAGAAAGTTAAGAAGAACTAAAGAGACTCTTGATGAAAGTGAAAGAAGAGAGTGAAAAAGTTGGCTTAAAGTTAAACATTCAGAAAACGAAGATCATGGCATCCGGTCCCATCACTTCATGGCAAATAGATGGGCAAAGAGTGGAAACAGTGTCAGACTTTATTTTTTTGGGCTCCAAAATCACTGCAGATGGTGACTGCAGCCATGAAATTAAAAGATGTTTACTTCGTGGAATAAAAGTTATGACCAACCTAGACAGCATATTAAAAAGCAGAGACATTACTTTGCCAACAAAGGTCCGTCTAGTCAAGGCTATGGTTTTTCCAGTAGTCATGTATAGATGTTGAGTGTTGGACTATAAAGAAAGCTGAGCACCAAAGAATTGGTGGCTTTGGACTGTGGTGTTGGAGAATACTCTTGAGAGTCCCTTGGACTGCAAGAAGATCCAAACGGTCCATCCTAAAGGAAATCAGTCCTGAATATTCATTGGAAGTACTGATGCTGAAGCTGAAACTCCAATACTTTGGCCACCTGATGTGAAGAACTGACTCATTTGAAAAGACCCTGATGCTGGGAAAGATTGAAGGCAGGAGTAGAAGGCGATGACAGAGGATGAGATGGTTGGATGACATCACCGACTCGAACGAGTCTGAGTAAATTCTGGGAGTTGGTGATGGACAGGGAGGCCTGGCGTGCTGCAGTCCATGGGGTTGCAAATAGACACAACAGAGCGGCTGAACTGAACTGAACTGAATGGACCTAACATTGCTGGTTCCTATGCAATATTGCTCTTTACAGCATCGGACTTTGCTCTCATCACCAGTCACATCCACAGCTGGGTGGTGGTGTTGCTGTGGCTCCATCTCTTCATTCTTTCTGGAGTTATTTCTCCACTGATCTCCAGTAGCATAGTGGGCACCTACCGACCTGGAGAGTTCATCTTTCAGTGTCCTATCTTTTTGTCTTTTCATACTGTTCATGAGGTTCTCAAGGCAAGAATACTGAAGTGGTTTGCCATTCCCCTCTGCAGTGGGCCATATTTTGTCAGAACTCTGCACCATGACCCGTCTGTCTTGGGTGGCCCTACATTGCATGGCTCATTGTTTCAGTGAGTTAGACGAGGCTGTCATCCATGTGATCAGATTCGTTAGTATTCTGTCATTGTGGTTTTCATTCTCTCTGCCCTCTGAGGGAGAAGGATAAGAGGAAGCTTCCTTATGGGAGCTTATGGAAGCTTCCCAATGGGAGAGACTGACTGAGGGGGAAACTGGGTCTTGTTCTGATGGTCAAGACCGTGCTCAGTAAATCTTTAACCCAATTTTCTGTTGATGGGCAAGGCTGTGTTCCCTCCCTGTTGTTTGACCTGAGGCCAAACTATGGTAGAGGTAATGAAGATAATGGCGACCCCCTTCAAAAGGTCCCATGCATGCTCCCAAGCCTGCAGCAGGCCAAGGTCAACCCATGCCTCTGCTGGAGACTCCTGACCACTCCCTGGGAAGTCTGGGTCAGTCTCTTGTGGGGTCACTGCTCTTTTCTCCTGGGTCCTGGTGCCCACAAAGTTTTGTTTGTGCCCTCCAGAGGCCTGTTTTCCCAGTCCCATGTAAGTTCTGGTGGCTCTATGGTGGGGTTAAAGGCAACCTCCTCCAAGAGAGCTTATGCCATACCCCTATTATGATAGGCAACAATAAAAAAACTGGCAATGTAACTCAAATTTCCAGATGTCTAGAGCCTAGAAAGACTGGAAGATGAAGCAAGGTTAGCCTGCTTTTTCACTCGGCAATGGTTCGATAGCACTGAGTAATGGCGCAGCTGAGCGATGGCTGCCCTTGTTAACTGGGACATAATCTGTGTTCTCCAGATGGACAGAACAACCCCCCAGCATCTGAATGTGTACCTACCTACACATTCCAGCCTGCTTCACTCACATACATATGGAATCCATGGGTTCCTGTAGTTTTCAACTCGTCAGGCTCCTCTGTCCATGGGACTCTCCATGCAAGAATACTGCAGTAATTAGCCTCCAATTAAAATAAATAAATAAGTAAAAAAAAAAAAAGAATACTGGAGTGACTTACCATGCCCTCTTCTGGGGAATCTTACCAACCCAGGGATCGAACAGGCATCTCTTATGTCTCCTGCATTGGCAATTGGGTTCTTTACCACTAGAGCAACCTGGAAAGCCCCTGTTTATTATTAATAAGTTAAGTGACTACTATGAAGGAACTTCCCTGGTGGCTCAGACGGTAAAGCATCTGCCTGCAGTGCAGGAGACCCAGGTTCAATCCCTGGATTGGGAAGATCTCCTGGAGAAGGAAATGGCAACCCATTCCAGTGTTCTTGCCTGGAAAATCCCATGGACTGAGGAGCCTGTTTACAATCTACAGACTACAGTCCATGGGGTCACAAAGAGTCAGACACGGCTGAGCGACTTCACTTTCACTTACTGTGAATGAAGGACTGTTATAAAAACTATTCTCCTTGTTCATTGACTTTCCTCATGAAAAATGCAAAGGAATGACCCTTCTTTTCCAAATTTTGCACTCAATTCAGTGCTGAGAGGGTCTCATAAAGATTTGGGGACCAGAGTGACTGGTATCCCTAAAGTCCAGTGAACAGTTTTGTTTAGGCCATATTGATATAATTGACCTGGACTCAAATTCTAGCTAAAAGTCATACAATTCTCTGCGCCTGTTTCCTCACTTGTAAAATGGGTATATTAATTTGATCTTGATAGGTTGCTATGAGGATGGAATAGATTAGATCATGTATGTAAAAAAGCAGGCCAGGCATTATAAAATATTCAATAAGTTTTAACTTCCTTTCAAAGTCCTATCTACTTTACAGTCTCGCAGAACATGAATACTGGGTACATGTAACAATTATACAGAGAGACTATTAGCTAACAGATATGAGTGGCAGTAGATAATGGACAACTAGCTGGGTCCCTCTGTTTTAGGGAAGGGATGTACTTTTGCCATGGCCACCATGCCCTGTGATGGCTTTCTGTGGACAGTCTAGTCCTGTTTGGGCTGTGAAGATGTTTTCTTATTTATTGTTTGTGTTTTTACTTCTTACCATTGTACTTTGTTTTTGCAGTTGATTGGGCAGATGCTGTCCCATTTTACAGATACAGAAAGGTAAGGCTCGGGTGTTCTAGTTCTAGAACTCTTGGTTTAAAAAGCCAAAAACCACTCAAGCTACCTCTGGTTGGACAATCTAGTGGACTGGAGAGTCCTGGCCTCAGAGTTCAGCTCATTCTCGAAGGGACAGAAACTGGCCAGTTGGAGACCAAGCTTGCTCTTTCTCTGAGCTGTCTCATAGTCCCTCTCGTGTCTTTCTCTCTCTGAGCATTGCAGTCAGCCCAAAATGACCACCAGCCTGACCCTACCCCTTGTCCTTTGAACTTACCAGCTCCCATAGGCCAAGGCTGAGCCTCTCTCCTGGAGTGTGAGGCTCTTTCCTGCCTATGGGAATAGAATGCCAGGAGAAGCCCCTACAGTATACACCGCACCTGTTCCATGGGTTTTCTGCCTCTGGCCTTTTTCCATAGCAGAATTGAAGAGTGGCAATATGCAAATAATAGTAATTTAGAATTTCCCAGACTCATAAAGAAACATACTAATATGTGGGTAAACCCAAGTAAATATTGGCGGTACAAATCATTATAATAAAGTCTAATTTGGGGTGTTAGAAAACACTGAACAACAGTAGCTTTTAGTTAGGAGATTAATTATAGTTAAAATGAAATGTTGTTAAAATTTTTGAATCATTTTGGTGGAAAGCATATATTTAATTTAGTCCATTAAAGATGCACAATATAATTTCTAACATAACACTAAAAGAACAAAAATAATGTGTGTAAACTCCATACTCATTGTTCAGTCCCTAAGTCATGTCCGACTCTTTGTGATTCCATGGACTACAGCATGCCAGGCTTCGCTGTCCTTCACTATTTGTGTAAGTTTCAGTCCAAAAGAAGGCAAAAGAGCAAAACTGAGTGGGAGAAGACAAAAGGACAAGCCCAATGTGAAGCACAAAGTGGTAAAATAAGTCCAACTCTACCTGTGATCCAAACATACAATGACTGAATCTTCCAGTTAAAATTAAAAAGTTACCAGAATTTTAAAAATGTTACCAGAGCAATAAAAGCTTATCAGAAAAAATAATGTCTTATATGCTGTAGTTAAGACAAAAAGTATATAGAGGTAAACAAAGATTAAAGCGTAAAGATGGGGAAAGGTACATCATTTAAGTACTAAGTGAAAGAATGCTCACGCTCTATTAGTATTATCTAATTAAATAGACTTTAAAGTAAAAAGTATTACTAGAGATCATAGGAGTCCCTGCTGCTGCTGCTGCTGCTGCTGCTGCTAAGTCACTTCAGTTGTGTCCGACTCTGTGTGACCCTACAGACAGCAGCCCATCAGGCTCCCCCGTCCCTGGGATTCTCCAGGCAAGAACACTGGAGTGGGTTGCCATTTCCTTCTCCAATGCATGAAAGTGAAAAGTGAAAGTGAAGTCACTCAGTCGTGTCCGACTCTTAGTGACTCCGTGGACTGCAGCCCACCAGGCTCCTCTGTCCATGGGATTTTCCAGGCAAGAGTACTGGAGTGAGTTGCCATTGCCTTCTCCGATAGGGGTCACTACATACTGGTAAAAATTCAATTCACTAGGGAGATTTAACTATTTTAAATTTGCATGTAATATAATGATATTATTTTAAAATAAATGAAATAAGAACCAGTGGAACCACAAGGAGAGCTGATAAATGTCTTCATAATGGGATATTTTAAAATATTCTTGTATCATAGTAACAAATGTTCAAAGCAAGAAAAAATTCAGTAAGGAAATAGAAGATGTAAATGTGAAATCTAAAAGTTTAGTATAATTGAAATTTATATCAATTGTTGGAGAATAATAATCTTCCCTTATAAATAAAGAAGACTAAAAAAAAGCTAAATAAATTTCAAACAATTTGTATTGTGTAGACTATGTTTAGTGGCCAAAATGCAATTAAGTTAGATAATAACAAATGAATAACTAGAAAAATCCATTTGAATACCCAAAATCACATGTCTAAATAACCCATATATCAAAAGTAGAACATAATGGGAATTAGAAAATACTTAGAACTGAGTAATATTGAAAATATAACATATGAAAACTTGTGGGATACAGCAAAAATGGTACTTATAGGAAAATCTATAGTAAAATGCTTATATTCACAAAGGTTGAAAATTATCAACTATGCTTTCTCCAACTTTGTTAATTAGAATAAACTGAAAGACAGTAAAAAGGAGGAAATAATGAGAAGAACAAAGTTACTAAAATTAGAAATATGTGCACTAGAGATAATCAGGAGAGTCCAAAGTAAATGTTTAAAAAAGACTAAAATAACTACAATGATCAAATATCTGCGAGGGTTCTTCAGTTCAGCTAAGAAGCTCAGTCGTGTCTGACTCTTTGTAACCCCATTAATCACAGCAAGCCAGGCCTCCCTGTCCATCACCAACTTCCGGAGTGCACTCAAACGCATGTCCATCGAGTCGGTGATGCCATCCAGCCATCTCATCCTCTGTAGAGGAATATTCAGTTCAGTTTAGTCACTCAGTCGTATCCGACTCTTTGCAACCCCATGAAACGTAGCACGCCAAGCCTCCCTGTCCATCACCAACTCCCAGAGTTTACCCAAACTCATGTCCATAGAGTCAGTGATGCCATCCAGCCATCTCGTGTAGTCCCCTTCTCCTCCTGCCCTCAATCCCTTCCAGCATCAGGGTCTTTTCCAATGAGTCAACTCTTCGCATGAGGTGGCCAAAGTATTGGAGTTTCAGCTTTAACATTTCTTCCAATGGACACCCAGGACTAATCTCCTTTAGAACGAACTGGTTGGATCTTGTTGCAGTCCAACAAAAGCATCAGTTCTTCGGAGCTCAGCTTTTTTCACAGTCCAACTCTCATGAACACTGGAAAAACCATAGCCTTGACTAGACGGACTTTTGTTGGCAAAGTAAATCTCTGTTTTTCAATATGCTATCTAGGTTTGTCATAACTTTCCTTCCAAGGAGTAAGTGTCTTTTAATTTCATGGCTGCAATCACCATCTACAGTGATTTTGGAGCCCCCAAAATAAAGTCTGACACTGTTTCCACTGTTTCCC
>SJYF01000057.1:8187684-8203932 GCA_006410515.1 Procapra przewalskii | reverse complement strand
ACTTCACTTTCACTTTTCACTTTCATGCATTGGAGAAGGAAATGGCAACCCACTCCAGTGTTCCTGCCTGGAGAATCCCAGGGATGGGGGAGCCTGGTGGGCTGCCGTCCATGGGGTGGCACAGAGTCGGACACGACCAAAGCAACTTAGCAGCAGCAGCAGTAACAGCAGTGTGTTTATGAGGAGGGCATGGCAACCCACTCCAGTGTTCTTGGCCTTCCCTGGTGGCTCAAATGGTAAAGAATCTGCCTGCAATGTGGGAGACTTGGTTGAATCCCTGGGTTGGGAAGATTCCCTGAAGAAGAAAATAGCTGCCCACTCCAGTATCTAGTCTGGAGAACCCCCATGGACAAAGGAGCCTGGTGGGCTGCAGTCCATGGTGTCTCAAAGAGTCGGACACGACTGAGTGACTGAGCCCAGCACAGCGCAGCATGTATATGTCAGTCCCAACTTCCTAATTTATCCCTCTCATCTCTTACCCCCTGAGAGCCATAAGCTTGTTTCCTATATCTGTATTTCTGTTTTATAGGCTAGTTCATTTGTGCTTTTAAGATTCCACAGATAAGCAATATCATATGATATTTGTCTTTCTCTGTCTGACTTACTTCACTCAGTATGACAATCTCTAGGTTGTTTTCAGTCACATGTTGGAATGATTTGTTACAGGAACATTACCATAGGAAAGGAATACTAAACGCTCTGTATTAGTTAGTTTATATATGTATATATTTATATAATATATACTATATTTATATAATATAATGTATATGTTAGTTTACCATTTTATCTAGGCTTCATAGCATGGTGCCTCTCTCATGTTTGGAGCTCAGTGAGTGATTGTCAAAAATTATCAAGGGGTCCCTCATTAGAAATAAATTGTAATTGAGTTTATATATCAACCTAGGACTTTGGTCATATCTAAGGGCCCTGATAATGTTCTTGAATTTTCAAGTTCAGAAACAGAGTCTGAACTGTGGGCTGTTCATTCACCGTAGCTCTGCCCCCCATGAGGTCCCATCTGGGTGGCCAGCTGGTCCCCTAGACGGCAATTTCATCTCAACTCCTTTAACATCATAATTCTTGAAACTAGTGTTTGTAACACTAAACCACATGAGAGGACAAAGTGACCTGCCCATCCACCTGTTCTAATTAATACACTTTTAAGCTCCTCAGGAAAAACCATTTCTCCTCCTTCCTTTACACCAAACAAAGATTTAGCTATAAAATTTCAGCTTAGAGTAATCACATCCTGAATCAATGGCTTATTTTTTGAGTTAAAAAAAAAGATCCCTCTAACATGTTCATTTTAATTTCAAAAATGCTATTTTAAATGGTAGGGAGCCTTTTAATTCTCCACTCTGGGTTATAAAAAAATAATAGATAGGCAGAAATGTGTTATTAAAGCTATTTTTCTTGGTGTTCTGGTAATTTAATAAACTGCTGAAGCTAAGCCTTGAGACTTTATGAAGCAGAAAGAAGACGACTTGGCTGTTGATTAATAGTTTCTGATCGTCCCCCAACCACCCCCCGTGCTTCCTGGGGGTGATTCCTGAAGGACAATGGGGAAGTTCTGAAGAATGAAGATCTGGAGAAACATTGTAAAAATGTCTTGTCCTGGGAAGCTTAATTTGCACAATGACCCACACACTCACTCTTCTTGAGGTTCTGGAGAATTGACTGACATGAGTTTCAGAAAATAACTCTTGATGTGGTCACTTCCATATTTGACTTCAGAGCATCTCACCAACCTTGAAAAACTTCTACACCAAGGTCACTGTGGAATGTCTTATTCTGCTAGGGGCTTCCACGACAAAAAAACATAAACTATGTGACTTAAACAGCAGGAATTTATTTCTCTTAGTTCTAGAGTCAAGAACATCCAAGGTCAAGGTGCCAGCCAGATAGGTTTAATTCTGAGGCCTCTTCTCCTGGCTGGTAGGGGTGTGAGAAGGCCAAGCACTAAAGAACTGATGCTTTCAAACTGTGATGCTGGAGAAAATTTTGAGAGTCCCTTGGACAGCAAGGAGATCAATCCAGTCAACCTTAAAGGAAATCAACCCTGAATACTCAACGGAAGGACTGATTCTGAAGCTGAAGCTCCAGTATTTGAGGCACCTGATGCGAAGAGCTGACTCACTGGAAAAGACCCTGATGCTGGGAAAGACTGAGGGCAGGGGGAGAAAGGGAAGACAGAGGATGAGATGGCTGGATGGTATCACCAATGCAAGGGACGTGAACTTGAACAAACTTCGGGAGATGGTGAGGGACAGGGAGGCCTGGTGTGCTGCAGTCCATGGAGTTGCAAAGAGTTGGACACGACTAGGTGACTGAACAACAGCAGGTGACTTAAGCAAAGGAAATGTATTTCTTTTAGTTCTAGAGTCAAGAATGTCCAAGGTCAAGATGCTGACCAGATAGGTTTCATTCTGAGGCCTCTCCTGGCTTGTAGGGGGCCACCATCTGGCCATATGCTCACATGACCTCTTTGTGTGCTTGTGGAGAAGAAGAGCAAGCTCTCTGATGTCTCTTCTTTTAAGGGCATTGATCCCATCATGAGGGCCCCATCCTCTTGATCTCACCTAATCCTAATTACCTCCCAAAGGCTTCATCTCCAAATGCCTTCATATTGAGGACTAGGGATTCAACATACGGATGTGGTGGTTACATGGACATTCAGTCCATAATAGGGCCTGAAAAAGTGTTACTGGCTCAGTCATGTCAGACTCTTTGCCACCCCATGGACTGTAGCCTGCCAGGCTCCTCTGTCCCTGGAATTCCCCAAGAAAGAATTACTGGAGTGTAGCCATGTACCAGTTATTAGGCCTTCATTGCCTAATAATCCTAAAACTTTGCGAACCACATTTCTACTTCGTCTGCAGGATCTGTTAGGCTCTGTGAAGCAGGGGCCCTCAAGAGAGACCCCAGGCTAAAGAGGAAGAAGGGACTTGTTCGTTCCTGTTTGGCTCCTATTCTGATCAGCATCACTCTAAAAATGACAACTTTGCTCAGTAGTGGCGTTTGCAGTCAGCTTACTATTTTTCCAATGCTTGCAGAACCGGTCTCACTGAGGCTTCTTAGAACATTAACACCAGTAATCTGATGCCTCCTCATTACAGATAAGGGTTCCTGTTCCCAGGGAGCCTTTTCTGAGTCCAGAGACACTAGCACCACCCAGATATTTTCTGCTCCCCAGATTCACATGTCTGACATGTCTGAGCTTCAGCTCCTCACGTCTCCTCCTCCTCTGCTGCTGCTGCTGCTGCTGCTAAGTCGCTTCAGTCGTGTCCGACTCTGTGCAGCCCCATAGACAACAGCCCACCGGTCTCTGCCATCCTTGGGATTCTCCAGGCAAGAACACTGGAGTGAGTTGCCATTTCCTTCTCCAATACATGAGAGTGAAAAGTGAAAGTGAAGTTGCTCAGTCATGCCTGACTCTTAGCGACCCCATGGACTGCAGCCTACCAGGCTCCTCCATCCATGGGATTTTCCAGGCAAGAGTACTGGAGTGGGGTGCCATTGCCTTCTCTGCTCCTCCTCTAGGCCTCTACTTCTGAATAAGTCTGCCTTCTCTTTGAATGGCAGCTGTTTTGCAGTTGTTACTTCTGTGTCACCCTTGGAATTTTCTTTTTCTTTTCAGGTTTTCAGTGTAGAGTTAAAACTTACTTATTTATGTTAATATTTTTTCTGTTAAAATAACTAACATGGTTCTGTCTTCTAGTGACTGAGAATGGGGACTTAACAGAAAGATGCAATCCCCCAAAATATAGATTAAGCCACTCTCACTTTCTCTAGGCCTGTTTCTCTCCCTGTAAAGAGAAGCAAAGGGTAAATGTTTCATGGGTGAGACTGAGCCCACTAACCTAATATTTTCCTTTTCATTCAGTGGCAGCTGGGAAGTATGGTTGTGGCAAGCAAAACCTTCCTTGTTCAAAAGTTTTTCTTTATAGTTAGCTCTGTGAGGGCAGAGAATAAGATTATCCAATTATGTAGCTCAGGACTTAACCCAATGTCTGGTGCAAGGGGGGCATTCAATAAATGTCTACTAAGTGATGAATAAATTGAAAGATGGATGGATAAATGGATTGGTAGATGGAAAGATGATGTTACCTTGAGAATATCTAGTAGTAGAAAGAAGTCTTTTTGAAGGAATGGAGTTATTTCATTTTTTGAGCATGTCACATCGGATTAGCTTTGGTTATGTGAAAGAAGTGCTTCCCAGGTGGCTCAGTGGGTAAAGAATCTGCCTGCAATGCAGAAGACACAGGTTCAATCTCTGGATCAGGAAGATCCCCTGGAGGAGGGCATGGCAACCCACTCCAGTATCCTTGCCTGGAGAATCCATGGACAGAGGAGCCTGGCGGGCTACAGTCCACAGGGTTGCAAAGAGCTGGACACGAGTGAAGTGACTGAGCATGTCTGCACACATGTGACAGAAACGCAAAATTGCAGTGGCTTTTCAAAAGTGTTCGTTTTCTTTTCACGTAAGCAAAGTCCAGGGACAGGCACTTGCGTGCTGGCCTGGCACCACCACAGTCTTTGGAAACTCAGTCTTCTCTCTTGTTGCTCCATCAACTTCATAATATACCTCCGATTTCCAGAAATCACACATAACACTTCTGCCTACATTTCATCTCACCCACCAGAACTAAGTCACATTTTCTGGGTGGTCGTGTGCCAGTCTGAAAAGGGGAGTTCTATTACAAAGGGGGGAAGGGGGAAATATACATTTGATGCCAACTGGAGATTCCTGTCTTAGGGAGGGAGGGATGACACAGAACTGATGGGTAACACAGAACTCCTGCCAAAGGAAGGAGACGAGAGAACCTGAGGTCCAGGAGGAGCTGCTCCTGATGAACTCGCCTCCCCGTCTGTGGGGCTGCTTACCCGGGTCTTCAGGCCCTGCCTCCCACTTCCCCCTCCGTGGTTTAATGCTGAAAAATGACCTAGAGGTCTTAGCTGCCTGAAAACTTCACAGTCATTAACCATGTGATATCTGTGCCAACAAAGTTCATTCACTCTGGGCCATGTTACTAGAAACAGGGAAGTGGTACGAAGAGGGGGTAGGAATATTGATTTTGAGTCACTTACCACGTGACCTTAAATAAGATCCTTAATCACACTGAACCTTAATTTCTACAGTTGTAACGACTCTATTTGCCACAGGTCATTGTGAGTGTACATTTGATAATAAATGTGATGTACACAGCATCGTGCCTGTTCCAGCATAAGCGCTAAATGATTAGCTGTTGTTGTTCAGTCCCTAAGTCGTGTATAACTCTTTGCAACCTCATAGACTGCAGCACGCCAGGCTTCCCTGTCCTTCACCGTCTCCCAGAGTTTACTAAAACTCATGTCCATTGAGTCAGCGATTCCATCCAACCGTTTCATCCTCTGTCCTCCCCTTCTCCTCCTGCCCTCAATCTTCCCCAGCATCAGGGTCTTTTCCAATGAGTCAGCTCTTCGCATTAGGTGGCCAAAGTATTGGAGCATCAGCTTCAGCATCAGTCCTTCCAGTGAATATTCAGGGTTGATTTCCTTCAGGATGGACTGGTTTGATTTCCTTGCTGTCCAAGGGACTCTCAAGAGTCATCTCCACCACCACAGTTGGAAAGCATCAGTTCTTTGGTGCTCAGCCTTATTTATGGCCAACTCACCCATCCGTACATGACTACTGGAAAAACCGTAGCTTTGACTGTATGGATTTTTGTCTGCAAAGTGATGTCTCTGTTTTTGAATATGCTGTCTAGGTTTGTCATAGCTTCACTTCCAAGGAGCAAGTGCTTATTGTTTTTATTTTATTAAGTATTTCAGGAACCCACAATTTTGCTCCTCCTCACTTAAACCACACATGGACTATCATTCGTTTTAAATTTTGCAAATAATGAATGTTCTGAGGAAAGAGTCTGAGGGGGTTGTGACTTGAAAATGTATCAGATGAGAATTAGTTGCAGAGTCCAGGGATGTAAAATGTCAGATGTCACTTATCTGATGTTCTGAACTGAGGTGGCTGTCTTGCTCTCATATATCCTGTTAATAAACTCTTCACCTTTCACTGTAACTATGAGTTAATGTCTAAGTGCAAAATGCACGGGAGAGGTGCTGCGTCTGTCTTCCTCACTGATGATCATCTTAACCTTAGGATACATCTTAAGATGAATCCTTAAGAATAAGGTTCAGTGATTGTACGCTGAATAGAGGGGAGAGTTGGTTGGAAGGAACATGGAGGACATGGGGATCTTCAATCCCTTCCCAGACTTCAGGATCCCAACTCTTGAGTCCAGTTCCCACCACTCTGCATCCATTTCTGGACTTCTCTGAGAGGTGAGCAGAGTCAGGGAGTACAACGTGTTGGAAAGACTTTGGGCTTTGGCTCCAGCCCTCCCTTAAGTTTCCTCCTAAAGAATTTCTTAGGGAAAAAAAGTCCATAGAGGCTTCTGAGGATCTGACTCTTAGAGACGCCAGGATGGGGACTGGAGCCGTGGGCTCTGGTGTCACAGCACAGCTCAGTACAGCTTAACAAGTGTTTTTGATAACCACCGTGGGCCAGGCACCACACCAGATGTGGTTCTGCATGCATTTTTTTCTTTTTTAAAAACGCATACTTATTTTTATTAAAGTTAAACACACACATTTTAAAAGCCAAACAATGCTATTCACAACAGCGGAAATGTGGAAGCAACCTAAATGCGCATCGGTAGATGAGTAGGCAAAGAAGACGGGGATCATGCGCACAGAAGCCTATCAGTCATAAAAAAGATCGAAAGAATGCCATTTGCATCTACGTGGATGCAACTAGAGATTATCACTCTAAGTGAAGCAAGTCAAGAGGAGAAAGACAAATACTGGATGATATCATTTATGTGTGGAGTCTGAAGTATGGCACAAATGAACCTATCAAGGGCTTCCCTGGTGGCTCAGAGGTTAAAGTGTCTGTCTCCAATGCAGGAGACCCGGGTTTGATCCCTGAGTCAGGAAGATCCCCTGGAGAAGGAAATGGCAATCCACTCCAGTTTTCTTGCCTGGAATCCCATGGATGGAGAAGCCTAGTAGGTTGCAGTCCATGGGGTCGCAAAGAGTCGGACACGACTGAGCGACTTCACCTTCACCTTCAGGAAGCAGAAGCAGACTCACAGACAAAGAAATCAGACTTGTGGTTGCCAGGAGAGGGCGTAGGCGGGGGAAGAGAGTATTGCAAGTTTGGGATTCGCAGACAAAAACTATTGTGCATAGGATGGATGAACAACAAGGCCCTACTGAATAACACAGGGAACTGTATAAATATCCTGTGGTAAGCCATCATGGGAAAGAATATTAAAAACAGAATGTCTAAATGTGTATAACTGAGTCGCTTTGCTGTACTACAGAGACTGGCACGACACTGCAAATCAGCTATGTGTTAGTTGCTCAGTCGTGTCCATCTCTTTGTGACCCCATAGATTGTAGCCTACTACGCTCCTCTGTCCATAGAATACTGCAGGCAAGAATTCTGCAGTAGGTAGCCATTCTCTTCTCCAGGGGGTCCTCCTGACCCAGCGATCAAAATGGGGTCTTATGCATTGCAGGCAGATTCTTTACTGTCTGTGCCACCAGGGAATCGCCCCAACTAGACTTCAATACAAAATAAATAAATAAATAAAAAGCCAAATAGTGTTCAAAGAATCATAAACAACACCATGATCCCCATACCACCATCCCTCACAAACCCATCCATAGGTAACTGCTGCTCATAGGTAACTCTGTTCCTGGAGCTTTGCTTTATTCTGGAGTTTACTTCCAGATTTCCAGAGAATTATGGGAATTCCACTATCTCTCAATCATCCGTTTTGGATATTACCGACCAATTTCATATGATGACAAAAAGATTTCGGCTCTTCTCACACCCCTTTCTTCATCTCCAGCCTCCCCCTATATTTATCACACTGATTTTGGTTAAATCCATATTTGGGTTTTTTATTATGATGCTCACGTAAATATTGTTCACTGTTGAGTTAATAACAATTGTTTCATTTCTTATTTGAATTTATAGCTAAATCTTCCCTCCCCTACAAACTGCTATAAAACAATTCTCAATACAATTTTCCACACAGTCAACTCTGTCAGAATGATCCGTCATTTTCTTCTTCTCCAGCCCCTCACAGCCACCTACCCCTACCACCACCACCAATGCTCCTCTTACCTGAGGCCTCAGATCTGCCCTAATCTGGGCTGGCGATGGTGTGGCTTTCCAGGTTTTGCGTCATGGTTTTTGAGCTAAGATCTTCTTTCATTATCCCAGGAATTTCCTCAGCCTCCCTCCCACGGAGGGTACCTGTCTTCTCTATTCCATGTCTTCTGTCCTGGTTTACCCACTTGTCTTATGGGGCACATGGCTTCCTGAGAAAGGTTCAAGGAGGCAAAGTTTTTGAGGCTCTGCATATCTGAAGACACCGTCATTCTACCTCCATGGATGAGAGTCTAGTTTTCCATTAAAAGTCGTTTCCACGTGAGAGTGGACGTGTGGACAAGAGGGGAGAAGCAGAGAGTGGGGCACACTGAGAGAGCAGGGTTGGTGTGTATACACTGTATGTGCAGAACAGCGAGTGGGAAGCTGCTGTGTAACACAGGGAGCTCAGCCTGGCGCTTTGCAATGACCCAGAGGGCTGGGACTTGGTGGGGTGAGTAGGAGGGAGGCTTAAGGGGAGGGGATATATGTATACATATAGCCGATTTACTTTGTTGTACAGCAGAAACTGATACAACATTGTGAAGCAATATTTTTTTTTAAATTTTATTTATTTATTTGGCTGCTCTGGGTCTTAATTGTAGCATGTGGGATCTAGCTCCCTGACCAGGGATCAAACCTGGGCCCCCTGCACTGGGAGCTCAGAGTCTTAGCCACTGGACCACCAGGGAAGTCCCTCCAATATTTTTTAAAGTGTAAAATTCAGTGACAAAAAAAGAAAATCAAAGTGGTAACAACTTTGTTCCAGGCTCTTCTAGGTTCCAATGTTATTGCTAAGAAATATGAGGCCATTCTCATTTATGAACATTTGTATGTGAGTAGGATTTTCTGAAAACCTTAGGATTTTGTCTTAATCCTTGATATGCTGAAATTTCACAATCATGTGGCTTGATGTAGATCTTTTTCATTCATTTTGCTGAGCACAAGTCTGGCCATTCAATCTGGGGAATTTTCTTTTGTATTCCTGTTGGTACTTCCCTCCCCTCTCTTTACACTGGTCTGCCTAGAACTCCTGTTAGCCAGGTACTTGGTCTCTTGGACTGGGCTTCTCATTTTCTTACCTTTTATCTCCTATAATCCATCACTGTATGTTTTTAAAATTCTCCTTTCTGGAAGATCTCTTTGATGCTAGCTTCCAACCCTTTCCACTGAAAAAATTAAATCAGCTATCACTGTTTTAATTTCAGAAGCGCTTTCTTGTTCCGATTTTTAAAAATAATCATACGGCATATTGTCTGATTTTTAAAATATACTGTCTTCTCTTATCTCCCTGAGAATGCTATGCTTTTTCCTCTTAGTTCTTCTTACATTTTTTGGTGAGGGGTGGCTTGTGGGGTCTCAGTCCCCTGACCAGGGACTGAACCTGGGCCATGGCGTCCAGGCCCAGAATTCTAACCACTAGGCAACTGGGGAACTCCCTTACCTTTGTCTTTCTTGGTGGAGATTATTCGTTCCTATTAAGCATGAAGACCTTAAAAGATGACTGGAAGCTCTTTGTGAAAGAGCATAATCACGGGGTAATTTTCATTGGTACCTCCGAGTGCCTGTGGGGCATTTCAGTTTCTTCAGAGAACTATCCAAATCTCTGCCTCTTGGGTAAAGTCTAGCTGCTGGCTTTGGCTGTGGCTATGTATTTCACCTAAGGCCCATTTTCTGTCTGCACCCTCATCTCCACAAGCTTTATGCATGCTCTGTATGTTTCTCCAGAAAAAGTGCATCCTGTCTCCTATGGAACTGTCTGTGGCCCCTGGCTTTTGGGGTCCAGGATAGGAGATACCTCTTATTATTTATCAACCCCTTGCTTTCATCTCTATTCAGGCTCAGCAGGGGGGAATGGTTTGCTTCTTGTTGATTGGCAGGCATTTCAATTTGATCTTTTGCTCCTCTGCTAAGGCATTCACCATTACTCTATCCTACTTCTGCCTTTGAACAGAGCAGATAAAATCGCTGGCTTCTCATAGTTTCCTTGCGAATGGAGTTGGTATAAATGTTCTTAGTCTCCTTGTTATTACTGTTATTTAGTCGCTGAGTGGTACCTGGAAAAGAAATTGACTTCCAGGGACCCAGGAAGAAAGGTCAGCTGTGTCACACAGTGAAGGCAAGAGAAACGCTCTTGCGAATCCTGGACTTGAGCCCATCCTGAGACACTGGGGACTTGCATATCCCTAGCCTCTCACTGCAATCGGGACTGGGCTATAAGGTCCCCCAGACCTGTCTCTCACTGACCTCAGCCAAGGTGAGGCCAAGCTCTCAGGTGAGTATTAGGACTGGTAATAGGGCAATTTAGAACTGACAGTGTTGGTCCATCTGCATGTACATGGATCAATTTTTGAACCCAAGAGATGGAGGTCCTTACATTAACCTTCTGTTTAATTTCATTTTATGATGGTTTGCCAAAGAATAGTTCATTTCATAGACCATCCCTGATCAGTGATGGCTGCCTGGACCACCACGGGGAGAATGGTCCTGTGGCTTTATCCGGGCTCAGAGGAACAGCCTAATGGTACCTGCCAAGGGTATCAGATAGGAGAGTTAAAGTGTATGCGTGTCACTGACTCAGGACCCCTCCTCTTCTCAGATTTGTGCCTTCCATCCATGTGATCCATATGCTTTCAGCGTCCCTATCCAAGTCGCTGATAACAGCTGATTGAGAATGATCCAGGGACATTGCCGTGAGGGGCAGTTCTGAGACTGACCTCTAGTTCAGCATTAATCTCCAATCATCAGATATCATCTTGTCTATCACGATATTCAGGATTACTTTTAGAACTGATTTTCAGGACACATTTTCCCATCTTGTGTCCAAGAAAGCCTTTTCTGGACAGGGCATAGCAGGATGCCCTTCTTCATCCACTCCTGATATGCTTAAACTGGGCTATTGAGAAGTGAGTGGATCACACACAAAAGAATAGGTAAGCCCTCAAGTGTACGATCCCTGGGGTCCCTCATTTACAGAGAAGCACTTGGAGGATGGTAGCCCTTGTCCTCAGTAAACTTTGAGTCTCCCGGGGCGGGCGGCGGGGGAAGGAGCAGTGATGATTACACGGAGCATTACAGAAAATAAACAGGCACACTCCGTATCAAGCAGCTCATACTTTTATCGGAAAATACAAACTTTCTAAAATTAAGTGTCTTACTTCTACTTTACCAACAACAACAAAAACAAAAATCACTCATGTTAGCTAAATACAGATGCATAAGTGGATGAGCAAGTGCATATGAATCCAAGGGGGTGTGTGTGGCCTGCACTTTGCCTGAGGGCAGACTGTGTGCGTGTATGAGTGCTGGTCCATAGATGCGTCTGGCCTTGCCGTTTTCTGTCTGTGACCTGGTCGGAACCTTGGCTTTCCAAACTTCATACCAAGCTGCTGCAGAATCCAGAATTCCAGAGCCCTTAGCCCTGCTCCAGGGGCTAAGGTGGGAGGAGGGAGCTAAGAAGGAGGTCTAAAAATTTATGCCATTCCCGCTGGAGGAAAAGTAGGGGCTGTTCATCAGGGACCCACCGGATGTTGAGCCGAACCTGGAGGAGAAAGAAAAGGACGTCGTGATGGGACTTCCCTGCTGGTCCAGTGGTTAAGACACCATCCTCCCAGTGAAGGGGCCCGGGTTCAATCCCTGGCCAAGGAAGCAGATCACACGTGCCACTGCTAAGTCCGCAAGCTGCAACTAAAGAGCCTACGTGTGGCGATGAAGATTCTGCCTGCCTGTCGCAACTAAGACCCAGAGCAGCCAAACACATTTTTAAAAATTAAAAGAGAAAAAAGGCATTGTGACGGAATTCCTGATGTGGTGGCGATATTAGGGAAAGTAATATGTTAATGTAGGGGCTGTCAAAGACTGGGAAGATCATGACAGGCTTAGAAACTGAAAGCTTTAGCAGTAATACAAAAAGCTTTGAGAAAATGAAATATTGAAATGATATTATTGGAAGACAACAAAGAGTTTCTTCTGCTGCCACTCCCTTAGGTCAGGGAGGCCCTGGCAGCCTGTAGGGACTCTGTCCAGCCTATGCTGTCTCCATATCCAGGACCTCAGCCTAGGAAGCCTCTCAGGATCGGAGCACCTTACCTGTGGGCCTTGCCTTAGAGGATCTTGTGTGCCTCTCAAGAAATTTCACATCAGAGAACTCAGACCTACATCCCAGGGTGAGATTTCAGAATCTGGCCATGCCAGGGCTCCTGATCCCCTTCTCAGCACCACGTTCAGTCAGGCCCTGCATTTCAACCCCAATCTGGCAAGAAAGCCCAGACGCACCCCTGACTGCGGGCAGCTTTGCTAGACCCCCAAGGAAGGAAGAGCCGAGAAGACCTGAGGCTCGACCTCCAAGAACAGAAATACATACTCTTCTGCCTTTTCTCCCTGGCTCGTCATACTTTGAAAGAGAGTTCGAAAGCCGTCTTTTCTGTGAAGACTTCGTTGACCTCTCCAGATGGAATCATTTACTCACACTTCTGGTACCCTATTGCAATTTCTTTCCCCATCTGCTAGGATACTTTGAATGAATGGGACAGAGCTCAAGACAAATCACAGTGGAGCAAATGGCTAGATTTAGTCTAATCCAGGGATTCTCGGCCGCTTTTCGGCTGGGCAGATGCATATTGCAGAAGATGCTCCCGTTCGTGGCGCCCTCCCATGAATTGATGAAACAGAAAAGGAGCGGGGGGCAGAGGAGGGGGGAAGCAACGGGACAAACCAGCGCATTAATTTGTAATGCCTCAGCTGGTGTCGGTATCCGTCGCTCACAGCGAGCAGCCGTGGACAACCGAGGATTTGGGGTGTCCGCATCCCTTCTCACTAAAATAAATTTTCTGAGAACAGGGACACTGTCTGGACTCTTCACCATTCTACACTCAGCATCCAGTTCAGGACCTGGCAAGAGGTAGGGTGCTGGATAAGCAATTAATGTCAGTGGTAACCTTGTTTCTTTTTAATTTTTTCAAAAATCATATTGGAAAAGAAATTATTGGAAGTGATGCTACTATAAGGATACTCTGAATTCCACTCTGATTTGTAAAATAAAGGCCATAACCCATACTTGAGTATTTAATAATTACCAGCAATAAATGAGTTATAACACACCTCATATCTGTTGCCACACCCCACACATGTGAGCCCTTCCGGTTGAAAAGTTCTGATGGGGTCAGCTGCCAAGGGCATGGTCTGGACAGGACGTGCCCTAGAGAGCCAGGAAGAGGGCTAATCTATGTGGACTATAGTTATCCAGGAGTACTTGCTGGAGGAAGAGGAGGAGCTTGAACTGCCTCTCAGCACCGTTGAAAGGCCTTGATTTGCCTGGGACCGTTTCTCTACTGGCATTCCCAGTGCAATTATTATTTGCGGTCTTTTGACTCTTGAGCTTATTACTGCTTGAAAGATACATTGTATGGTGATCCTGGACTTAGCAGAGGTCAGGGAGGGCTCCCCCCCTCCTTCCCTGTGAACACCGAGGCCACCTGCTCTTTCCTCGCCCACCACTTGTAGATTGGTCTCTCGGTTCTCGTCTTTGCTCCTGAACCAGAGGAAACACTGACCCTCCTTGTCTCCCAAACTAAACTCTCTCGACCTAGGCCTTTGTACCCCTCCCTGCCCAGGACAGCGTCTTCTGGACCTTATTCCATCCAGCACAACTAGTAACCCCCAACACCACCCCTGAGCCTAGGGCTCCCTACGCGCCACCCTGTGGTGCCCAGGTTTTCTTGCCCTACTGCCATCCCTCCGTCCCTTCCTCTGGCTCCCTCCACTTCACACTCTCCTGTTCTCCCATCTTTTAGATCCTTTGCTTCTGCCTCTCCATCTCCACAACCCCTCTACATGTTGGAGGCCCAGGGTTCGGTCCTTGGGCCTCTCTTCTCTCTGCACACGTGCTCCCAGGCGATCTTGTCCCAGCCTATGCGTCTAAACATCATCTCTATGCTAATGATCCCCAAATTTATATTATCAGCCACCACTTCTCCCCTGAGCCTCGGACTCAGACACCCACCTGCCCATCGACAGCTCCACTCCTGTGTCTAACGGGCACCTCAACTTTCACATAAGCAGAGCTTCCCTGGTGGTTCAGGGGGGCCACTGGCTGTGAGCCACTGCGGCCTGTGCACCCAGAGCCTGTGCTGTGCAACACGAGAAGCTCCCCCAGTGAGAAACCTGTGTCACAACGAGACAGGAGCCCTGCTCGCCGCAGCCAGAGAAAGAGCCCACGCAGCAGTGAAGGCCCCGCACAGCCAAAAATAAACCCATACGTAAATAAAATTATTTTTTAAAATTCCACATATGCAAAAACCAAATTCCTGATCACCCGGACTTTGGTACTGCCACTTATCCAGACACTCAAGTCAGAAACCTACAAATCAATGCTACTCGCTCACTATCATGTGTAAAAGAAACAGTGGGAAGTTGCTAAATAACAAAGGGAGCCCAGCCTGGAGCTCTGTGATGACCTAGAGGGGTGAGATGAGGGGAGGAGAAGGAAGAGAGGGAGGGAAGGGATGTAGATATATATATGTATGTATGTATGTATGTATGTATGTATATATATATATATATATATATATGACTGATTTGTGTTGTTGTACAGCAGAAACCAACACAAAATCGTAAAGCAATTTTCCACCAATTAAAAAAAAATAAAATAGCTCAGTTAAAACAAACAAAACTAGGAATCATACTTTACTCCTCTCTTTATTCCCTATCCAACCTTCAAGTGCCATCAATTCTACCAAGAAGATAAATGCTTCAGATTTTCCTCGCCTCCTTTCCAGGGTTACTGCCTCGTCTGCGCCTCCAGCGCCTCTCGCTCGGGCAGCCATAAGGGCGCCCAGCCTGGCCCCCTCCATCAGCCCTTACCCCACAGCCCACTCTTTGCACACTGGCCCATGTCATCTTCTCACACAGACATCAGAGCACTCGTGGCCGCCCACGTCTCTCTCCTACCCGGCCCCGCAGACCCTCTCTAGCCCGGGCCTGCAGCTACTCTGATCTCCAGTCCGCCCCCTCTCCCCCACCAACTGTGTCCCGGCTGCACTGCCCACCTCAAGGCCACTGCACTTTCTGCCCTTCCTGCCCAGAGTGCTCATCAACTATACATACACATGGCTCGCTCTCTCGTTTCATTCAGATCTCCCTTCTTTCCCTGCACCTGGCGTGTATGACGCTTGTTTATTTCTGCATTTTCTATCGATCCTCCTGGAATGACAGAAGGAAACACGCTTGTCTTGTTCACTCCAGTAACCCGCGCCTAGAGCCAGCCAGGCACGCGCAGGAGGCCACAGACAGTTTTCTGAATAAATGAACCATCCCTTTGAGGGATGCAGGCCTGCACTCCTCGCTTCCCCTTTCTGACCCCACTTTCTTTCCAGCCAGCCTCTCAGGCCACCCCTCCAGCCTGCTGACCGCTGCGCCTCCGTTTTCTCTCCTTTGCCCACAGTGTCCCCAGCTGGCCCCCGGCTCCCGCCCGCTTCTAAGGCCGCTCCTTCCTCAGTCTCCTCCCCTTCCTGTCTCTTTGAAGACAGCTCAAGACCAGGGCTCCACCTGCCCTCTTTCTGCTCCCCAGCAGTGCTTCCCAAGAGCTGGCCAACGAGAATGGGAGCACATCGTCCCTCTGCATGGCTGGCTCTGGGCGAGTCTCTCTTCCCCTGAGTCCAGAGTTATAGCGTGGAAGGGGCGTCTGCTGGCCAGCAGGCAGGCTGTCCGCCCTCTGCAATCCCATCTGCTCTCACCTCTCTTACAGACCCTGCAGTCACCTCTCTTCCCCCATCTCTCTCCCCTCTGGCCCATCAGTTCATTCCAGCATTCACAGCTCTGCATCAGACCCCTAGGCCCACCAGTCAGAGCTTTTAGTAATCCAAGTCTGGCCTTCCCTTTCCTATTTTCCATCTCATTCAAGGGGTAAATCTCATATCTCAGCCAGGTGCCTTTATTCCCCAGGTCTCAAGTCTGCCATGCAACCTCCCACCCAAGGGCCTGATCCCCAGGTTGCTGCCCCCTCCCCATCCTGTCCCTCTAGTCAAGGCTATGGTTTTTCCAGGGGTCAT
>SJYF01000057.1:8169868-8185611 GCA_006410515.1 Procapra przewalskii | reverse complement strand
GATGCTGGGAGGGATTGGGGGCAGGAGGAGAAGGGGACGACCGAGGATGAGATGGTTGGATGGCATCACGGACTCGATGGACGTGAGTCTGAGTGAACTCCGAGAGATGGTGACGAACGGGGAGGCCTGGCGTGCTGCGATTCATGGGGTCGCAAAGAGTCAGACATGACTGAGCGACTGAACTGAACTGAACTGAGCAAGGTATTTAATTTATCCGAGCCTCAGTTTCCTGATCCATAAAATGGGCAAACACCAAGTCCATTAGTATGAGGACTGAGTCAGTTAATAGAAGTAGAGAGACTGGCACATAACAAATGAATATTATTTCCATTATTGTTTCTCTTCCCTGTCTCCTAACTTTCCCTCAGTCAATAACATCTCAAAAGCCCTGGTTCATTGTCATTTACAATCTCAGTCAAGGCTGTGGAGATACGTACATCCCTGGCTTCTAGCTCAGGATCTCAACAGACCCCCAAGTCTGAGACAGCCCTGCCCAGTGGAAATTCTCGTGATGATGATGGAAATCTTCTGGGTCTCCACTGGATACCACCCAATATGGGACCCACCAGACATAAATGTGGCTACTGGAGCACTTGAAATGGGGCTAGTGGGACTGAATTTTAAATTTTACTTATTATTGGTTGGTTTCAACGTAAATAACCACATATGGCTGCTGGTTGCATTACTGGACAGTGTGAGTGACAGAGAAAGGCCAAAGAGGGAAAATGGGATTCAGCTCAAACCCTAGAGAAAAGTAGGAATTCACTGGGTTTCTGAGACCACCTGGATCAGACCCACCAAGAAGCAGGGCTCCCACTGTCTTCTTGGCAAGGCAGGGGCCCCATCTGTCTTATTTACTGATTTATCCTCAGCCCTAAGACTTTGCCTGTCACACAGTAGCTGCTCAATAAACATGTGTTAAGTGAATAAGTAAAAAAAGTAAAGAAAGAAAGAGGAGGTGGATGGAGGAAAGAAAAGACCAGTGTCCACTTGAATACCTAAAATGATGGGGAGCTCTTTACACCGCGAGCACTGTATTCTACCACTGACAGCTCCAAAGGTCTTATGTGGAGCTGATATCCATCTTCCTGTGCGTTTTGGTCAAAACTAGGGAAATTCTTGGATTTCCACTTTCACAGCAAGAGTGGGGTCCAAGCTGCTCAGCTGTTCAGCATTCTGACTGCCCACTCTCACCCTGCACACCCTTATCTAATTTAAAAAGATGATAAAGCCTAGTGGTCATTAAGTGATAATAAGGGTGTGCCAGGCCCTCGTGTGGATTCTCTCATTTAAACTCCGAACAGCCCCCGTGAGGCAGGACCATTAGGATTCCCATTTTAGGTACGAGGAAACCGAAGCTCAGAGAAGTTAAGGAACTTGCCTAGTAAGTGTTTCAAGGGTCCGAGTTTTGTCAGAGTCCCCACGTCCCTTGACTCCGCCACTGTGCTCGCTCCTACTGGAAGTCTGGGCCCATCCCTCCTGGCCCTCCCCATCCTTCCCCCAGTGGACAGACAGGATCCAGTGATGCTGGATGCTGCTGCCAAAACCCCAAGAGGATGAGCCGAAGGTCATAAGGTGCCAAGAGCTCACAGAGAGAATCCAGGAAGGGACCTCCCAGGACAGACACCCAAGGGTCAGCATGGCAGGAAAAAAAAAAAAGTGGTTTTTCCAGTGTAGGGGGTGGGAGTCCCAGACCTGGACCTGAGAGGAGACGGACATGAAAAAGATGTAGGTCTTAGAGCTGACACAAGCTTCACTCAAAACTGTACCCTAGCTACATGTCACTGATAAAAACCATAAACCAGAGCTGTGTAGAGGGCTCTGGAACCATCTCCAAGACATCTTTTGTCATCTCTCTGCTGACAAAAGCAATGACAGAGCCGTGTGCCCAGAATGCCACGTTCATACAAAAATGTCTGGACAGACAGATATCACGGGAAGGACACCCGAGAAACCAGTCACAGGGATCGCCTCTAAGGTGTTTCAAATCTTATCCCAGGTTTTTAACGTTACTGGTTCAAATATATGCACATACATAACTTCGTCTTAAAGCATTTGCTGAGGAGCTAAGTGGACAGAATCACTGCTCGTGGGGTAGAGGGGATGAGATTGGGATTCTGTGAGCCTGACTGCCCCACCTCGAGACTTTATCTCAGGATGCAAAGCTGCTACTGCTGGAAGAGCAGCCCTGGCCCACGTGACAAACTGACCCATAGTTATAGTCCCTTCTCTGTCTTCTAGAACATTCTAACATCCTTCAGGGCAGAGGTGCAGCTTGAAGAGAAAGGGGAGGGCTACCTGGGGAGAGAGGTGAGGCCGAGGAGTCCGTGGGTTTGAAGGTGGGCTCTGTGCACCTGGGTGCGTGTGCTGCGGGGGGCAGTGTGCAAGGCCAGACTGGGAATGTCGGCTGTTCTCGGCTCTTCTCCTCGCAGCCCACCCCTCACCCAAGACACTCAGACCCTCTGGAAACGCTGTTTCGTGGCGCCTGTGTGTGCTCAGGCCCACGTGCATCCGGCCCAGTGGCACAGATGGAAACACATATTCATTTGTGCCTGGGTGTGTGTTTGTATTTTCATCTCTGATGCTTGATTTTTTTTTAAAGACCTTTTTGATGTGGGCCATTTTTAAAGTCTTTATTGATTTTGTTACAATACTGTGTCTGCTTGTGTTTTGGTTTTGTTTTTTGGCCACAAGGCATGTGAAATCTTAGCTCCCGGACTGGGAATCGAACCCACATCCCCTGCATCGGAAGGTGAAGTCTTAACCACCGGACTGCCAGGGAAGCCCCTCTGCTGCTTTACTTTGATACTATATTCTTATGAGTCTGTGCACAAGAGGCAGTAAGCCAGTTACTGGGAGCATGGGCCCTGAAGCCAGCCGGCTCAGCGTCAGACCTCAGTCTGCCAGTGTGTTACTGTCAAGCCGATGTTGACCCTGACCTACCCATGGCAGTAGGGGGTGCAGATTTAGCTAACAAAAATAGGTTAACACCCAGGTAAATCTGAATTGAAGATAACAGCAAATCTTTTTTAGTTTAAGTTTGGTCCATGCAGTATTTGGGACATAGCTCTACTAAAATTTTACTCAGCATTTACCTGGATTTAAGCTTAACTAAACTGCTAGACTTTTAAGGTATGACCTAAATCAAATCCCTTATGATTATACAGTGGAAGTGAGAAATAGATTTAAGGGACTAGATCTGATAGATAGAGTGCTTGATGAACTATGGACAGAGTTCGTGACATTGTACAGGAGACAGGGATCAAGACCATCCCCAAGAAAAAGAAATGCAAAAAAGCAAAATGGATGTCTGAGGAGGCCTTACAAATAGCTGTGAAAAGAAAAGTGAAAAGCAAAGGAGAAAAGGAAAGATACAAGCATCTGAATGCAGAGCTCCAAAGAATAGCAAGGAGAGATAACAAAGCCTTCTTCAGCGATCAATGCAAAGAAATAGAGGAAAACAACAGAAGGGGAAAGACTAGAGGTCTCTTCAAGAAAATTAGAGATACCAAGGGAACATTTCATACAAAGATGGGCTCAATAAAGAACAGAAATGGTATGGACCTAACAGAAGCAGAAGATATTAAGAAGAGGTGGCAAGAACACACAGAACTGTGAAAAAAGATCATCACAACCAAGATGATCATGACAGTGTGATCACTCACCTAGAGCCAGACACCCTGGAATGTGAAGTCAAGTGGGCCTTAGAAAGTATCACTATGAACAAAGCTAGTGGAGGTGATGGAATTCCAGTGGAGCTCTTTCAAATCCTGAAAGATGATGCTGTGAAAGTGCTGCACTCAATATACCAGCAAATTTGGAAAACGCAGCAGTGGCCACAGGACTCAAAAAGGTCAGTTTTCATTCCAATCCCAAAGGAAGGCAATGCCAAAGAAGGCTCAAACTACCACACAGTTGCACTCATCTCACACGCTAGTAAAGTAAAGCTCAAAATTCTCCAAGCCAGGCTTCAGCAATATGTGAACTGTGAACTTCCAGATGTTCAAGCTGGTTTTAGAAAAGGCAAGAGGAACCAGAGATCAAATTGCCAACATCCGCTGGATCATCAAAAAAGCAAGAGAGTTCCAGAAAAACATCTACTTCTGCTTTATTGACTATGCCAAAGCCTTTGACTGTGTGGATCACAAGAAACTGTGGAAAATTCTGAAAGAGATGGGAATACCAGACCACCTGACCTGCCCCTTGAGAAACCTCTATGCAGGTCAGGAAGCAACAGTTAGAACTGGACATGGAACAATAAACTGTCTCCAAATAGGAAAAGGAGTACGCCAAGGCTGTATATTGTCACTCTGCTTATTTAACTTCTATGCAGAGTACATCATGAGAAATGCTGGGCTGGAAGAAGTACAAGCTGGAATCAAGATTGCCGGGAGAAATATCAGTAACCTCAGATATGCAGATGACACCACCCTTATGGCAAAAATTGAGGAGGAACTAAAGAGCCTCTTAGTGAAAATGAAAGAGGAGAGTGGAAAAGTTGGCTTAAAGCTCAACATTCAGAAAACGAAGATCATGGCATCTGGCCCCATCACTTCATGGGAAATAGATGGGGAAATAGTGGAAACAGTGTCAGACTTTATTTTGGGGGCTCCAAAATCACTGCAGATGGTGATTATAGCCATGAAATTAAAAGACACTTACTCTTTGGAAGGAAAGTTATGACCAACCTAGATAGCATATTGAAAAGCAGAGACTTTACTTTGCCAACAAAGGTCTGTCTAGTCAAGGCTATGGTTTTTCCTGTGGTCATGTATGGATGTGAGTGTTGGACTATGAAGAAGGCTGAGCACTGAAGAATTGATGCTTTTGAACTGTGGTGTTGGAGAAGACTCTTGAGAGTCCCTTGGACTGCAAGGAGATCCAACCAGTCCATCCTAAAGGAGATAAGTCCTGGGTGTACATTGGAAGGACTGATGCTGAAGCTGAAACTCCAAAACTTTGGCCACTTCATGCGAAGAGTTGACTCATTGGAAAAGACGCTGATGCTGGGAAAGATTGAGGGCAGGAGGAGAAGGGGACGACAGAGGACAAGATGGCTGGATGGCATCACTGACTCGATGGGTGTGAGTTCGAGTGAACTCCGGGAGTTGGTGATTGACAGGGAGGCCTGGCGTGCTGCAATTCATGGGGTCACAATGATTCGGACTTGACTGAGCGACTGAACTGGACTGAGGTGTCTCGTATTTTAGCTGAGGAAACCATGGGAGGGCTGTGACTCCCAGCTCAAGTGATGCGGGGCCAGGCCGTGTGATCTGCTCGGGCTGGTGGAAGGTGGGCGAACACAAGCACATCCCAGCTCTGAGCCCCACACACTTCCCCATCCAGCACTGCAGGCGCAAGAGCAGCCTTCCACCTGGGCCCACAAGCGTGACACTCAAAATAGGCTTGAACCCAACCCCAGTGCAGCTCAGCCAACCTGTAGACCTTTGGGTGAAAATTAAACATTGTATTGCTTAAAGCCTCTGAGACAGTGAGGCTGTTTGGTGCCACAGCAAAAGCTAACTCAGGCAAATTATTTCATCTCTCTGTGTCTCCGTTTCCTCATCTTGACTCCACCTCGTAGGGTGGTTCTGCGGATTAAACGAATGCAGGTAAGGCCCTGAGAGAAGGGCCTGACGCACAGTAACGGCTCGGGAAGTGCCAGCCAGCATTGTCTCCTGGGGACACTGCTTGGCGGCTGCATGCATTTTGGTGCTGTGTCTGTACCTTGGGGTCAAAGGTGGGGCAGAAAGCGTGGCTAGTGACCAGCTGGACAAAGACAAGGGGACAGACATCCTTCTGACCTGAAGGCCTCCATGGGCTGGGACAGAGGTGAGGAGGTCATCAACTCACCTGTCTGGAGTAACACCCCACCTGGGGGTGCAGGGTCTGCTGGTAGGGCATCCTGGCTGCCCGCTGAGGGTACAGGCCCTGGGGAGAGAAAGGAGGGACTCAGTGCCATGGGGTGATGGGCTCCCTGCCAGAGAATGGCAGCCACTCAACTCAGCTTCCAGTTCCCTTGCCTGGATCCCCAGACACAGCAGAGTCCATCCCACCACGCGTGTCCCGCAGTTGCTTGGTCCAGCTGGAATCAGGTTGAGCTGGCATGCCTCACACCACACAGGGAGCCCCTGGTTAGCAGGATTCACAGCCTTTTGATTGAATATGTAAGGCATGAGCTTTAGGGACCTGCTGTCTTTTGAAATCCAGATCTGCTCCTTAGGCTGTGTGACCCTGAGCAAATCATTTCACCTCTCTGAGACTCTTTCCCCTTGTCTCTGAAATTATGTGTGTTTAAGCCTGCAAAGCCTGTGAAGGCAGCCAGATTATCTCTGTTGGTGTCTATGCCCTTTTCTAAGTGCCCTTCGCCAAAGCCCATTCCTGCCCCAAGGCAGGAGGTGCTGAGGCTATCTGTGTCGCGTGCGCTAGGTGGCCTCATGTTTATTTAAACACACTGGTCTGTGTGCTTCCATTTGTGTCTGTGGCCATGTGTTTCTGTGTACAAACATGCGACTGTGAACCCAGGCGTGTTAGTCTGGGTCTCTGTTGCTTGGTGTCTACCTGCCCACAAGTATACCTGTGTCTGTACCTGATGATAAAGACTGTCGTGAAGACACATGAGCTAATCCATCTAAAGGGCCCAGAATAGTGCCCAGCATGTAGTAAGGATTCTGCCAGTGCTAGGTACTCTTACCATCTCTCACTGTCTGCCCCCTGTCCCCACTGCTCCCGCCACTTGAAGAAGCTGCCTGGCAGCTCAGCCCAATGGTAAGTAGAAATTTTATTCACAACTCTGTCCAGAGTGGCCTTTGGTGTAACTGTGTACACACACACACTCACACACACACACACACACAGAGCAGAACTGTTGGCTGTGGGTAGGGTTGGCTCATGACTCATCCAGGCCCAGGCTGCCCCTACCTGCCAATCCAGAGTTAATCCATAAGATGCGGCTCAAAACCCAAAGCACCCCTCAGACCAGAATATGTCTTTCCAGAAGATTCCACACCAGAGATGCTGCCTCCATCATGCACTCAGCTGAGCCAGTCATCAACGCGCTGATGGCTGAGCTGCCCTTGATGACTTCCTCAGAGCCCCTGGCCTGCTCATAAAGGGCTCCAAATCCCTGATGTGGGGTTCTGGGGAAGGCCCCCCAGCTCTTCTAGGGCACACATCCTCTTGGGGCCTTCCTTGCTCTCTGCTCCCACGCACCTGCCCTTGACCGTGGCCGGGCCTCCCCCATATCCACCAACCCCTCCATCGCTTGAATCCAGTGCACGGGCTTGCCTTTTCTTCAAGCTCTAAGGCCCACGGCAGCCCCACTTACCCCCACAATCAGCCTGTGAGCCCGGCCATGGTCTGAACTGGGGCAGGGAAGTCAGCGAATGGGGCTGCCCTGCCTGTGCCCAGGCCTCAGTGGGCTCCAAGGCCACATTCTAAGTGCCCCTCTTCTGTTTCACCTCCTCCCCATCAGCGCTCAGCCCTGCTTTCCACAGCCAACTCCCCTGGGCCACCGTCCTCCTCACGCCTGCCTGGGAGAGGCAACCCTTAGGATATGTGACCACTCGTCCCTGCTCCATCATGGGGTGGGTTTTCAGGAGACGATGACGTATTCATGAGTACGAGCCGCCCTCAATGACTTGAAGGGGATTTCTAGTTGTTCAAATTGCAATTCTGTGAAATCACAAGCAAAGGGAAATACACATCCATTCCTCTTTGCTTGAGGCTGTGACCTCTTTGCATGTCCCCGCCCTCCTTAATTGGGAGCAGAATTCCTTTGTGACAAGCAGCGGGGATTCTCCTTGGAGCTCCTGGGTGCTGGGGACTTAGTCTTCCACGGCTCTTCGTTCATCCACTGCAAAGCTCTGAGTAAACTGGATTTGGGACCTCATCTTTATTCCTAACGTCAAGCAGGAAAAAGAGACTGGGATGGACTGTTCCCTGTTTCTCCTGTGTGCCTTCTCAAGGTCTGCAGACCTCCCTGACCCCGTGTCCCAGGAAGACCAGGGCTGAATAACAATAAGAACCAACATCTGTATCGTACTTGAGATTTTACAAAGCCCTTTCCCATCCATGGACTCAATTAACCTTACAATTGACTCAGGTATTTGCTGCCGCTGTAATTATTATGAGGCCATTTCATAGGTGAGGAGACCGGGGCTCAGAACATTTGGCTAACTTGCCCAAGGCCACACAGCTTGAAAGTAGCACAATTTCCTCCAATCCAATTCTGATGATTCTAAAACCTGCCTTCTTTTTATCACACCAGCCCCCTTGATCAGCTGCCTTGAAGCTGGTTGGTATCATGAAATCATAAGTTACGCTGTCTGTTGTTACCCCTTGGGAGGGTCAGCGTGTACAGGTGACTTTGGCTGGGCTCAGTCAGTGTCTAAACTGCTGCACAGAAGCAAGGGGACCTGCCAGCCAGGGCCTTTCTGCCCAGAAGCCCAGGAAGCTCAGAGTCAGCCCTGTGATGCAAACACCAGCATCTCTGAAGACAAAGGACCTTCTTGCTAGAAGAATACTTCCAAATCTTACCCATGCCAAAAGTCAAGTCAGAAGAAGTTAGCATAGCAGAGAAAGACTGTCCCCTCTTTTCAAAACAAACCACTGCACATGGGCTTTACATGGTGAACCCCTTAAGTGAGTGCATTTGAGCGTGCATCAATTTACACTAAATAAAATTATGCAGTTGTTTCTCTCTCAGAGGTGGGGGGCACAGCATGCTGGCCTTGGATTTGTCCCTGATTCATACTGGACTCCAAGCTTCCTAGTCACCTTGGAACCCCCAGCCTGCAGTCAATGTGAAGCAAGGAGTTTTTTTTAAATTGCTTAAATGAGAAAATAAATAAATACAAATGAGTACATCGGGGAGTAGGTGATAAATGACTCAATAACAAATGTGCAAGGGTGGAGGAACTTCAGTGAAGGAGCTGGTGAACCAATGAGGATGTGAACAGGGTATTTCTCCAGGAGTGCACATGGTAGATTCAGAATGGATGCACCTAGGGGGTTTCCCATGGATCACGTTTCCTTACTCTGTCTCACTTCAAAGGTGGGGCTTGAGAAAGAGGGTGGCCACTGGCTCTCTTTAGCAAAGCAAAAGAAGACTTGAAACCAAAACTTTGGAGAGAAAGAGACCCATGCTAAACCCCTTTACTTCAGTTCCTGTTTTAAGAATCAGGGGCTAAGTCCAGCGGGCCAGCTCAGAGGGGCTTCATATGGAGTAGAGAAGACCCACCTCTCATGCAGGATGTTAAGCCTGCTGCTGTCGAGGAGAAGGAAATACCACTGGGAGCCCAGGGGTAGTGGAAGGGGGTGGGGCACGGGGCAGGACAGAAGATCTTCAGGTTGGATCTCCTCTCTTTGCCCTCCCCAGGCTCGACCAGGCGGGGCTGGGGCAGTAGGCTCCCAGGGGCCTGGCCCTTCTGTACACCTGCACGCCATTCTGGCAAGCAGCCAGGGAGGGGAGAGAAGACAGAAATCTTAGGCGCTGAGCACCTGTCCTGGAGCAACGGAGCACTACCTGGAGGGGCTGTTTAAGCTCTTGGTTCGGACTATGGTTTAAATCAGAATGGACATTTATTTGATTTTTTTCATCTCTCTACCCAGTGGGTGGCAGCTCTTACAGGAGATTAAGTTAAATAGACGAACGAAAGCAACTACATTTTCCCAGAGTAAATAAGTTGTGTGAGTAAAACTGCCAGCCTTGCGAGCGTTTCCCCCACCCCTTTGTGTCTGACGCCTCTTAGCTCTGAGTCCAAGACCAAGACTGTGTGCCAAGCCACCTCAGCCGGGAGAAGCTAAGATTGCTAGGTTGTAGTTGGAGTAAAATGGCCACGTAATTTGTCATCTGCAGCGGGACACTTGAGAGTGAAAGGGAGTACAATGAACAATTATGCTGGGACAAAAGACCGAAACGGGGACTGTCCCAAGTAATCCAGGACACGTGTCATCCGACTACAAAGCGAGTCACGAGAGGTGGTGGGGAACGAGGACTGTGCCATTGGTCAGGCTTCCCTGGGAGCCCACGGACTTCACAGCCCAGGATCAGCAAGCGGCTCTCAAAGACACAGCAGAGCGAACCGGAATCCAGACAAAGGAAAATGAGAAAGATGCACATGTGTGTGTGTGTGTGCATGTGTGTGTGTGATGCGTGCGCACGTGTATCTGGCAGTTGGTCTGATGGGGCCCCTGTGAAGAAAGTAACTAACGAGCCCACGGCTCTTTGTGAATGAGGCTCCACGCGAGCCACGGCTCCTCCCTGGACTGCTGCCACCGGACGACGGGGCCCAGACCTGCTCACTCACCTGGTGCTGGGCGAAGGTGGAGGGGTTTGTGAACACGGGCGGGGGTGCGTAGTTCAGGTTGAGCCAGAGGGGCTGGTTCAGCGTTGCTGAGGTCAAAGCGGTGGCCACGCGTGGGGTGAACACGTTCCCTGTGTACTTGAGGCTGTTCTTGTCGGCCCCCGTCACAGGCGGGTTAACTGTGGGTCACAGGAGAGGCAGAGCGTTTCGTGACTGAGGAAGGGAGAGCTCAGCCTGCCCCAGCTCCATGACCACCCCCAGGGTTCGTGTTCTCACAGGTCAGGTATTTTAAAAGCTCCCAGAGGGTTCTTCAAAGCTCAAGGAAAACACTGTTAGTTGACACCTTGCCAACGTGGAAGGGGTGAGAGTCCCAGCGTGGAGCATCTCCCTCATGACTCACAAGTAAGGAGGCAGTTTAGCAAGAGATACAATCAACCAGCTTGTCTCACCTACATGCAAAACTATATTCCTTCAAGTGCTTTGGAAAAATCCAGTTTGATACAAACAATTGCTTTGCTGTGGGAAGCCATTCTTATCAAATTATTAAAGCACCCCGCTGGGGACATGTACTTGGCAACAGCGAGGACCTTGTGTAGGTGTCGCATCTATGCCAGAGTCATTTTTTTAAAATATTTTAAAATATTACATAATCCCCTTTGGTAAGACCCCAAATTAGTCTGAATGAATGAAATTTGATAGCGCTATTTCAGGTAATGAATCCTGGATTCTTTTCTTCTATAATATGCCCTGTGGGCTTAAGGGTTCGAGATGGGGTATCAGTGTCCCCTTTTTAGCACCTTTTGGGGGGGGGAGAATGTTTTACTAAAACACTTGTAGATGTACAAGAGAGAGAAAGCTGAGACGTGAATAACCGCAAAGTAGAAATAATCTTAAAGCATGGGATTTTCTTTGGGTCAGGCGACTTGAGGGGACATAAGACATGCTGAGTCAGGGCTATATTCAAATTAACCTCCAGTAAAGCCCATGTGACCCCTGAAAGTCAGCTAGATTTTTTGAGCTCTTCCCTGTAGAGGGTGGCACAGGAAGACAGCCATTCCCCGCATTTTACAGGACTAGGGAGAGACAGTGACCTGCCCGTGGAAGAGAGCCGTTTGATGATAAAGATACTCCAGGGGCCTGTGAGGGTTTCTGAAATCCCTTCCCGCATAGACTCTCTCTGGGCAGGGTCAGCTTACGTTTCAGCTCCAGCCTGTCCACCTCCACTTTGCCTCGAAGTTTCAGCTGCCCGCTTGGGTTCTTGGTGGCCCCAAGGAACTCACAGAGCAGGTTCTTCTCAGCCTGCCAGGCAGGCTTCCTGGCCGGCAGAGCCATGGACATGGAACCCGTGGGGTCACTGCCACCCTCCTCACCACAGGCATCCTTCCGGCTCGAGGGCCACTGGCTGAGAAAGAGGCTCTCTCGGCCCCTGGTCAGCTCCTTGCCACCTGGGTTCCATTCTAGAGCAGGAGAGAAGCTGAGTCAGTGACTCTGGAAGACCACGTGCTGAATGGGGGGAGCATGGTCTTGTGGACAAAGTCATGGATCCTCCAGAGCACACCTGGGACTCCCGCCACTCTGGGCTCTCTCTCAGCCAAGTTCAGTCCAAGTCCAGCCACTGAAGCCTTCATTGACCAGCGCCCATGACGGTCTCACACCCCTGCATGCATGAATGCATTCATCCATTCTTGTCTTCTTCCATCTGTCCACCCATCCATCCATCCTTTTATCCACCCATCCATCCATCCTTTAATCTACCCATCCATCCATCCTTTTATCCACCCATCCATCTTTCCTTCCTTCCATCCACTCATCCATCCTCCCTTCCCTAATCCCATTCTCTCCTCCCAAACTTCCTCCCTTCTGGTTCCCTCTCTTTTCTTACTTTCTTTTCTTCCTTCCTCTTTTCCTCACTGCCACTTCTTTCTTTCTTCCCTCTTTTCCTTCCTTTCTATCTTTTGCCTTTCCTTTCTCCCTCTTTTCTCCTCCCTTCCTTCCTGCTAACCATCTGTAGGTTGGATCACAAAGGTTCTGGATAATTCCTGTCTTCAGGGAGCACACTTGGCTTAGTCGGGGGGCACACACATTCCCACACAACACGCAGCTGGTCCCTCATCATAGACTCTCCTCTTGCTAAGTCGTCTGGCGATTCAGCACACTCATCAGCGCCAGGCTCTGACCTGAGTCCTGGGGACACTTGGATGAGTCAGAGCCAGACTTGGCCCGGCAGGATCTCACAACACGGAGGAAGAGACAGACAGACCCAGAAATAGCGCTGGGACAAGGCAGATGGGGCCCGTGAGGTGACGGAGGGACACAGCAAGGGAAGAGGGCGGCGGAGACAGCTTCTGTCTGAGGACCGGAGGGATTCCAGGAGGAGGAGGCCTGCAGCGAAGCCCTACACCGGAGCCATGGGTGACCGCGGGCAAAGGCACAGAGGCACGAGTGAGCCACTGGATGCTGTTGGCGCCACGCTCAGCGCTCTCTCCAAACAGGCCAAGTCTCCCTCGTGCAAGGACACTGCCTGGACCACCAGGGATCCCCCTACAGCACTGGTTTTTCACTCAATTTTCCTTTTGAGCAATGGAACTCTTTCTTCCAACAAAGTGTGGTGGGGGGATGCACCATACTGCAAGCGTAAACACATAGTTCGTGCATGCTCAGTTATGTCTGACTCTTTGTGACCCTGTGGACTGTAGCCTGCCAGGCTCCTCAGTCCATAGGATTTTCCCAGCAACAATACTGGAGTGGGTTGCCATGCCCTCCTTCAGGGGATCTTCCCAATCCAGGGACTGAACCCAGATCATCTGGGTCTCCTGTATTGCAGGCCAGTTCTTTACCACTGAGCCACCAGGGAAGCGCATAATATATATACATATATTTCTTTTTTTAAGGCACTGCTTGGCTGAAGCAGAGAAGTGGGCCTTGCTCTCAGCACCTTCATGCTTTTCCCAGCTTGGAGGTCCTGATCTCAGTGCAGCTTGGCTGTGAAATGGCACTGGACACATGGCGGGCACAGTGGATCACGCTGGCAGCAACAGGATCAGAGGACTTGTGCCCAGAATCCCCTGTTGGGAGTGGACACGATCCCACCCACTCTTAGTCCCACTAGCCCATGGCCTTGGGGCTGAGTCTGGACAGGATGGGGCCTGCCCTCTTACTACCGTCCCAGCAAAGGAGAAACCTGCTCTAGCCTGAGCCAGAAGAAAATGACAGTTTTTAGCAAAACATGTCCCTGGTGTCTTTTCCTAGAGCTTGTCTGGTTGCAGAGTGTGGCCCCCAGCCAGTGCTGAGATAACAGTATCCACTAATAGCCCTCTCCCCAGAGGCCCACACACCTGCCATCACACCCCACCCCAGTCACCTGAAACACACTTGCCACTCACTCATCTCCAAAGCTCCCTCTTCCAAAGGCTGTATACAGACGCCACACACATCCCTTCCTGCCATTCCCTTCACGCTCTCACACACATACACAACTACACACACAGAAGGGTTACACTCAGATGTGCCCAGACTGCATTTCCTCTAACACGTTCACATCTGCAAAGTTCCTCTCAGCACACCTTCGCTCACACACCTGTATACACACACACACACACACACGCAAATGGTGGGAAGGTGTGTGGGACAGAACTGTCTCCAAACCAGCAGCCCTGTCTGACAGAGAGACATTCACACCTCCCTCATGGAGAAGGAGGTGGGAGGCACATCTCCTCCCCCGGGTATGCCCCATCATCTCACATACACAGCTTATTGTCCCCAGAGTCCCTGGAGCCCTGGAGGCCTGCCCAGGACCCAGAGTCCAGCATGCCACCCACAGTTTGGAGTCTTTGGCTTCCTAAAATGCTCCTACAGAATGTTCTCTAGGGTGACTGTGTCCCTGTTTTCTTAGGAAGATGGATCTGGGCCCTCCCAATACAGGTGTCTCTCCTTTACCCATCTCTCACAACCTGGGGGGAGTTTTTCTTCCAGTTTCCTCCCCGTGACTGCTGATGGCAGGCAAGTGTCACTGGCACCAGTCTTCCTTCTTGGAACCATGCAGTCTGAGTAGCTGGATCAGAACAGACACAAAATGCAGAATCCTGGAATTTGGGGAGGCTTGGAAGGTGGCTGGCAATCCCGGGGAGGATGTGGACTCCTCGATTTAGGAGTGGGAACGCACTTTGCTAAAGCCCTGGAGTCCCTGGGAACAAACCCCAGGGCCAGCAGTCTGCCTGCACCTGGAGCCATCAGAAGCCAGTTAAATTTCCCTCCTATTCAGCTCAGAGTCCCCTGGCTGCACTTTCACTCTGGACCCAGCAAGGGTAAATTCTTCCTTCAATGTCCTCGGGGTGCCTATGGATTTAAAAACCCAGTCAGTTACAAAACGGGCCTCTCCCTCTTCCCAAAGTGTGTTGGATTCAGGGCCACCGTGTTTGGTTACATGAGAAGTGCCCTGTATATGAGCATCTGGCAGAGGAGGGCCGTGGGGGCTGAGAACAGCCTGCACCCTGGGACCATGCTCATCAGCAAGGCCACCTCGCCCTACTTGGCACAGTGATGCCTCACGTGCCTGATGCAGCCCACGTGGCTTTCCGCTAAGTTTCTCCTCCCAGCAAGCGTGCCTCCTAGCCCTGCTCCCAGCCCCACTCACCCATCAGTTGGTACCCCTCCACAATAGGGTCAGCCTCGGGCTTGGAGCAGATCTTGGCAAACACTGGAAGCTGCTTTTTCTGAGCAGGGAGCTCAGGGAGTTTGTTGGGAGGCACATGCGGAGGCGGGGGAGGCAGCAGTAGGAACGGGCCCAGCCCCGCGGGCTCTCTGGGTCCAGGGCCATTGAACATGCTGCTCTGCAGGAAGTCCTTGATAACCCTGGTCTCCTCCAACACCATCCTGCTGTCGGGGGCTTTGGACGTTTCTGTGGATTTCAGTGGGAACTGAGCCAGGAGCTTGCTGATCTCTGAGCTGGAGGCCCCCAGGCTGTGACTCCTGTCCTCTGTCCCCTTGGCACTCCTGACCTTGGCAGCACGCAGGATGCCTGTGACCGTAGATGTGGCAGAATCACAGTCTGGCCGGCTGCCTACGACTGACATGGCCACCTTTGGCTCCAGGAGCTTGTCACCAGCCATGACGGAGGCTCCTGGGTACTCACTGCTGCTGGCCACCAGCGAAGGCATGAGAAGGCAGGGGGCTGGCTGTCTGGGCCCCTCAGGGTTGCTTCTGGGTGCCTCCAACTCCCCCGAGCTCTTGGTGACCAGGATGAGGTGCTCTTTGGTGAGGCTCAAGAACTCCTGCTCCACCAACAAGGAGATCTCATCTTTGCCACTGGTGAGCTCCAGAGCCCTGCAAACAGGTCAAAACGAGAGATGGCTTTAGGGCCCAATTCCTGAGAGTGGCTCTGCAGTGGGGCACAGACCCCAGGAAAAGGGGCTAGAGAAAACATGTTTGCCAAGGTGA
>SJYF01000057.1:8157152-8169448 GCA_006410515.1 Procapra przewalskii | reverse complement strand
CATGTATGGATGTGAGAGTTGGACTATGAAGAAGGCTGAGCGCTGAAGAATTGATGCTTTTGAACTGTGGTGTTGGAGAAGACTCTTGAGAGTCCCTTGGACTGCAAGGAGATCCAGCCAGTCCATTCTGAAGGAGATCAGCCCTGGGTGCTCTTTGGAAGGAATGATGCTAAAGCTAAAACTCCAATACTTTGGCCACCTCATATGAAGAGTTGACTCATTGGAAAAGACCCTGATGCTGGGAAGGATTGGGGGAAGGGGGAAAAGGGGACGACCGAGGATGAGATGGCTGGATGGCATCGCTGACTTGATGGACGTGAGTCTGAGTGAACTCCGGGAGTTGGTGACGGACAGGGAGGCCTGGCGTGCTGCGATTCATGGGGTCACAAAGAGTCGGACATGACTGAGCGACTGAACTGAACTGAACTGAACAGGCAATAGTCCTAAGAGCTTGGTTCTGGGAACCAGGACCCCTGGGTCCTCTCCTGGTGCTCCATCTTGCTGAGTGGGCCGAGTCTTAATTTCTGTCCATCGCTCCCTGTTTGGTGGTGCTCAGGACCCAAAGCACTAAAAGACCAGCCGCGAAAGGGACAGGACTGAGTCACCAGCTCTGGACGGGGCGTCCCGGGTGCCAGGGCCCTGTGCACTGCAGGATGGTCTGAGTTAGAGCAGGGACAGCGAGGCGCCCGCTGGAGCTTGCAGTCGGGCTCAGTCACTTCCCAGCTATGTGATCCTGGGTCCCTCGCCCAGCATCGTGGTACTGCTGTCTTCCTTCCTGGTGAAGTGGAGTATCACAGAGACACTTCAGACTGTGTCTCGAACAGTAAAGGCAATTAAAGGGACAGCCAGTCTATACACACCTCTGTCAGCCAGGCTGGGCCTCTGGATCCTGAAATCTGCACAGTGGCTCCAGAGATACCCCTGCCCACCTTGGCTGGCATGGCTTTCTGACCAGATCACAGATTGGGCTGTCTGGGAGCACCAGCAATTGCTTGACCCCTGCACTGATTCACAATAATTTTCCTATGTCTAAACACTGGCCTCCACCTGCACCTGAGACCTGGGACCTCCAACTGCACCTTTTGAGGCCAGCACCATTCTAATGCGGCCTAATGGTCCCACGGACTTGAAGCTCCTAGATGCTGGCTGTCTCCAGGTGTGGGCGAGGGTAGCAATCCTGCCGGACTGGTTTGGGCCCACACTGGCCCACCAGCATCCTTGGTAAGGGGGGACCTTCCTCCCTGGTACTCCCAGGAGGACAGTGGCAGCCCACCCTGCTCTCCTTCCTGGGTGGGCTCCCAGGAAGGGTGGATAAGCTGGCCTACATACAGCATTCTAGAAACTGCTCAGAGTTCTACCGCTGGTGAAAATGGTGAAAAAAGATGCAGAGGGAAAAATTAAAGCATCCTGTGAATGGATCTTTGGGCAGGCTCAGAGTATATTCCTGCCCTGACAGCCCATTCTGTGGATGCAGTGAGCCCCAAAAATAATGACTAGCAAATGCTCCCAGCAAGGATGTTCCTTCCTGGTAATGCTCTGTATATGAACACATGCACACGGACACACAGACACACAGACACACACACAGGTGCAAAATGACTTGCAGTCATCACACATAAAACCAGGGGATGGTCTCTGTATCTAACAACCAGTCAGAATGAGCACAGGCTACAGTCCCAGACGCTCCTACTGTGCTGCCATTAATCCCATAGCTGATAGTTACTGGTGAGTCCCAAGGGGTCCTGGTAAAGGTCACGGCTGGCCAGGGCACTTGGGAGGCCCAGGGAAGAGTTTAAAACATGGGAGCTTGTCGCTGTTCTAATGACGGTGACAGCCACCACCTCCTGAACACCAGCCCTGCGTGTGGTCTCCCCAGGCCTGGAGGCTGGGAGCCGTGCCGGGAAAACAGCAGGCTCCAGTCAAACAGACTGGGATCAGAATCGGGCGCTACCGCTCACCTCCTGCCGCATCCCGGAACCTTGGGGACCCCCCCTGTGACAAAGCACGACACCCTTACACTACAAGCACCCAGCCCCTGGGTGGGATGAGCAGTTGGTGCAGTAACCCCTGCGCAGGCTTGTAACAGACACACACAGGAGCCCCAGGCACGCGGTGGCTGGCAGCGGGAGCGGGCTGGTGCTGGATGCTGGCCATTGACGCCATGGAAGGGGCAAGGCCATTCCCTTGGTTCTTCCCCTCTTCCCGGCTCTCTCTCCTTACTCCCATTTTTCCTCCTCCCCACATCTAGACTCAGTCTATCAACTGGACCCCTCTCCTGCTGTGTCCCCCGGAACATGCCTGCAACGCAGGAGACCCGTGCTCAGTCCCCGGGTCAGGAAGATCCCCTAGAGAAAGGAATGGCTACTTACTCCAGTATTCTTGCCTGGAGAATATTCCATGGACAGAGGAGCCTCATGGGCGATAGCCCGTGGGGTCACAAAGAGTCCAACACTGCTGAGCGACTAACACTTTCATTTCACTTCACTTCCCTGCTGTGTCCCTGGGAACACTTGGAATAAAGAGGCTGCCAATCCATGGTCCCAAGTTATTGATCCCCCATCTTCTTCATCATCACCCTCAAAGGGAACAGGGGAATCTCTAGTCACAGAAACCAGACATTAGAAGGACCAGTTTTTGCCTCTCTGTCCCCTTCCAAAACTTGCAAAGCAAGCTGTATACAGATAGGTCTTCTGAATTAGAAAGACAACTATGTTACTTTTCAAAAGTCAGAATAATGATATTGTGGTTACACTTAAACAATAAAAGTGTTATCTCTTAGAGATACATGCTAAAGTCTTTACAGATAACATTACAACTGGGGTTAGCTTTAAACTTAATCTAGCAGGGGGAGGGAAAAGATAGGGGTTGGGGAGGAGATAAAACAAGACTGGCCTTATGTTGACCAGGTCTAAGGCTTAGTGAGAGGTTACATGGGTTCACCAAGTACTATTAGCTCTATTTTTGTCTGGCTTCTCTTTTTTTTTTTTTCCTAAAATAAAAAAGTTCTACAATAGATGGACACACAAGTCTTGCCACGGTATCCTTCAAAGCACCAGCTCCAAGGAGAAGTCAAAGCAGCTTTTAAAAGACCCATGAGGCCTGAGGTCTCTGTACCAAATCCACCCTGCAGGTGGTCCCTCCTCAGCACCTGAGAGGACACTCCTACCCTTCCCACACCCCAGAGCCAGGTTGATGGAGAGGACCCAGCAGGAGCTGAGTGTAAACTTCTCATATTCCTCAGCCATTCTTTTCTGGAACATCGTGGGGATCAATGGGCCTCTTAAGCAGGCATTCCCAGAAGAGTCTGTGCCAGGAACAGAGGAGCTCACCTGGGCTGCAGGTCCCCTGCGTCCCTCTGAAAGCCTGGCCCAGGGCACCCGACCCTCCCTGGGACAGTCTCTCCAAATGCCTATTTCCTTTGCATCTGCCATGAATCTGGAAGGCCAGACTGGAAGCCAGGCATCCACATATATGCTTCTGTTTAATCTTTTCCATGCCTCTGGGCAACTGACAAAATCATTCTCTCTTTACAGATGAGAAAAGTGAACTTCTAAGAGGCTAAGGACTCTGTCACCAAGTAAGTGAAGAGGCTGTTGTGGGGATGCTCCTGGGTCCAGCTGACTTTCTGACCTCTTCCTGCCCCACCCCAGCTTCCTTTTCAGGGAAAGTTCTCCAGCGAGGTCTCCCTGCTCCAAGGCTGGGCTTCGTTCCCCAGTCTGAATGTAATCAAGGATATTGCTGGGCTCATCCCATCACTCCAGCCTGTGGAGGGTCATCATGGTGAGTCCTGAGCCTGTCAACCGTGGCCTTAGCTGTCCCTGACAGCTCTGTGTCAGCTGCATGTCTGATGAGTCTGCCTTCTGGGTCCCCCACCAATTTATGGATAGAAATGTTGAAGACGAGAGAGTCCAGAGTCCAGAGCCTTAGGGACATTGCTGGAAACCCTCCCCACCCCCACCCCGACCGAGCCTGACAGTAATCCTGGATCAACACTTTGGGGGAATAAATCAATCCAGTCACTATCATTCCATCTCCATTTCTCCTAGACAGCCTCTGTCAAACACCTACTGCAACCAAGATTCAGCACACAGGTACAAGTCCCTAAGCAAGGGTCTCCCCTTCCTGCCCTTTCCACCCCCAAGAAAACATGATTCATTTGTTCCTTAGAAAACTGCATGCCGGCCAAGGAAAGACATCCTCAGAACTTAGATCAAACCATTCCCCCACTTAAATCCTTATGTGGGTTCTTACTGCACACAATAAAAATCCAGACCCCTTTCTGACCCTCAGGGCACCCCACTAAGTGGCCCAGTTATGCCTTCCTGCTTTGAGATTCCTCTTCTTCCAGCCCCTCTGGTCTTAGAGATATTCCTTTGCATATCGAGTTCACTCTAACCCAGGGTCTCTGCACCTCCTAGATGCTAGCCCACCCCTGGACTAACTCCTATGAAGCACTCTGCTCCATCAATCTGTTTATTTCCTTCCTAGTATTCGTCACCCTCGCAAAGTATATTTTTTTAATGTCTTTATTTCCAACAACAACACATCTTCCTTGAGGGCAGGAATCGTGCCTTGTCCACCACGGAAGCCTCAAGACCTTGAGCTGTGCACCACCTCCAAGCTAAATAGGTATTTATTGAATAAAGAAATGAACTGGCTCGTGAACTTGTCTTTATCCTTGTTCATTTCTTGGAACTCTGGAAATCAAAAGCTGTGTTGCCAAAGACCACCCAGCTCCTTTTACTGGCTGCAGACTCCCTGGTTTTGATTCCATTTTTCTGGCCTTCCGTCTCATGTCCTTACTGTGGGCCTGGCACCCCTGTGAGCTGACAGGATAACAATGACCAGCCTGTCTGACCTTGTCCTAAGAACTCCCAACCCTGGTAAGGCAGTCCCATCGCAGACCCCACAAAGATCCTGCCCAACTCGCAGAGCCCACGGTGGGGCTCCCAGAAAGATTTTTCCCTCTCCCACGACGGTGCTAGGTCCCACACCAACCTGCCTGCCTGCATCTATCTTTCTTCCTCTCTCCTTAAGTTTTGCCGAGGCTGGCATCTCTCTAGTGCTATTTGCTTTCTCCTTTGAGTGGGTAAAAACCATAAAATCTGCCACAGACTCTATGACAGTGAATCATTCAGGGCGGTTAACCCAGCTCCCGGGCACCGACAGAGGAAGCCAGTCAGAATCGGTGCCTGGCCTCAACGGTGGCCTCCACCTCCACTCCGCCCGCCTCCAGAAATGATAGGTGTCTGATGGTGACTCTGTACGTGGCGCAGCGCGACTTTTCAGCATTTGCAGTGTACAGAGTCGTATAAAAATAAAGGCTATTGACTGGCTGGCACCCCTTCCCAGAATAATGACTAAGCAAGCATGCTGTTAGCTCCCCGACAGCAGTTCTGTGTACATGATAACACAGAGCAAAGATGAAAACTGCTATTCATCTGAGCCAAACAACAGAAAAATGCAAGCAGAAAATTGTTAGTGCTGGAAGAGGACACCAAAACAAATATTTTCTTCCCACCATGGCATTTCAGATCGATGACAAAACATGGTACCCAGGCCTGGTGCCCGGGGAACATGGCTGACTGAAGATGGAAGCAAGCAAAGGGCTCAGGCTCCATCCAGAGACTGACCAAACTCATGGTGGCGGGTGAGACCAACTCCTCTACATGTCTGCGTGGGCAGAGCAGCAGAGTGGCTAAGAGCTCGTTGCCTGGAAGGAGGCAGGAGCTGAGCTCAAATTCCATGGCTGCATGGAGGCCAGACCTCCATCAAGCTGTCGAATATGTCTAAGCCTCCGGTTCCAGTTCACAAAATCAGAAGAGTGAGTATTTATGGAGGATGAACTAACCTGTGAGGCACAGCGCTAAACACGTTCCATGAAAAACTCTCATTTGAATCCTCACAACAACTGCAATGGGGTGGTGTGAAGACCGGTGATAGCTTTGACCCTATGGTAGGTAGCCCCTGCTCAGCTTGGTTCAGTAAAGAAGCAGAGATGTGGCAAGCGCTTGGGCATTAGGGCTTAACCTCTGGTTTCTCGGGGGTTTTGGCGACCTCCCCATGAACAAGCCCAGGAGGATAACACATCCCGTGGAGGAAAACCCCAAGATCCTCAGCTGACTAGCCAGGCCTGGATGACCACAGACATGTGGGTAAGGATGAGCCACGTCCTGCCACGCATGCCCAGCCCCACCCAGAAGAACCAACTGGCAGAACCCAGACTACTAGACTGCTCAGCTGGGGAGAGCTGAGTAGGAAGCTATGGTTTACAGCCACTGAAGTTTGAGGTAGTTTGTTATACAGTCGGCCCTCCAGATTCACAGGTTCCACATCTGTGGCTTCAACCAACTATGGATTAAAAATACTTGAAAAAAAATTCCAGAAAATTCCAAAAAGCAAAACTTGAATTTGCTGCACACTGGCAACTACTTATGTAGCTTTTATGTTGTACTTTACAGTTACTTACATAGCATTTACATTGTACTAGGTATTGTAAGTAATCAAGAGATGATCTAAAGTACACAGGAAGGTGTATGTAGGTTATGTGCAAATACAAGGCCATTTTCTATAAGGGGGAAGGAGAACGACTGTTTAGCAAAAGCCCACAGAGATACAATTATCCCAGCTTCTAAATGAAGAGGTTAAGGGCCCCATTCCCCGTTTGGCCCCCACCCTCGCTTGCCCAAGGCTCTTGGACACTCTGGATCTTCTCATCTGCCTGGGGAGCAAGGACCCATCTTCTGTTCCCCTGGAGCCTACATCACAGCACCAAAGGTGGCCTCCGTCCAGTGCGGACAGAGGGGACACAGCCGCCTCTGTCAAAGCGACCTGCGTCCTCATCTCTCCTCTCCCCAGATCTAGGATTCACCAATCTGCCCTGAGTCCCCCCTCCCACACACACACCACACCATGCACACACACACACCAATCTATGCGTGTCCACACAGCATTACATATGTGCACATGCACATTTCCCAAGCCATACGTGCAAACACACATGCCACCACCTCCCCCCACACATCTATGCACATACCCACACACCACAGTCATGCTCACATACATACTAACCCATATGTACACACACACAAAGCATAACCATGTACATGCACACACACCCAGGCACACAGATATGCTACAACCACACACAGCTGTGTGCACACAGACAACCATGCACACCACAGCCGTGCACATACACATATGCTACAACCATGCACACACACACACCACAGATGGACACATACCTACACAGGTAAACACAGCACAGACATGTACACATACTTCACAACTGTGCACACACACCCATGTACAGACGCAGACACACCCATGTACACATGCAGCCAACACTGCCATAGCTCATAGAAACCCACAAGGAAGAAAGTGGGAAGGAGGTGAGCTCCCCTCTCCTACAAGCTGAGAGCACTGGGCCAATTTTTCCAGTTTGCAGGGTGAAGAGGGGAGTGGAGAGAAGCTACAGACTCCACTGCCAGCCCAGGGCCCATGCTCCTGTATCCCAAAGGTACCTGGAAACCCAGAGCTGCATCTCGGGGCCCTCCCTAGTGAGAGGGCAGAGTGGGCAGCAGGCTTGCAGAAACTCTGACTCCCGCCCCTCCTCCACTCTCCAGGCTGCCTGAGGATTAAGTGAGATGATGAATGTGAAAGCACTTGGTAAACTGTGACGGGCGCTATGCAAATGTTAGCGGCTCAGACCTCTAGACCTGCAGTGCGGGGAGCGGCCTGCTGACCCTTCACAGCCCAGGGTCCAGGCTGGCTGGGGGTAGAAGGTCACAGAAATCTTGGTCATCTGTCCTGAGGGGATGGTGACACCACCGGGGTGAAGGGAGGTGGCACTGTGGAATCCCTCAGCTGCCCGAGCCTGGACTCCATGTTTATCTCATTTCTCAACAAAGGTCTTCACACAGGGTGGAGTGCCTTTCTACAGTATCCCTGGCATCCACTTAGAAGGCAAAAAAAGTCAGTCTCCTTCCTTCAAGCTTTTCTTTGGAATACCTCTTTCTCAAAGCTGTGTCCCTTTGAAGCCTGAGGTTCCCTCATTTTTGACCCTCAAAGTATCAGAGAACTTTCTACAGCTATGCACAGGAGTCCCCTGGGGTGCTTGCTTCAAATGCAGATTCCTGGGCACTCCTGTGGAAATGGCAGTTCAGTTGGTCCAGAATGGGGCCCAGGCATCTGCATTCTGAGCCAGGATTCCCTCCCTCCACCCTCTGCCTCCAGGCCTCGGTTTGGATGCGGATGGATCATAGAAAAAACCAGAGAACTCCAGAAAAACATCTAGTTCTGCTGCATTGACTATGCTAAAGCCTTTGATTGTGCGGATCACAACAAAGTGGCAGTTTCTTCAAGAGATGGGAATACCAGACCGCCTGACCTGCCTCCTGCGAGACCTGTATGCAAGTCAAGAAGCAACAGTTAGAACCAGACATGGAACAACAGACTGGTTCAAATTAGGAAAGGAATACCTCAAGGCTGTATACCACCACTCTGCTTATTTAACTTACATGCAGAGTACATCATGAGAAATGCCAAACTGGATGAAGCACAAGCTGGAATCAAGATTGCTGGAAGAAATATCAATACCCTCAGATGTGCAGATGACACCAGCCTTATGGCAGAAAGCGAAGAGGAACTAAAGAGCCTCTGGATAAAGGTGAGAGGAGAGTGAAAAAGCTAGCTTAAAACTCAACATTAAAAAAACTAAGATCATGGCATCCAGTCCCATCAGTTCAGTTCAGTCACTCTATCGTGTCCAACTCTTTGCGACCCCATGAACCACAGCACGCCAGGCCTCCCTGTCCATCACCAGCTCCCAGAGTCCACCCAAACCCATGTCCATTGAGTCGGTGATGCCATCCAACCATTTCATTCTCTGTCGCCCCCTTCTCCTCCTGCCCTCAATCTTTCCCAGCACCAGGGTCTTTTCCGAGGAGTCAGTTCTTCACATCAGGTGGCCAAAGTACTGGAGTTTCAGCTTCAACATCAGTCCTTCCAATGAATACCCAGGACTGATCTCCTTTAGGATGGACTGGTTGGATCTCCTTGTAGTCCAAGGGACTCTCAAGAGTCTTCTCCAACACCACAGTTCATAAGCATCAATTCTTCAGCACTCAGCTTTCTCTATAGTCCAACTCTCACATCCATACATAACTACTGGAAAAACCATAGCTTTGACTAGATGGACCTTTGTTGACAAAGTAATGTCTCTGCTTTTTAATATGCTGTCTAGGTTGGTCATAACTTTCCTTCCAAGGAGTAAGCATCTTTTAATTTCATGGCTGCGGTCACCATCTGCAGTGATTTTGGAGCCCAGAAAAATAAAGTCAGCCACTGTTTCCCTGTCTATTTGCCGTGAAGTGATGGGACCAGATGCCATGATCTTAGTTTTCTGAATGTTGAGCTTTAAGCCAACTTTAACACTCTCCTCTTTCACTTTCATCAAGAGTTCCATCACTGTATGGCAAATAGATGGGGAAAAAATGGAAGCAGTGACAGACTTTATTTTCTTGGGCTCCAAAATCACTGCAAATGGTGACTGCAGCCACAGAATTAAAAGATGCTTGCTCCTTGGAAGAAAAGCTACGACCAACCTAGACAGCATATTAAATAGCAGAGACATTACTTTGCCGACAAAGGTCCATCTAGTCAAAGTTATGGTTTTTCCAGGAGTCATGTATGAATGGGAGAGTTGGACTATAAAGAAAGCTGAGCACCAAAGAATTGATGCTTTTGAACTGTGGTGCTGAAGAAGACTCTTGAGAGTCCCTTGGACTGCAAGGAGATCCAACCTGTCCATCCTAAAGGAGATCAGTCCTGGGTGTTCTTTGGAAGGACTGATGCTGAAGCTGACACGCCAATACTTTGGCCACCTGATGTGAAGAGCTGACTCATTTGAAAAGACCTTGATGCTGGGAAAGATTGAAGGCAGGAGGAGAAGGGGACAACAGAGGATGAGATGGTTGGGTGGCATCACTGACTCAATGGACGTGAGTTTGAGCCAGCTCTGGGAGTTGGTGATGGACAGGGAGGCCTGGAGTGCTGCAGTCCATGGGGCTGCAAAGAGTCAGACATGACTGAGCAACTGAACAACAACAATGCAATAGGGTGTGCAGTAAGCATTTCCCTCCAGACACTTCAGCTCCCCCATCTGTATCCTCCTCCTCTCCCTCAGGGCAGGCGTGACAGTCCTAGAAAGCAGATTGGCTGGTATAAGTGAGACCTCCCACTCTGCCCTCCACCTGACCTGCCACACCCTGGAGGTGAAAGAGGGGAGAAGAGAGGAAGAGAGTGGCAGGCAGAGGTTGGGCCTTGGACTGGAAGGATGAGGGTGCGTGGCGGGGTGGGGAACGAAGGATTCAGTGAGCTGGGGAATGAGACAAGAAATACTGGGGAATAAATACAGCAATAAAGGGGCTTCGGCTGGGAGCTACAGAGTGATTCTTATTGTTCAAATTATCTTTAAAACTTTTCATTTGAATCTGTTTAATAAGAGGAGGCTTACCCTAAGGAAGAGCTATTTTTTTAATGTGACTTGGGAGCTGAATTGGAAAGAACGTTGCAACAAAGATATTAAAAAGGGGATTAAACCAAACCACTGGTGGCCCATCTCTGCAGGCTCCCAGAACCTGCGACGCGACACGGCTCCTGAAACCATAAAATTAAATTAAAAAGGGGGACATGGGACGTGGGATGTTAATCATGATTCGTCTTGGCCTTCACCGCTCATGGCTCCTAGTACTAAGCAGACGTGCAAGGGCTATTCTGAAGGGCCCCTGGTGCCAGGAAACAGCTCTGGCCTTGACGCTTCACTAGGTTCCTATCCCTGTTCTGCTCCCTGTGAGCTGGATGACTCTGGGCAAGCTGCCTAACTTCTCTGAGCCCTGGCTTCCTCACCTGTAAAACGGGAATACTATTTACCATCGACGGTTGCTAAGACAATGAGATAAACAGAAAATGGAAACAACAGAGCTGGGCACATATCAGTTGCTCACGAAAACGTCAGTTCCCTTCTTAGGCTTAAGGCAGAAGGAAGAAAAGAGCTCGCAATGTCTTGGCTTCATGACATCCTGTCCCCACATCACTCAAAGCTTCCTCTGACGACTGTGACCTCTCACTTGGACCCTGGCCACCTCTGGGCCTCATTCTCCTTGCAGTGGCATTTTTATGGCTCATCCATCATTCACTTACTCATTCATTCATACACACTGCATTGCCACTGAGTGCCAGGAACTCGGCTGGGCGCTGGGGAGACAATGATGAGTAAGACACAGCCCTTGTCCTTAAGGAGCCATGGTCAAGTGGGGGATGGGAGACTGTTGCCACCGGCAGAATGCAGTACTTGCCAGAGGACCACCTCATCAGAAACCCAGCTCCAGATGAGGCTGATGCATCTCACCGTGGCCTTGTGTCCTCCCCTCTGGCCAACAGTCAGCCCAAGAGCTGGTTCTAAATCGACTCTTCCGTCCCATCACCCTCATCTAAAGAGCTCTGCCATTTGGTCCTCAGAGCTAAGGAAGCACTCGTCTGTCCTGCTTTCTCCTATGAGATGATATGAGTTACAGAAACCAACTGTTATATTCCCATTTCTGCCTCCACCTGCCTAGAGTCTCAGACCAACATGCAGGCCTCCACTGAGCCCTTTCCCTGGGCTTAGGTTTCCTGGTGTATAAGTCTCCTCCTCCCACACTATGGTTGATTACTTAACCCCTGGCACTCTATCCTTGATACTCATGATAACAGAGGGGCCACAAAGATGGTGAATTTGGAATCACTATTTCTGCCAGGTGCTGTGCACACTTTCATACATTCTTTCATTAACCTCCACAACCGTCCTTTAGGGTGGCCACTGTGACTTTTTCCAGCTTTCAGATGAGGAAAATGGGGCATAGAAATCGTGAACAACTTGGCAACAGCTGGGAAGTATACTGGGATTCTAAATCCACCTGTCTCCTTATTTTATTGTTATCTGAGCCACCTTTAAACTCTTAGGAAAGAGAGGGGATATAATTGCTTATTTAAATTTTTTTTTTAAAAGGAACATAGAAGAGGGAGAAAGGAAAAATGTTAAATGGGGTCAGCAGTGAGAATTTTAGAGGATGATACGCTAATTCCAGGTCTATACGTGAACCGTGAACTCCTTGATGTTCAAGCTGGTTTTAGAAAAGGGAAGAGGAACCAGAGATCAAATTGCCAACATCCGCTGAATCATCGAAAAAGCAAGAGAGTTCCAGAAAAACATCTATTTCTGCTTTATTGACTATGCCAAAGCCTTTGACTGTGTG
>SJYF01000057.1:8146464-8156522 GCA_006410515.1 Procapra przewalskii | reverse complement strand
ACTGAGTGACTGAACTGAATTGAAGTGAACTGAAGGATGGGTAAGATTTCAGTAGACAGAGATAGGGAAGAAAGGCATTCCTGGTAGAGGAATAATTTGAGTGACGGCAGGGAGTTGTGCGCCTGCTCATGGCACGTCTTGTTTTACAGGGAGTTTGGAGAAGAGCATTCAGGGCTACACCCAGAGAAGCAGGCAGGGCCAACTACAGAGACGCTTCAAGACCAGGCCAGGCGGTTCAGAAGACAAGGAGGAATACATGGGGAGGCCTGAGTAGTGCTGTTGATGTGTTTCAGGAAGATGAAGCCGGCAAAGGGTGAAGGACATCCAAGAGGGAAAGGAACCCGCAGCAGTAAGACAAGATGGTCTGAAAATGGGAGAAGAGAGGCCTGCAGGGAGGCAGGGATCAAAACCATCACAAAGGCGACCTACAGATGCACAAGGAGGCTGGAGGAGGGAAGGGCTGAGGCCCTTGCACCTCTGTCTGCAGCACCGGATGTGCACTAATCCACTGACAACCAGGCTGGAGGATGCATGGATGTCAGTGGGCTGAGGATCACAGCAGTGGCTGAGACAAAGCCCTGGGAAGCTTAAGGGAGGGGACCCTCAAGTATCCATGAGAAAAGGATTCCAACTTGAGGAGCGGGGGTTCTCTCACCTTCCAAAATGCCAAGGGATGTGAGGATGTGTTTCAGGCCAAATGGTGTATGGCAGCTTCCCTCAGATTTTCAAAGAGGACTTTGACCTCTTCAAGGGAAGAGAATGCTCCCCAGGAGCAGAACTGGCTCTAGGGCAACAGTCTGAATTCTCATGTGCAAGTCTTGTCCCCATCACTCCCATCACTAGTTTTCAAGCTTTGGGTTTTTTTTTTTTAAGAAAATTAATAAATAAAAGTGGGGGTATATTCCAAACAGCTGTTACAGAAAAGTAAGATTCATCCCATTTTTTCCTGAGCTGGGTCTTGAGAAGAAAGTGTCCAAAAAGAGTCCTGTAAGTGCAGGGAAAGATGGGGAGTTCCCTCAGGGTGATGGGAAATTGTGTGGGAATGGGAGTGGACAGGTGGCTGTCTTACTGTTTAAATAACAGTAGCAACAAGGGACGGGACCTCCCGATGGTTCAGCGGTTAAGAATCTGTCTGCAATGCAGGAAACGCAGGAGACATGGGTTCGATCTCTGAGTTGAGAAGATTTCCCAGGAGGAGGAAATGGCAAGCCTCGCCAGTATTCTTGCTGGGAAGATCCCATGAACAGAGGAGCCTGGCAGGCTACAGTCCGTAGGGAGGCAAAGAGTAGGACATGACTGAGCGGCTGAGCATGCATGCAGCGACAAAGGACTGGTTTGTGGAGAGAAAAGCTCAAAGGAGGCGGTGCCTTGGGTTTCAAGTCCCAGTGGCTCTTCCACCTGGAGGTCTGGCCGATGGGTGCGGGTGCAAACTGTGAAGATTTACTAGAGCGAGTGCAAAACAGCCCTAGTTCTTCTTGCAACAGATACCTCCGAAGTCTGCCAACCAGGAAATGATTTGTTTTTTAGATGCTTAAATGGATTTCCTTTCTTTCTGTAGACTTATCCTCCTATTTGGGTCTGGCTCAGGATGACGTTCCAGCTCATCTCCCCCAGCCTCCTCTAGGAAGCCTTCCCTGAGCCCCAAGCCCGGGTCACCCATGGAACTGGCACTTCAACAGGACCTTTACCCTCTTATGTTGTGATCTGCCTTTCTCAAGACGCTGAAGACCCCTGTGGGAGTTTGTAGACTGTCCCCATCTTTTTCGCCATTGTTTCCTTTCCCACTTTGTCAGGCAAGCAGTAAATGAAGTGAAAGTCACTCAGTCGTGGCCGACTCTTTGCGACCCCAGGGACTATACAGTCCACGGAATTCTCCAGGCCAGAACACTGGAGTATTCCAGCAGACTTTCCTTTCTCCAGGGGATCTTCCCAACCCAAATCAAACTCAGGTCTCCCACATTGCAGGTGGATTCTTTACCGGCTGAGCCATCAGGGAAGCAGTAGGCGCACAACAAATATCTGTTGAATGTCCTTGCTGCCACAGGAATATGTGTCCATCCCACCTCTGGGACTGGCAGCTCTCAGAGAGATGGCCTTCTGTCCTAGTCATCTGTGAATCCCAGGGACCCAGCACAGGGCCTGGTACCCAGAAGGCAACTATGAGTGTTTGTTGACTGACTCCATAAATGAAGGCATGAGCAAATGCCATTTCACAGGCCAGCCAATGGAGTCAACAGCAAACCCCAGGCCCCCATCCCGAGACTGTGCAGTGTCAGTAACAGGGAAACTGAATGAATAGGGAATCCTAGAATATGAGTCAGTAAATGACTTTCCACAATTCTTTCAGCCCAAATTTAAGACTAATTAAAAGATGACTGAATGAGATTCTGGAGTTAAACTGACATTAGATAGAATTACAGATTTCTCCCTTACAGTCCATTTCTCTCCATTTCTTCCTCAATAAATTGTCCAACCAGTGCTCAAGCCAAAAACCTCAGTTCCGCCTTGATGTCTCTGTCTGTGTGCAGGCTCCTTTGGGTCTGCTCAAAATATGTGCCAAATCCCCCTCTCTGTCCACTGTCACTGCCCTCACTCTGGACCAGTCACCATCATCACTGTGCTCCCTGGGCTATGCAGCATCTTTCCAGAGGCCTCCCAGCTTGCTCTCTCACCTGCCCCATTTCCACACAGCAGCTAGAGGCATCCTTAAAAACTAGTCCACGCAATCGTCTTACACCCACTTCCTAAAATCCTCCAAAGGTGTCCCGTAACCCATGTCACGGAGAATCAAATCTGAACTCCCCACTAGGTCCTCCAGGCCTCTGAGACCTTGCCTGCCTGTCTCTGATATCACCCCATGCCACACTGCATCACTCTCCAGACCCCAGCCCTGTTGTCTCTCTCCAAGCCCACTCACCCCTCAGAGTCTGTGGTTTCTTTCCTTTCTACCTGCACATCCTTCCTTAGACTTTCACCTGGCTGGCTCCTTCTTGGCATCCAGGTCTTGGCTCAAAGGACTGCCTGTCCTCAGAGAGTTCTTCCCTGACCACCCCATCTAAAGGAGGTCTCCTTAGTGCTTCAGTCAGTTTGATTTCCATAAGCTCACTCCTCCCTAGCGGAAATTATTGGTTTAATTTTAACGCGCTTACGATTGGCTTCTTCCAACTAGAACACCAGTCCTTTTTCCATCCTAAAGTTATATTCTTTGATTTACTTACTTTGTGTTTCTCTCCCCTCCTTGAACGCAAGCTCCAGGAAAAGAGGGCCTTGTCTGGTTTGCAGCTCTGTTTCACTAGCTCTCAGCACAGTGCCAGGCACACAGTAGATGGCTTAATAAGTATGTGTTGAATGAATAACTGAACGAGTGAACTCAAAGTGTGTTCACAGGCTGAAGTCAGCTTGGGGAGAAAAGTGAATGTGGTGTTAATTGCCGTGAACAGGAATGTCGCATACAGAGGAGGAGAACCCAGTCCGCTCAGACTGGGTCATGCCTGGATTGCCAGACTTGGTTCCGGTTGCTGCGCTGCCCTAGGAACCAGCAGTGTGGGCAGGAAACTGACCAAACACGAAGGGAAGCTCAGGAAAACAAAGACACTCAGCTTACAGAGACAAGAAATCCTAGGGAAGACGTTGTTAGCATCTTTCAATAACTAAAAGGGCTACTGAGAGGAAGAGGGGGATAGGTTCGGTTTGGAGCCCTAAGGGCAGAATCCAGGTCAATGGGTTTGATAGAGACAGATTTCAGCACTAAAAGAAAACGATTTTTTTGATAGTCAGGGTTCATATCGAGGGGAGGAGCTACCTTAAAGCAGTGAAAGCTTTCACTAAGAAAGCTTTTCATCTAAGAAAGTGTACGAGTAGATAACCATCTAGCAAGGATGTCAAGGAAAGGATTCAAGCAACAGAAAACAGCCTCCAAGTTCTCTTTCAAACTTGAGATGTCTGGGTTTCCATGATAAATGGAGACAAAATTAAAAAAAAAAAATTCTGGCTAATAAGAGTTCTAGAACTTACTTGTCTAGCCGCCTTGATAGCAGTTAACATTACCAAAACCCAAACTGGGTTTACAAATGAAACACTAGACAGATTAGCTGAGAGGCTGAGAGGTTATCTTGTGGGCCTGAAGCCATCTGACAAATACGCTGGACAGCTCCCTGGATATGAACTCTGTTAGCTATGTTTGCTCACCCAGAACAGGAGACTGCCAAATATTTTGACTTTCCGAAAAGATGTCTCAGTTCCTAGGGGGAGGGAGCCAGCACCAGGGCATAGTGGGTGAGATGGGCTTAGGTTTGTCTTCTGAAACTCCACCACTTTCTAACTGCAGGACCTCAGGCCTACAGAAGAGGAAATGAAGCCCTCCAAACCAGTTATTTCATCTGTAAAAAGGATTTGGTTGAAACATAGGGGAGGAAGAATTGAAACAAGAATGGACCAAAGTTAATAATTAATGAAGCTGATTGACAGACATTCACTATACCATTCTCTTTTACATGTTTGAACATTTGCATAACAAAAAGGTAGAAAGAAGGGGAGTTTAAAAATAGTCCCCAGTTCATGTAATAATTGTAGGGCTTAAAGAAATCACCATCATCATTATAAGGAATTTTTACAAATCCTAGTTATTACTGGGAATGTTTAAATATCCCATTTAATCATCCCAACAACCCCATGAAATGCATAGTAATCATCTCCATTTGGCAGATGAGGAAACTGAAGCTCACATAAATTAAACAAATCCTGCAGCTGGCACAGGGCTGAAATGAGATCTGAAACCAGAGCTATCTGACTCCACCACTGCAGCTGCCTTTATTTCAAGAATAGCTCATTGTGTTCTACTTGGTTGATATCTGCACAATTATGGTATCGTTTATTCATCTAAGGCAGTGGTTTCCTAGCTCCTTTCTTATGGCAGAATCTTTTATTTCAGTGCAGTCTTTACTTTTTTTTTAAAAGGATTTTTTTTTTAAATTGGAGGCTAATTACTTTACAATATTGTAGGGGTTTTGGCATACATTGACATGAATCAGCCATGGATGTACATGTGTTCCCCATCCTGAACCCCCATCCCATCCCTCAGGGTCATCCCAGTGCAGCCCTGTCTCATGCATCGAACTTGGACTGGCGACTTTACCTTTGAACTCCAGTAAGCAAAAGCCATAAAAGCTGAACAGTTCTGGCTGAGGTGGGGATTGGGACCCAGAAATTAGGCCACTCAACTTGAAGGTGGCCTCCAAAATACTCTAGCATTTGTCAGCATCATGTGAAAACCCCAGATCGAAGGCAACAGAAACAACCCACACCTCCAAGCCCTGAGAACTGCATTTAGGGACAGCCTCACTGGGATAACGCAGCTGATCGTTTCCTGTCCCCATCACATTTGATCCTCATTATCAACTCGATGTGGACAGGGCAGGGCATATCACCCTCCATTTGCAGATGAGAAAATCAAGGCCAAACGGACCAGCCAAAGGTTTGCCAGGTTCACTTTCCAGCCAAGGGCAGACTGGAAGTAGAGTCTGTTTCCACTAACTCCGTGAGTCCTGGCAGAGAGGGTGCCAGATACTGGAAACTGCCACTGACCCTTGGTTCACAAAGGGGACAATCAGCTCTTTGGCCATTGAGAGCTGAGCACAGCCCCACAGGCCCCCTGCCCAGTCCTTGTCCCAGAGCAGATGGCAGTGGGTCTCTCAGTGCCACTGGAGGGCCAGATAGCAGGAATCTGGCTGTAGACAGGCCATTCGCATCCCAGCCATGTCCTGCTGAGTAGGGGCAGAGAGGCAGCAATAGCCAAAGTGGCTTCTTCCCTTATATGTAGTAACTGAATGAGCCTCAAAAGGACCAGACTTCAGGGAGTGTGAACTGGGAAGCAGTTACACTTTGCCTTTCCTAGCTCTTGCGTAGAAATCCCTGAAACCAGAAACAGTTGATAATTGCCTGAAGGGTTCCCCCACTTCAGAGCATCTCTGAGCTGAGCTGGAGATGTGTTGGAACAGGCAACACTTAATTATCACTTAGTCTTTAATGACCACTTAATTATTAACACTTAATCCATCTGTAAAATGGGGACACGAATACCTGCCTCAATGGGACTCTGGGAGGATTAATTAATGTTTGCAGCCCACTTTGAAGATGCAAAGCAGTGAACACGTGCTCAAAGGTGACATTAATAACTTGGTGGATTTATTCGCTTTTCCTAACGAGGTCCTTTCTTCCTCTCTGCTCCTCCCTCTCCTTTCTAATATATCCATCCCCAACAATATCTGCCCAACTTTGCCCTGGTGGAGAAACATTTAGCTCTGTGTTTCCCAGATACAGGATTTCCCATCCAGGAAACAGGCTATTTACAGCCATCTTCCCGCACTTTAATTTTCTATTATGTCCTCTGAATATGTCAATGCCTTCCCAGTAAATATTTTGATGTGCGCTCTTGCAGCGGCTTCTGTGGAGGCTGAATGGGACAGCTGCTGCCTGTATTAGGGAATTCCAGATGTGGTTTAAAACCACCAAATTCATCTGTGCCATTGCTTAGCTTTACAGGGCGGGAGGGGAGAAGCATATTCTAGTTGCCTCTGGGGAAAGCCGCAGACATCTAACCTTCTCCCTGGCTAGGGTGGTTTTTCAAGGTCTTTGGCTCTACCTTGGTATTGCTTATGCCTTTGCACAAGAAATGTCCTCGAAGTGGGCTGGTACAGCAGCAGAAATATAGTCCTGTTCTGGCCCTTCACCCAGGTAACTTCAGGACCCCAATCATTTTGTTCCCGTAAAGTTGTCAAAGGGTCGTGGTGGGTGGGGGAAAACACACATCCTTTAGGGTTTAGCCAGGCAGAACAACAGGTCAAAACACCCCCCTCCCGGAACCCTGAAAGTCAGACCTCATCTCCCTCTTCCCATGCATGAAGTAAGGGCACACTCACTCTTCTTGGGAGCTGAGCCCGTTGTCTCTGGGAGTGCCAGCCACGGGGGCAGAGAGCTGCTCCTTGGAGGTCTTGGGCTGCAGGGCCTCCGGCAGGCCCTGAACTCTCTTCCAGATTTCATGGCAAGTCTTGTCTAAGCTGTCCTGGGGTGTGTCCTGGTGGATCCAGATGTATCTGGGGAACGGGCCTAGGGCGGAGGTGCGCTTGGCCACCAGGGCTGAGGACGAAGCCAGCCCATTGCCACTGGCCATCCTCTTCCTCTCTTTCCGGGAGCCCCTTTGTCCACCCAGGGCTCGAAGACAGGGTGACCATCCACCACCACCCCTCATTCACCAGAAAGGGCAGTGAGGATGGGGAGGAAGGGGGTCAGTTCTGTCTGACCGCTGGTCCAGAAAGGTGACTGTGTTCAGAGGCCCTTGGTATGTGTTTGAAAGGTGAACGGACAGCTTTCTTGCGGGGAGGGGGAGCTTATTTTGATCTGTTTTTAGTTGCTCTTTCCTGACTTTTGCCCCCCTCCCCGTCTCCCGTAGAAGAAAATATTTGAAAGTCAACAAAAACCAGTAGCTTAGTAACCGTGGAATCCCCCTGAGCTCAGGAACCAGGCGCCTGGGCGGGCAGAATGACATCTGGGAACAGCTGGAGGGGGAGGGCTGGCTCTCCCCACAGTTCCTGGCCCTTACCCGTTGCTACACGACCCTAGGCTCAGTCCATCAGTGCACGCTAAGCCTGGGGGGTGCGGGGGTGAGGGCCTGGCATCGTGTGAGGCACCAGGGGCTGGGAGCCCGCCATCGGCTTCTCTCGGGAGGGTCTTCCAAGGCCCCCTGCTCGCTGAGCCTCCCTTTGCTCGCCCCACCAGCCCCTCTGGTCTCCCTCTCCCGGCCGCTCAGCCGCCCGCCCGCAGGAACAGTCCTCGAGTGCCCAGCGCCCGCCCGCTGTCCCCAGCAGACACCAGCTACGACCCCTCTCCCCGCCTAGCTGGGCTTTGGGATTGTCAGGGAAGGGTCCCTAAGCCTTAACCGGGCGCTCTCTGCGGGGCGGCTGGGCCAAATTGCCTGCCTGTGGCTCCCTGCCTGTGGACCCTTCCCGTCCAGCGCTCGAATTCCTTGGTGGGTTTCAAACGCAACGGCTAGGTGCGCGGGACGCCCAGGGTTCGTCGGTGCCCCAGGCCCTCCGGGGGGTGGGGGCGGGGCCCGGAGGACCCCAGGGCGCTTGCTCCCGTTAGCAGTCCAGGGCATCGCGCCCCGCCTGGCCCGCCGCTCCTCCGCACCCACCTGGGCGCTGCCCCTGAGTCGCTGACTACAACCCTCATTGCCATTTGATCGCGCGGGCTTACCATGTGCCTGGCACTGGGCTTTTTCTGTGTCCTGTTCACTCCGGACAACCTCATGAAGTTAGCGCCATTATGTCCTCTCCTATATTTGAGGAAACCGAGTCTCTGAGGAGTGTATCCAAGGCCCACCCAGAAGCGGGGAACTGGGGTTCAAACCCAGGCACCCCAGGCTACTGAGAAAGACTGGTTCCCCTAGCGCTGGGCTCCGTGGTCCCCGGGGTGGGCGGAGGTGCACAGAGGAGCTAAGCCGTTTGCAGCTCGGTGGGCTCCTCCCCTCCCTGGAGGAGCTCCCTTAAGCAACCTACAGGGCTCTCTGGGCCCAGGAGTCTAGGATTGTTCCTCCCGTGTTTCCCCAGTAAAGGAAGATCAAGAGCGCTCAAAAGAAGAGAGAGGCATGGGCTTGAATTGAGATGGCTGCCAAAAGCGTACAGGGTTGAGTCCTGACACTGCTCCTTCCTAGCTGTGTGACCCTAACAACTTTCTCCACGTCTCCCCTCCTTCATTCATTCCCCAGATATTACTGGAGCCCTCCCCTCTGCTGGGGAGTTGCTGGACACTGGGGAAGGATGAAGATGAAAAACTGGCACTTTCCTTGCTTTCATGAAGCCTGTATTCTACTGGAGGAAGACAGATCACCAACTAGCAGAGCAAGTAAATAAGTAATAATTATAGATGAAATAGGGGCTCCGATGGAAACTAGCCAACAAAGTGAGGCACTGGGGAGCAGAGGGGTGGCAGCCTCAGATGCCAGTCCAGACAGGCCTCTCTGAATAGGTCAGGTAACACTGGAGATGAAATAGAAAGATGGAGAAAGGGTCCTTTTTTGGTAAAATGGTGTTAAAAAATTATTAGGAGGATCACATTTCTGCTACACTGTAGGTACTTCATAAAATGTGTTGGATGAAGTTATGGGCTACTATATGAAATGCCTGGCATACAGTAGGTGCCCAATACACAGTCTTGCTCTTTACGGAGGGCCTGAGTTCCTGGAAATGTTGACTCTAAATTTTGAAATCCAAGCTTGATTCCCCTTTGATTTTCATTATAAAATTGAAGATGTGTTCCTTTGGGGAAAATTCCGAGGACCTAGACTGAATAAAATTATAGTTAAGAATGTAGAAAACCTTTTAGGACAGTGTATTTAAAGGAAAAGTGATCATTTCTGATGAAATATTAATAGTTCTGAAAATGTCACTCAGTGTTTGTGCTGCTTGGCATTTGGTTGGCTAACACCTATGCGTAGAGCAGAGCACCGTCGACTCTGCGCTGCCCAGGCTGCAGGATTCTGGAAAGTCAGCCAGCTCACTCATTCCGCCTGTTCTCTCTCCCTTTCAGCAGGAGACTGGGCAGCAGGGGCCAAGGACTGCAAAAACAAAATTGCCAAAAAAAAAAGGCAATACAACAGGGATAGGGAACAAAGACAGGGGCTTGTTTCTTGAAACACACAGCTGAGGTGCCTAGTTCAGTTCAGTTCAGTTCAGTTGTTCAGTTGTGTCTGACTCTTTGTGACCCCATGAATCGCAGCACTCCAGGACTCCCTGTCCATCACCAACTCCCGGAGTTCACTCAGACTCACACGTTCACCGAGTCCGTGATGCCATCCAGCCGTCTCATCCTTGGTCGTCCCCTTCTCCTCCTGCCCCCCATCCCTCCCAGCATCAGAGTCTTTTCCAATGAGTCAACTCTTCACATGAGGTGGCCAAAGTACTGGAGTTTTAGCTTCAGCATCAGTCCTTCCAAAGAAATCCCAGGGCTGATCTCCTTCAGAATGGACTGGTTGGACCTCCTTGCAGTCCAAGGGACTCTCAAGA
>SJYF01000057.1:8078800-8127811 GCA_006410515.1 Procapra przewalskii | reverse complement strand
GAGTCAACTCTTCGCATCAGGTGGCCAAAGTACTGGAGTTTCAGCTTCAGCATCATTCCTTCCAAAGAAATCCCAGGGCTGATCTCCTTCAGAATGGACTGGTTGGACCTCTTTGCCATCCAAGGGACTCTCAAGAGTCTTCTCCAACACCACAGTTGGAAAGCATCAATTCGGCACCCAGCCTTCTTCACAGTCCAACTCTCACATCCATACATGACCACAGGAAAAACCATAGTCGGGGGCTGAAAAGGGAAGGCTCTCTAGCGCCTCCTAGAGGTTGGAGAGCATCACTGACATTGCCTTCCTTTGATTTCCCCCTTCGCGGTGTGTGTGCTGTCCCCCTTCAGTCCTATCCGACTCTTTGTGACTCTATGGACCTTAGCCCACCAGGCTTCTGTGTCCATGGGGATTCTCCAGTCAACAGTACTGAAGTGGGTCGCCATGCTTTCCTCCAGGGCATCTTCCCACCCAGGAATGAACCCACGTCTCTTAATATCTCCAGCTTTGGCAGGCGGTGTCTTTACTACTCGTGCCCCCTGGGATATGGCTTTCCAATCTCTCTTCTCTACCTGCTACAGAGATTTTCCATGACAACAAGGGAACATCTGGGTGAACCTGCAAATGCAGGATTATCTCAGTTTTCCGCCTTACAGAGACACTCTCAAGATTCAGTGACTTTGAATAGAATTTGGCTTCCCCTTGGGCCCACAGAAAGCAAACGGTAGGCTTCTGCAGTGTGGGGAATTCTCAGCTAGAAAACTATGGTGTGTTTCTTAAAGCTCTTCCCTAGTTCTTGTAAGTTAAAGGAAACATGAAGCTCATACTTATTTCCTTTCTGGGCTCAGGAGCTCAACTCCCTTTTCATACCCTACCTTTAAGGATGAGATGCTTTTTTTTTTTTGCCTGTAGAATTCAAGACGTAAGAAGAATTACATACTCTTTTTAGAGCATGCTTTTGATTCCCTATTGATAGAGCAGGCATTTTGGAAGTTGTTTGAAAAAAATAAGGATAAGATTCTATATATTTTTCCCCTCCTCTATCCCAATATACACATAACTTTTAGATCTCCGGGGTCCTTTGGCTTTTCTCATGCAGTTTCATGTGAGATGAAGAATGTTCATACCCTGTGTACGTTAAGAAATTAGAACTTTGGCCAAGCGGGAGATGGGAGGGGAGTAGGTGGAATGGAATATCATGGGGGTGGGACTGAAGAAGCAGGAGGATTTGAGACGGACTGAGGTGCAGCAGGAAGGAGTGAGTTGTGGTAGGATCAGGAGTAAACTGGGATGTGTTGGGATGGGATAGAGCGAAAGAACTGGGAGGGACTGGGATGGGTGGTGGAATGAAATGGAATAAGACTGAGTAAAGTATGATGGTTTGAAGTGGGATTGAGTGGTGAGATATAGAGTGTCCAAGAAATTGACTGGGGTAGGACAGAGTGAAGTGGGAAAGATTGGCTCAGAAGGGACTAGGGTGGGAAGGGGTAAGATGGGGCGGTGGAGTTGGATTGGGGTGTAGTGGGACGATCAAAATGTGGTGGAGTGGAGTGAATGTGTTGTGGTGGGATGGAGTGAGACGGGGAGCTAGGATGTATTGGAGTGGCTTGGGTTGGGTGAATCAGAAGGGATGACTGAGAGATGTGACAGGAGGATAGAGGAAATGGGAAATGAAGGAGGGGACCAGAAACAACCTAACCTGCCTCCCATTATTGTAGCATCTTCACCTTCCTTCCCAGAAACCCTCAGTGCCTCATGTGCCTGAACCCGGAAATTTCTAGCAGATAGAAAGTCCCTATTAGCCCTTGGTCCCACCTTGGCGTAGATCCTAAAAGGGTGCTGACCCCACTGTCTACTGTTAGGGGGTCAGTCTTAAGGGAGAAAGTAGGGGTCCTGCGTAGCCACCACCATGAACTCTATCAGAGAGATGTTCTAGCACATGGCAAGAGCCCCAGTGCAGCTCACGTCAAACCCAGCATCAGAGGTACTGTGCTCACCACAGAGCTGGTGGGGTGGCTGTACCCAGAGAAAGCAAGATTCTGGGTGCCGTGAGGGGCCACCGCTCTGATGTCCTCTTCTGAGAGCCCCCCTGCCCCCCCCCCGAAACTGCCTTTCACTTTTTCCCTGTTTGTTTCTTATTGTTGGAAACTTTTTAAACTGAACTGATCTCTTAGGGGATGTCAGTTTTATCCTTGAAAATCATCATTATAAGGAACTCTTACGATGCTAACAATAATGTATGTATAGTTAAATTACTGACAGCACCAGAAACTTATTTGAGAATCTTCTGTGTGGTCTGGAGCAGAAAATAAGGGTTCATATTACGGCACAAATAGCCTTGCTCCCTGCCCATGTCTCATTTATACTCAATTAAGTGCAATTATAATCTAGAAACCTCAAAAAATGATGCGTCCATCTTCTTGGCTTTCAAATAGGAAATAGAATAAGGTCCATTATTAAGCAGCTACATCTATTTATTGATTGAAAGAAAGCAAGTGTGACAGTTGTAACTTGAAAGAGAGAAAGCAGAGACTTTGAAAGTTAGACCATTTGAGATACAAGTGAATTATCAGAGGATGTGCAGGCATTTTGTGTGGAGTGATTGATGGTCCTTTCTGAGATGAGCTTGTGTGGTAGAGTCGACTCAGGGCCCAGGAGGTTTGGATGTGAGTTGCTGCCTGACTCTCCATTCCAGCTGCAGTCTTAACCACCTCCTGGCCCTCAGTGCTCCTCCAGTTTGTGTCGGGGGTGGGAGCCCAGGGTGGAGAGAGGCTCAGAGATTGGGTGAGGGCGGTGATGGTGTGTGGGCTCTGGCGCGTTGTGCGCCTGCATGCTCAGCTGTGTCTGACTCCTTGTGACCCCATGGGCTGTAGCCCGCCAGGCTCCTCTGTCCAGGAAATTCTCCAGGCAACAATGCTGAAGTGGGTTGCTATTTCCTACTCCAGGGGATTTTCCTGACCCAGAGATTGAACCTGCGTCCTCTGCATCTCCTGCATTGGCAGGCGGATTTTTTTTTTTTTTTTTTTTACCATGGAGCCACCTGGGAATCATTACTCAGCAACAAAAAGGAGGTGAAAGTTTAATGATTTATTTTCAATCCCTGACCAGCAAGGACCTACTGTATAGCGCCGGGGACCTAAATGGGAAAAGAACATGGAAAAGAATAGATACATGTCTGTGGATAACTGAGTCTCTTTGCTGTACACCTGTAACTAACACAACATTGTTAATCAACTCTACTCCAATATAAAATAAAATTTAAAAAGAAAATAGAATGTTCCTAGCATGAAAACTGCCACCTCAAGGGTGGCCTCCGTCCTCCCGGGGACCTCTGTGGGCCTGTCCTCCTGGCCGGGTTGTTTGTGAAGTGCTGACGTATGGGAGGTTCACAGCAGGAAGGAAGATGTTCTGGTATATTGATTCGGCCTAAGAGTCAGGAAACTAGTTTTTCAGCTTTGGGTATTCCTCTACATCTCACTTCTCCTTCTTAGGCCTGATTTCCTTGTCTGTAAAAGGAGGATATTAATACCCACCATGTCTATGTAATGCTGGACTTGGAAGCTGTTTAATCAACAAAACAAGAAAGATCCAGAGGTTTTTCAACAGGTCACTAGTGTAACCCTCGCCCAGTGGAAGACCCTGCTGAGGGGCCAAGTTGGCTTGGCATCCCAGGGATGTGCGGCTCCCTGTCTCTGCAGGTGGCCTGCCAGGCTGTGCATCCGGGGTAGGGGTAGGGGGTGAAGAAAGGGAAGACTCGCTCAGCTTCCTGGCCCTGATCCTGAGAAACTGGAAGAGAAGACGCAGGACTTCCCGTCCACTGCTCCTCAGACAATCTACTGCGGTCTCCTCCCGACCTACCCACCCACCTTGGGGCAGCTTTCCTGAGCTCAGTCTGGGAGAGGTGACTGCTAGGGCTTCAGTTTCACTAACACATCCATCCAAGGGACAAGATTTACCCTGAGGCCTTCTAATTCTAGCAAGAAAAATCCCCTGTGTTCGCAACCCCTGGGGCTCACATCTCCTGTGACACTTTGTTCCTAGAAACATGGAAAGAGGAAAAGTGCTTACAAGGATAGTTTTCCTGGTCATGTGGAAGGAACAGCTGGGGGTTTTTTGCTTCCTGCTTTTTTCCATTTTTTTTTAAGCATAACATGAAATTGACCTACCCTCAGATCATGACACTTTATGATCATTTGTCTATGAAAGGCTTCTGTCTGGTTTTATTTAAAAATTTTTTTTCCTTCCTTTATCCCTGATCCCAAGGCCATTGTTGCCTTCCTCCATCAGTACCAACTCTTAATATATTTTGTGAAAGTGAAAGTCGCTCAGTCTTGTCTGACTCTTTGTGACCCCATGGACTTCTCCAGGAATTCTCCAGGCCAGAATACTGGAGTGGGTAGCCTTTCCCTTCTCCAGGGGATCTTCCCAACCAAGGGATTGAACACAGGTCTCCCGCATTGCAGGCAGATTCTTTACCAGCTGAGCCACAAGAAAATCCCAATATATTTTATATATATCTTGAAATATGCATGGATCCTTATAAAATATGTAGGGTTGTTTTGTGTGCATATGTAAATTTATACAAATATAGTGAACTGTAAGTTTCATCCAGCTTCTTGATTTATTTACGTAGTACTGTAATTTTACAGATCTAGCCCTGCTCCGTGTGTCTAGTCCTGACTGCATTGTGAGTGGTGCTTCCATCGCATTTCCTGTGTCAGCGCCCCTGGGAACAGACCCTTGGCTTGCCTGTAGCTCCTCCTGGCTGCACCAGCAGTTCTGAAGAGCATCCTCATGCATGCCCTCTTGGGACCCTGCGTGAGAGTAACTCTGGGCTATACAAAGTGGAGAACTGGGATCCCTGAGTTAGCACGTTGATTTTCTCTGTTCTGTCATGTTTTACAGAATGGCTGAGCTAGGGCTCACTTCCACCAAGGGTGCACAAGAGTTTCCATCTTCCTATATCATCACCAATACTTAATACTGTCCACTTTTTTAATTTTTGCCATTCTGATGAGTTTAAAGTGCCATCTCACTGTTTGATTTTGCATTTCTTTTATGACAGATTTGAATATCTCGTAAATGCTTGTTAGTTGTTTGAGCTTCTCTTTTTGCGAATTGCCTAGTCACATTCTTTGCCTATTCTTTTAATTAGACTTCCTGTCTTAATTTTAAAAAATCTGGGTTTGATTTGCAGGAGTTTCTTTTATATTCCAGATATTGCCCTTTGTCAATTTTATAGATTCCAAATAACTTCTCCCAGCCTTCCATCTGTCTGTTTTGTTTATGATTTTTTTTTTTTTTTTGGACAGAGATGCTTCATTTTGAGGTAGTCAGATCCATCAGTGTTTTGTGGAAGGCAGAAGTTGGGACATATGGGGGCCCTGATGAGCCAAGTGTCTGGGTGGGCTCGCAGGCCCACCTGGGTCCATCCTCCTACCAGGCTGGTGCTCTGTATGGAGGCTTGAGGAATCCTAGAGTCTTCCTGTACACACTGGGCTCTCAAATCCTGTAGGAGGTCTTTCTCTTGGCTCAAGGCCCTGTGTTTTGGAAGGTGCCAGTTAAAGTACAAATTAATTACTTGATGTGAACCACACTCAGAGAATGTGAACTTCACTCAGTCCTTCAGGGGGTGTTTATGAAGCGCGTGTGCCGGGCCTCAGCTTTTGAATGCACTGGGGGCTACGGACAAGTTTCAAAGATAAGGGAAAATAAGAGAGACAATTGTCCAATGTTCGTAGCAGCATTGCTCACAATATCCAAAAGGTGGAGATAACCCATATCTATTAATGGAAGAATGGATAAACAAAATGTGACATCTACATACAGTGGAATATTGTTCAGCTTTAAGAGAAGAGATTCTGTATTCTACGACTTGGATGAGCCTTGAAGACATTGTGTTAAATGAAACTGTACTTAGTCCCGCAGTCATATCCGACTCTTTGCAGCTGCATGGACTACAGCCCACCAGGCTCCTCTGTCCATAGAGATTGTCTAGACAAGAATACTGGAGTGGGTTGCCATGCACTCCTCCAAGAAATCTTCCCAACCCAGGGATCAAACCCAGGTCTCCCGCATTGCAGGTGGATTCTTTACCAGCTGAGCCACCAAGGAATTATCCAGCCACAAAATAATAAATCCTGTATGATTCCAGTTAATATGAAGTATCCAGAGAAGTCACATCCATGGAGACAGAAAGTAGAGTGGTGGTCACTGGAACTAAGGGTTCAGGGACCGAGGGGAATGGGGGCGGTTATTGTTTAATGAACAGGGCTTCAGTTTTGCAAGATGAGATAATTCTGGAGATGGATGGTGGTGATGGTTACACACAGTGTGAATGCCCTTAACACTCCTGAACTGTCCATTTAAAAATGGCTAACATAGTGACTTTTATATTATATGTATTTTGCCACCCACAGAAAAGAGAAACAACCATCCAGACTCAAGGGGTAAGGGAAGCTCCTAGAATAAGCGATGTTTAGGCAGAGACTTGCAGGACAGAGCGCAGAGAGCGAACGAAGAGAAGGGGGAGGGATTCCGGCGCGGAGACGTACCAGCACCAGCTCTTGGTCGGGTGGCAGTGAGGCATGCTCACGGTCTGGAAGAAGCTCAGTGCGACGTGGAGGTCGGCTAACCGAATGAGGAGTCGAGCAGGAGCGTGGCACTGTCAGCTAGGCGGGCTGGTGCAGGTGATGGCAAGGGGAGCAGGGCACCAGGGCACTGCTGGGGAAGGCAGGTCTTGGTGCCCCACAGGGAGAGGTCAGCAAGGAGGAGATGGGGGCGTCCTCTGCCTTCCTCATGTTTTCTATTCTGTTCCCCACCTTCCCAGAGAGGGTAAAACATTGACTAGAACTGTCCAAAGTCCGCAAAGCCCGTGTAATAAATTGTGGATTGTGAATCACAGTTCTGTTGATCCTGCCTCTGTGAGAACATCCCACAGCTTTCTTCAAGAAAGAAAATAAGAAAAGTTCGTCCACCTGCATGGGGATGGCATCGCAGGCCATTTCAACGTTCCCATCTCCTGAAGACACCTGCTGTATTCCGCCCTGCCCAAGTCGTGTGTGCCCCGTGCATTTTCGTCACTGTGCCTTCTCTCTTCCCTCCTGACTCCTCTTCCAAACTCTCCAGTTATCTCCTGCCTGTTTCCTTTCCTGTTCCCTCCTTTTTCCCAGCCCTGTTACTTTCCTGACAGCAAGACTCTTCACTGTCATTGCAGAGTCATCCTCTTCCACACTCCCAGCCTCACCATCAGTTTGCGCCTCCTCCTGACCTTTGACCTTGTTGCCTCTACCCCCTCAAAGGGTAGAGCTTTGACCTCTACCCCCTCCCCATCTAGGACCTGCCATCCCCACGGCCTTTCCTTTAGCCAGACTTTGGCCCAGCATCTCTGTCAGCAAGGAGGATTTTCACGGCCTTTAGCTGCTCCCATCTGCTCAGGGCCTGTGGACTGGGTCACGGGAACGTTCACTGGGCCCTTAGCATAGTGGCCCTGGCTCGGGGGTCAGGGATACAAATAGCATTTACAACCAAGTGCCTTTCCCAAGGACAAGGACATGTTCCCAAAGGCCCAGGGAACTCAAAGAGAATATAGGAGGGGGACAGGCTGCAGGACAGGCTTCACCCAGGAGAATAAGCAGGCGCTCCAAGAGTAAGCAGACGTGCCACTTCCACTTTCTTTCCGTATGAGGGTAGGGGGTCCTAGGCAGAGGGAGTAGCCTGCACTAAGGCTTGAGGCAGAAGGCTGTGCCTGGGAGCTGTTGAGTTTGCTCATCATCCTGTCCATCAACACCACCTTCCTGGAAGCTGGAAGTGGCCCTTTAAGGAGCACTCGGGACAGACTGAGAGCAGCACACTCCCCTCCCTAAACCTTCCGGCCCTTCAAAGAAAGCACTCATTTTGCCATTGAGAAAACAGATTTAAGGAGATCAAGTTGCTTGCCCAAGATCGTATAGCTAGGAAGGAAGAAAGCCTGGATTTAAAGTAGTCTGATTCGGGAGCCCACAGGCTTAACCATTGCTGTACGCAGGTCAAATGAATGAATGAATGAATGTGTGTTAATTGGCTCAGTCGTAACCAACCCTCTGCAACCCTTTGGACTGTAGCCCAGAAGGCTCCTCTGTCCATGGAATTCTCCAGTCAAGAATACCAGAGTGGGTTGCCATTTCCTCTTCCAGAGGATCTTCCTGCTCCAGGGACTGAACCTGAGTCACCTACATTGCACGCAGATCCTTTATCTGCTGAGCCATAAGGGAAGCCCAGGTCACTCTGTTACAAATGTAGATACTCAGGTCCTCCTTGAATCTTCTGAATCATAGTACCTTGGAGCATGGTGTGGAAGCTGCATCTTTAACAAGTTCCATGGACGGAGGAGCCTGTGGGGTCACACAGAGTCGGACACGACTCAAGTGACTTAGCAGCGGCAGCAGCAGCAGACAGAATTCATGTGCATAATAATAATGCTGTGCAACCCCAAAGACGGCAGCCCACCAGGCTCCCCCGTCCGTGGGATTCTCCAGGCAAGAACACTGGAGTGGGTTGCCATTGCCTTCTCCAATGCATGAAAGTGAAAAGTGAAAATGAAGTCGCTCAGTCGTGTCTGACTCCTAGCAACCCCTAGGAACCTCTAAAACATGTAGCTCCCCAGCCTGAAGGTGGAACCCAGAGGAGATGGGCCTTCAACCATCCACTCCTCTGCAATGATCCTGACCTTGACCTCGCCCAAGAATCAGCAGAGGAAGGGCTTCCTGCTCCCCATCCCGACTCCTTTCCTCTCAGCTGAGCCCTGTTGGAGCAGGGACCCCAGACGTGGCCAGATTAGTGCTGCTGCGCTTCAGCGGCCCCCCTGGGGGACTGGGAAAGTGTCCTAGCCCCACAGGCCTGCGTTCCACTCCTGAAGTGCTTAGTGCCCCTAACAGAAGGCCTGCTGGTCAGGATGGGCCTGGCAGCTCTGAGCCCCTGAGTCACCGTGTCCTTCTGCCAGTCCCTGATCTGTTAGGTGAGAAAGCAGGACACTGGGGAGTCTTATCCTTGACTTCCTTCTGTACTAACTCCTGTTATTCCTGATGTGAACAGCGAACACCAAACACCTAAATGCCTCTGTCCTGGGGCCTGTTGGTGGAAGCAGCTTCAGTTTAGGACAGAGGCAGGGCAGGCAGGCTAAGGCAGGCAGCCAGGTGCGGTCAGGATCAGGGTCAGGGCGCACTGGAGAGGAAGCTCCCAAGGTTGGGGGGCAAGCTGCCCAGGTTTGTTTCTGGCTGGAGGAGACCCAGCTGCCAGGGGGAGGGGCCTTAACCCAGTGGAGGGGCATTTAGGAAGTCTGTGGGTCCCTGTGAGCTGTCAGGGACTCTGCAGGGAAACCAAGGCAGAGGGCCAGTTATGCAAACAGGGATGCTAAGACAGGAAGTTCTCTGGGAGGTGGGGAAGCATCATTCATCCAGCCAGGGGTTTCTTGAGTTTCAGGAAGTGGCGTAGGGACTATTAATATGAGTGCCCTGGGAGAAAAAGACTTCAAAATCAGATAAGTTTGGGAAATATGAGGTCCCTGATTTCCAATGTGTGGCCCAAGGCTTTGCCAGGAAGCTTCCTAGAACTGCAGCTTCACTGTCCTGCCTGCAAAGGTCTGTGATGGCCCAGCTCGCAGCATGCAGCTTTCCTGCCTCGTGTCCACATACAGCTGTGCCCCACTGACAAGGGTTGGGTTCCTTTATTCCCCTCTGGGTCCCCAGCACCTAGGACAGTGCCTGGAGCCTGGTAGATGCTCAGTCAGTACTGACTGAATGAGTGAATGCTCCCCAGGTGGTGGCCAGGTCCAGCTGAATGCCGCTGGAAGCTGCTTTCTGAGCAGCAGAGACACGGTGTAGATTTCCTTCCTGTTTGCTGTTGCTGTGCCAGACACAGCACATTTCCCAGGTGAAGCACTGCTGAGAGGCTGGGCAGGCGGGTGGTGGGAATTTTTGATGCAGAGCAATGGAAGAGCTGCTCTGCGTCAGCTTGTGTTTCAGGAAGATCCTGGTGTTGCTGGAATCTTTGAGTTGGAAGGCATTGTTAAAAATACAGTATTTTGAGAACTGTTAGCCATTAACACCTTAGTAAAAAAAGAAAAAAAAAAGAGAACTGATCAGTTTGGAGAGATTAGGGTCATATGGGGTAGTAAAGGGTAAATTTGTGTGTATCTGGACACACCCAATGTCCCTAGGCCTCAGATTTTGAACCTAGATTTTTTTTAATTGAATTAGCTTGTTCTTAACTCACATTTTCTTTTTGTTAAGGCTGTAGGTAGCAGATTTTATCTTTGGCTGCGCTGGGTCTGTTGCTACGCATGGGCTTTCTCTGGTTGCGGTTAGCAGGGGCTGCTCTCTAGCTGCAGAGCACAGGCCGTTCATTATGGTGGCTCCTCTTGTTGCAGAGCGCGGGCTGTAGGGCACGCAGGTTCAGTAGTTGTGGCATACATGGTGTGCAGCTGCCCCGCGGCGTGTGGAATCCTCCCGTCCCCAAACCCATGTCCTGTGCATCGGCAGAGTCTTAACCATCTGAGAAGTCTGGAACCTAGAAGGTAATCTGACCCGGCCTCGACCCTCTCTTTGCTCTTGATCTGGTTCTTGTTGGCCTCTCCCACTCAGCTTCGCCCTGGCGTATCTTGCCTCCGGCTCCACGTCCCTCTGAACCACAGGCTCTCTCTCGGGACCATTCTCATCTCTGGGGCAGCTCCACCCACTTGTTCTCCCAAACACCCTTGTTTCCTACCTCACAGAACGTGGACACAAAAGGAAACAGCTGCGTGAGCCTTGCTGCCAAATTCGGGGTGGAAAGCCCTGAGGGTGCCATGCCCTGCTGCCCGGGAATGTTGCTGCTGTGATGGGCTAATCGGAGACTCCGCTCCCCATTTCTCCAACCCCTCCCTCTTCTGTTTCCTTTCTATCAGCCCAGAAACACACTTTGTTTTCATCTTAAAAACACAGCAAACAACACCCCTTCTTGACTCTGCACCCGCTTCTGGCTGTCACGCCGTCTCTCTCCTTCCCTGCTCTTGCCTCCTGGGAGAGTGTGTGCCAACGTATTTCTCAGCCCCTGTCATCTGCCTTCCACCCTCCCCACTCCGGGCCAATGCTCCAGCCCCGGGCGCCACATGACTTCCTATTTTCCAAAGCCAAGCCTCTCTTTTGGCTTCTAGACCTTTCTCGGACTGGCCACCGCGGGCCTCTCACCCTTCCATCTGCCTTCTCCCTTCCTCAGCATCTGACGCTGCTCATCAGTCCCTCCCGCATAAAATTTGCTCTTGTACTGGAGCGACTGAAATGAACTGAGCTGAGCTGGTGCTCCCAGGCCTTAGCGGAGCTCTCTTTATTCTACATTCATTTCTCTCTGCGGCTTTATGCTACTCTCCAAATGCTGGTAATCCCCTCATCCCACGTTTAGAGGAAGACCTTGCTTTTGAACTCCAAGGCCACGCTCTGGTCCATGGCCTCACGATCAGCAGGATATCTACCGAATTCTTCCTTTCTGTTGTTACCAGTGTCGCACCCCTTACCCCCCAGCAGTGTCACCATCCCATAATTTTTCGTGTCCCATCTCCATGCATCTTCCTGTGCCAGAAATCTAGGAACCATCTTTGAATTCCACCCCCACTCACACCCTTTCAGTCATCAGATCTAGTGGATTCTGCCTCCCAGATAACTCTCCAGCCTCCCCACATTCTCACCAGTATGGCTGAAGCTTAGGCTTTATTTACCCTTTGCTTCTGGACACTTGGGACCTAGCATTCTGGCCTCGGCAGTGGCAGCTGTGTGGTCTCTCTCAGCCACTCTCATCTTCCTGCAAGTGATGGTGCACGGTTTGGCCAGAGAAATACAGGAGAGCGGCTTTCCTCTCTGGATGGAAGGGGAAGGCAAGACAAAGGTCAGTGAGAAGTTGGCATTCCCTTGAAGCAGTGGCAGAGACTCTGAGGCTCTTGGATAAGAAGGAGGCTGGGGAGGAGTTGAAGCTGATGTGCTGTGGTTACCTGATGCTGTCACCCACTCCTTCTGGGGCTCGGATTCACGGGCTGGAAGAAAGAGAATGCCAGTTGAGAGGACGGGAAAGTTGCAATTCATTTAAGACAGACCGGGCGTGTGCCTGACACCCCCCAGGGCACAGACTTTGGGTCCGTCGTGTTGAAGAGTGTGGCTCCAGCCTGAGCCCAGTGGTGCTGTCCACATGCTGCTTGTGGGGGTGAGTCTTGGGAGCTGAGCGCTCGGGACCGTCTGCAGAATCCGGACCAGGCCTGGGTCTACAGGGTACACTCTGTGCCCCCTTTCCCAGCCGGCTCTCAGCGTGAGAACAGTAGACATGCTCTACCCACAGTTTCAGGAGGGATGGGGGGCACCTGGTAGACACGTTTTGCCTTCAGTCCAGTGCCCCTGCCCACGGGCAAATCACAGTCCAACAAGGGACGAGGAAGGAGGGGGCAGGTGGCAGAGGGAGGCAGGGAGGTCTCCCCTTCTCTGTGGGCTGAAGCTGAGTGGTGGAAAGCAAGGGTGGCTCCTAAATGTCTCCCTCCCCCAGCACAGCCCAACTATGTTATGACTGGGGACACTCCCATTCTCATTCTCTGAGATCCTCCCAAGAAACTTGTATTTCAAGGTACAGTTTCTGCCCGTCTGCATTTGTCGAAAGGAGCACGGATTCGTTCTCCCTTTTTATTCCTGAAAGACATATGTAACTGGTGGCCGTTTCAGGTCTGTTTCCTTGTTCAGTCGCCAAGTCGTGTCCGACTCTTTTTGACCCCAGGCTTCCCTATCCCTCACAATCACTGAGAGTTTACCCAAGTTCATGTCCATTGAATGGGTGATGCCGTCCAACCATCTCATTTCAGGTCTGTTGGCCCTGATCAACTCTCTCCCCACATCTCACCTGCCTGGGAACAGTTATGGGGACACTGTGCCAAGTGGTGGGAAAAAATTCTCTCAAGATCCCAGTTCCCTTCAGATCTGCGCCCAGACAAAGGCAGGCAAAGTCGCTGCCAATCTCTTGAGGGCCTCTCTTCCTTTCTGTGTTCCAGGGCCCCATCCCCTTCCCACCTTCTCTGGCCTCAGTCTTCCTTGTTTCTCATTCTCCAAGTGCAGGCCCTTTGTTAAATATTCACTTTCCTGACTTGGGCTGTTCTGATCTTCCCCCATGGGAAAAGGCAGCCTTTTGGGAACTCACTCTTATTCTTTTATCCAAGGTTGAGGTGCTTCCATTCATTTCCAAATGCACCTCATTGCATTTTCCCTTTCAAAGCAGCAGACAGCCCTGCCAAGAAGCTAATGTTTCTCATGCAGCAAGCAGAGGGGCTGGGAAAACCAACATCCCTTAATTGTCAAGCCTGTGGGGCCCCATGAGGGCCTCAGCTCCATCTCACCAATCAGGATGGACAAAGGGCACTGTGACCTCACTGAGTGGGAGTAGTTCCAGCCTCAGGCAGACACTTGGCATTTATTTGCCTGTGCATTTTGATTGTGGATAAGTGCAGTTTCCGTTAGGCCCTTTGAAGTATTGAAAATAGCTCACAAACTCTCATTAGCGCCTTTGTAGGGGTCTGAGAACCCGGGGCAGGGCCCTGATCTCATCCAGCTCCTCCTGGGCATGCTCCTTGCCACACCTTTCTTTCCTTCTCAAGTTTGGAACCAGTCGAGTGAAAAAACACAAGAGGAGTCAAACAGAGAGATCAAAATGTCAGCACATCACAGATGGAGCTGGTTGGAGGAGGTGACTTCAGATAGGTGGCCAGATCGGCTTTTTAATATATCGTTCTTGAGTGGGAGAAACTTACCCACCCATTCAGGAGCAGAGGGGAACAGCCTGGAACAACCTAAATTTAGGGAGCTGCAGGGTGGGTAAGGTTGAGCTGGTCTTGCCAAGTTCTCCCTTCAAACTCACTGTTTAGACAAGTCATTCCCCTCCTGCACGGGGAGAGGGAGAGGGGTCAGGGCGACCAGGGGAATGCACCTGTGTCTGCAGCACTTTGTCCTCTGGGGCCTGGAGTGTGAATGCTCTCCCTTCTGTGGAGATGGGGGTGGGGCCAGCCCATGTTCTCCAACCTGGCCGAGGTGGATCTGGGCCGGAGCGGGTCAGCACCACCTGCAGTTGAGGGGAGCAGGCATGACCTGTGCCCTCCTCCAACCAGGGAGGGATGGTCAGAGCCCCACCCGCCTCGGGTGCTGCTGTAGATGCCAGCCAGCCCTGGAGATCTTTCAAAGCCCTTCCCCAGACCCAGAGGAGATGTTGACTGAGACGTTGATCGTCTGGCCTGCTTATCTCTGTGACATATTAAATAAGAAACAAATTGTTCATTTTTCTTTTCCCTCCATTGCCCCCTGGAAGAGCAGATGGAGAATATGCTTCATCCAAGAGAACTGTTAGGAAATGGGGCTGCTGTTTAAAATGCCGGTGCTCTGGAGTCAGACCTGATTCTCCTTGGTTAACTCCTTGATAGAAACTGATGTCAGATTAGGGCCGGGCACCATACGTTTGCTTTGCAGATGAAGGACCACAACTGACTGGAATAGCAAGGCAGGGCAAGAAGAGCAGGTGGGGGAGGATGGGACAGTTTCCTAGCCTAACAGTAGCGATGCCAAGACTTTTTCCTTTTTGCATATCCCCTCCTTCCACCTTCCTTCCCTGCCTTCTTTCTTTTTTCCCTTCCTTCCAGGTCTCCAGCCATCTGTGCATCATTCAACCATGTTGTGCTGAACTCCCGCCCTGTGCTGAATGGACTCTGTGTAGGAGTCTGGTACCTAGACGTGATGGCATGCATGATTTTTTCTCCCCAGTCCCACCCACTAAGCTTTCGAATGACTGGGGTGGACACATGACTAAACATAACTTAAATGCAGCGTGACATGCACCTCAATAGAGCTTAGCATGGGACGGGGATGGGAGTTACGGGAGCACAGAGGAAGGGCAGGAATTCAGCCAGGGGCCACCAGGCATGACTTCCTGGATAGATTTTGAAGGTAGAACCAGTAGGGCCCAGTGGGGATCAGTCTAGGGAAAACAGAGAAGTGTAGCCCCTGGCTTCTTGAGCTGGTAGCTCTGCTGGTGATGGCTGGGAGGACACTTCTTGGGGTGAACGTACATAGCCTGGGTGGGACCCTCGTGTGATTCTGACCCTGTCTTGGGCACATCACTGCACCCAGTCACTGGGCCACAAGACCCCACTGAGCTAAGTCATATAGTTATTCCTGTTTTATAGAAATAGAGACTGAGGTTTGGAGGAATGAAATTGCTTGTCCAAAAATCACACAGCAGGTAGACTACAGGGCTGGGACTGTTGCTACCACATGTTACCACCCACACAGAGTCTCTTGACACTGTTTCTACAGCTGTTTCTACCATGGCACACAGCTTAGGATCCCTGGAGAGAGTCCAGATGGGCACTAATCACAAACTGTTTTTATAATAATAATGATGATGATATTGTCTTTATGCATTCAGTTTCTACTTTGAGCCACTGAACCAGAGCTTCCCAGGCAGTGCTAGTGGTAAAGAACCTGCCTGCCAATGCAGGAGACGTAAAACTTGGGTTCGATCCCTGGGTTGGGAAGATGCCCTGGAGAAGGAAATGGCAACTCACTCCAGTATTCTTGCCTGGAGAATTCCATGGACAGAGGAGCCTGGTGGGCTACAGTCCATGGGATTGCCAAGGGTCGGACACGACTGAAGCAACTGAGCACTCACTGTGCCAACCATTTTATATTCACCATTTAATAGAAGTCTAACAACTGGCTTATAAGATAGATGGCATTATTACCCCCATTTTGCAGGTGGGCAAACTGAGGTTCAGAACTAGATGAAAATGTGAAACTGCAGGACCCCAGAGCTCATGGTGCTAAGCAGCTCATTATTCACTTCCTCCTCTATGATTTCACACAAGAATGGAGGGAAGGGGCTGTTCTTATCTTGTTCACCCCCTGCACATGTTCCTGCTACTTTCCAAGCCTCAGTTTTCTCATCTGTATTAAGGGCTCAGTCACTCCTGCCTGCCTTGAACAGAGATGGTGGCAGGTTCACCAAGGCCTTGTAAAGGCCAATATCACTGGGCTCATAAGACACTTGTAGCTGAAATTTAGGGCTCTCATTTCAGGGAGGCCTGGCGTGCTGCAGTCCATGGGGTCGCAAAGAGTCAGACACAACTGAGTGAACTAAACATCTCCCCAGGGCTGGGTGTCTGTCCGGGAAGAGACTGAGGGATTGGAGATGAGCCACTGCGGGCCTCGGCTCCAGGGATGAGTCGTCTGATTGATCTGTCTGATCTGATCATTCAGATGCATCGTTTCTTGGATGTGGACACCCGATGGGGGAGGATTAGAGCATCTTTGGAGGCAGACGGGGAAGGTGGGACAGGATGGCCCCTGGCTCTTCCCAAAGGCCAGGGAAGCACCGGAAGGGGCAGAGAGGCTTCCTGGGGAGGCTTCAGGGCTCGCGCCAGTGGACCTGGCTCCGCTCGCTGTCACGGAGGTGGCAGATGCTGCTCCTGCCTGAGGAGCTCCCATCGCCATGGGGAGGTGTGAATGGAACTCATACTTCCCTTTCTCCTTTCCTTCCCTCACCACTCTCAGCCTTCAAAATACATTCCAGATCCAGCCCCTCTAACCATCTCCATCACCGCCTGGAGTTGGGGCCGGCGTCTCCTTTGCCCGGGCTCCTGCAGATGCCCCTCTGCGGGTTCCCTCCTCCCACTCTTGCCAGCCCAGCAGCTGGAGGGAGTCCTGTGAGCAGCCATCAGATCATTCGTTCCTCTGCACGGGACCCTCCGGTGGTGCCCATCCCACTCACAAACAAGTCAAAGTTCTCTCCACGTTCTTGCTCCTGGCTTCCTTGCTCACCTCATCTCCCCTGAGAACTGCCTGGTTGCTGTACTCCGGCCAGCAGCTCCCCTGCTGTTTGTTAGACACACAGGCTGTGGGTCAGTGGTCTCGGGCTCAGCATTCCTAGAATAGCCACAGGGCTCAGTTCATCACCTTCATCAACTCCTACTCAGATGTCGCCTCCTCGGAAAGGCCTCCCCGAATCCTTTATCCACAGTTACACCCTTCTTTGCTTATGCTGGCTTAGGATTCTTCATAGTCCTTTCAATTGCCTGATGTGTTGTGTATGCACTTCCCCCCATTCACTGTCTGCCTCGTCAAGTAAGTTCCAGGAGATCAAGGAACTGGTTGGTTTTGCCCAACTCTAGAATAGCGTTTAGGGCTTCCCTGGTGGCTCGTGGTAAAGAATCCACCGGCCAGTGCAGGAGATGTGCGTTCAGTCCCTGAGTCTGGAAGATCCCCTGGAAAAGGAAATGGCAATCCACTCCAGTATTGCTGCCTGGGAAATCCCATGGACAGAGGAACCTGGTGGGCTGCAGTCCGTGGGGTCTGAAATGAGTTGGGGATGACTTGGCGAATAAACAGCAAAGAATAGTGTCTTAACATTGTCAGGACTCAGTGACTCTCGGGCATTGAGTGAATGGATACATATAGAGAGAGCCAAGGCTGATGGAAACCCAAAAGATGGAGCCAACAGCTCCATGTGTGGGTGGGTGAGTAGGGGGTCACTGGGTCGGGGGTAAGGGTCACTGGGTAAGGTGACATGGGAAGTGGGGCCTACAGGAGGAGCAGGCAGTTTTCAGGGGAAGAAAGCGGGAATGTAGTCCCAGGAAGAGCGCCTAGACCTCCCGGGCCCACTTTTGACTGCAGCGGAGGAGAAATTCTGTGCGGAGGGAGAGTGCCCTGTGCTGTGACTGGGGCCAATCATCCAGCTGGGAGCTGGGAGCTGGGAGCTGGGAGAGAAGCAGGTGGTGGTGGAGGGGGAGAGCGGGCCGCTCCCTGTGAAGTGATTATGAGCCTGGACTCTGGAGCCAGCCCAGCTGGGTTCACATCCCAGCCCTGACAGCAAGCCTTGTAAGTCACCAGTCAAGGTGCTGTAAAACCATCACACAGGACCTCCGAGCACTGCGCGGGGATGTTATCAGAACACAAGTTGGTGCTCCAGAGAGACTCGGGCTTCAATCCTGGTCCTCCCAGGCCCCAGCCTGCATAAGACACTGGGTAATCTCTTTTGGCCTCAGTTCTCATCTCTAAAATGAGAACAATAATCCCTAATTCACAACATCTTTGTAGCTATGCGGTGAGATGATGTACGTGAGGCGCTTACCTAGGTCTGGCTTGGTACTCAGCCGTGGTTGTCAAGGCAACGAGCCTGCTGAATCCAGTGGCATCAAGGGTGTTGGGAGGGAACTTGTTCTTTAAGCTCTTGGCGGGCCGCAGGGGTTCTCCAGACATCTGCTGGCCTGCCAGGACCCATGCCTCTGCTCAGACTCTTCCTCCAGCGAGCTCCTTCCTTTAGGTTCCTAGAGGGCCATGCCCCCTCCTGCCTCTGGGCCTTTGCACATATCGACTCCTCTGTCTGGACTATTCCTGCCTCTTTCACCTCATTAACTGAGACTCATCCTGCCTCAAGATTCACTTCCTCCTTCTGGACCCTCCGTCTAGATCATTTTCAAAGAAGTGTGTTCCTTGACCTTGAATAGTTTATCTCATGTGTGTGTGCGTAGTTGCTCAGTCCTGTCTTACTCTTTGTGACCCCATGGATGGTAGCCCACCAGGCTCTTCTGTTCATGGGATTTTCCAGGCAGTAAATACTGGAAGGGGTTGCCATTTCCTCCACGGGATCTTCCTGACCCAGGGACTGAACCCACGTCTCCTGCGCTGGGTTCTGTGCATTGGCAGGCAGATTCTCTACCGCTGAGCCACCTGGGAAACCTTTGCTTATCTCAGGGAATGACTGTGCAGGCTGAGCATCAGTCATAGTCATTAACGTATTATTATAGCTCTCCTTATAGACTGTAAGCTTCAGCAGGGTAGGGACTGTGTCTGCCTTGTCTCTGGACTGTAGACAGTCCCTGGCGAATAGCAAGGTCTCTGTTCATAGGAAGAATGACTCAGTGCAGGCAGAGGAGACACACACCACTGTAGTGACCTTGTCTGATTCTTACCCTATCTCTCCCCAAACAAGACTGGGAAGACTGAGAGAGGCGCCTTAACTGTGACCCTCACAGCCTTAGGAGGGATGCCAGTTCTTTTTAAATTTACAACAGCAACAGCAACAATAAATAACACATACTCAGTGCTCTAGTTGCTATGCTAAGTACTGTGTAGACATTACTTCATTTAATTGAAACGTCATTATTATTGAGTGAGAAAAGCAAGATGCCGAGAAATGTGTATAATACGATCCAATTTTAAAAAGATAAACAGTGTTAACCCCCCACTCTATATGTAAATGTGTATGTATGGGAGTATGTAATTTTATGTTTACATATGGTTTATGAGCAAGAATAAAGATATGGAAAGATATAAACTAGATTGTTAATATGGGTTACCTAGGGGTGTGTGTTGGCTAATGGGAAGTTTGGGTGGGTGAGGTGGTGAAGTGAGGGGGAATAAAGGCAAGTGAAAAGGGGGAAAGTAGAAAGTAAAATTGCACTTTAAAACTCGGCATGCATAATAAGACTGTACTTTATGTATTCATGCAAGAGGGTATATGAATGTGTATGTAAAAAGAAATTTAAAAATTGTTCCAGAAAAAAGTACTAGATGCTGGCAAGGGTGCAGTGTGATGGGCACTTTTGTAAACTGCCGGTGGGAGTGTAAATTGTTACAAACTCTCTGGAAAGCAACTCGGCAATACATTATCAACATCCTTAAAAATATGCATGTGTTTGGACTCAAATACTCACTTCAAAGAATTTACCCTGAAGAAACAACCAGAGTCGCAGTCACCCATTTATGTATAAGATGCATAGCATTCTTGATAACAGAGGTAAAAACGGGAATAAACTAAATAGCCAACAATAAGAGAGAGGTGAAATGAAACATTATATCAAAACCTAAACTGCAGTCTCAGGACAGTTCTGTAGACAGGATGACTCCTAGCATCTCCATTTTACAGGTGGAGGAGACAGAAGCTTAAAATGGGAAGCAGGGACTTAGCGGTGGTCCGGTGGCTAAGGCTCCGCCCAGTCAGTGCAGGGGCCCGAGTTGGATGCATGGTCAGGGGACTGTTAATAGATCCCACGCGCCGCAACTAAGGGTCTGCGTGCCACAGCTAAGGGTCTGCGTGCCACAGCTAACGGTCTCGCACGCTGCAACTAAGATTGGAGACCCCATGTGCTGCGACTAAGGTCCAAATAAAGAAATGAAATAAACAGATACTTTTTAAAAAAGAAGAGGAAGCAGGTTGGCCATAGTCACCTGACAGGTAAGTGGTGCAGCAGGATCCTAACCCCTATGCACGCACGAAGACGCGAGCGTTCCTGCCTTATGGGTATACTTGCCAACAGGGTGCATATCTGCGGTTCAAGTTCTTCTCCTGGAGAAAGTTGTACAGCACATGCTCCAAACCCTTGACACCTTGAGTTGGGATCTGTTGAACCACAGCGAGTGGAGGGGCCCCTGAAGGATCATCACAATGATTTCACTTTATTTTTAACAAAATAGTATACAGGAAGTCTTAAGCCAGCACCAGATGGCACAGAGTTAGCACTCACAATAAACTATAGCTTGTAATTCACATCATCATTTTTACTTGGTTAGAGAAGCAGTTAGAAAACTAGGTCTTTTTCTTCCTTGTCATTCCAATATCTTCTCTCTGGGTTAGCTTGGAAATTGCCCTCTTAGTGGCAGCATATAGGAGCATAAAGAGCCAAAGCTCTGGAGACAGATCTGAGTGTGAATTCTGGTATTGCCTCTCAGCAGCTATGTGATTTCAGAAAAATTATTACCCTCTCTCTGAGCCTCAGTTTCTCCTCTGAGCCTCTTTGCCTGAGTCGGAGATTTTCAGTGAAGATGAAACTAGATGTCAGGTAATAAGTGTTTAACATAGTTCTTGTGTTTCAGAAGGTATTTATTAAGTGTTAGGGTACTTACCTTTCCAGTTGGAAGGTATATTCTTTAGTTGAAACCTTGCTGAGTAGCACTATTTTGTGAGTGGTTTTAGGCCAGGTTGGACCAGGCCAGACCAAGCTGTAAACTGGGCTGGGGTATAGATGTCATGGCTGGGACCTCACCCCAGGTTAGAATTTAAAGTGCCCTGTGGGGTGGCCAGGAAAGGAACGTGGGCCCAGCTTGGGCACTGAAGATTGCAGGCAGGTTTTGAGGCTGATGTTTTGCTTTTGGTGGTACCTAGAGGTCATAGCTGATAAAAGACCAGTAAGAGAGTCTGGGCATGAAAGATAAAAAGGAGAGATGTGAGGTTTGGATAAAGACTTGCTGTTGAGAGTGCTCTAATACATCCCAGTGAAAGGAGCTTAGCAGGCCTTGAGGAAAGTAGCATGGTTTCAGTCACCTTTTTTCTTGTAAAGTCATTTGACCTTGGTTGCCCTAGAGTCTTTACTTCCAGAGGTGTAACCAGGTCTAGGCTGTGGAGTGGGATGAAGAGATACAATTGATGAATGGATGAAAGGATGGATGAATAGGATAGTAGGTGATGGTTGGTGGATGGGTAGGTGAGATGGAAAGCTAGATGGGATGGGTAGGCATTTGGGATGGCTGAACAGAGGGATGGGCTACTCTGTGGAGGTGGTAATGAATGCACAGATGGCTAGAATAGAAAGATGGGGATTGGTTGCTAGACTGGTAAAGTGGAAGGAGAGATGGGGCAGATAGGGTTGGTAAATGGATTGGATGAATAAATGGAAAGATGGTTGAATAAATGGAAGGATGGTTGAATAAATGGAAGGATTGACTTGGTTGATTACACAGATAAAGTGTGATGGTTGAATGAAAAGACTGAGGGATTGGGTGAAGAGATTTGTGGAGTGGATAGATTTAAGAGTGTTTGGATTGGAGAAGGAAATGACAACCCATTCCAGTATTCTTGCCTGGAGAATCCCATGGGCAGAGGAGTCTGGTTAGCTACAGTCCATGGGGTCGCAAGAGTTGGACACGACTTAGTGACTAAGCCAAGAGTGTTTGGATAGATGAATGGATACAAGAATGCACCCAGGGATGTATGGATAGAAGGATGATTAGATAATGTATGGATCAGAGCTTTTGTAATTTATTGTTCAAGCAAACCCATGTGGAGACTGTGGTCAGAAGTGGAGACACAGGTTGAATGGGGGGAATCAAATATCTTGGCCTCTTAGAGGAAATACCTGGGGATAGGAACCTGGTCTCCTCTGCATCATTCTCCTTGTCAATTCCCATGATGTCCTTCGTGAAAACTCTATATCAGGTCTAGACACTGATACAGACTCCTTCACATGCCTCTGTGTCTCTTCTAATGCACACAAGGAGTCTTTATTGACTCTGACATGCAAATACGAGATATGTCCACACTGGCGTTTACACTCCTTTGTAATTTGTAATAGAGATGGTCTGTCTGTTCTCTGCTGGAAACGGAATGAGATTCAGTGACTAACGGTCCACAGCACACTCAGCTGGGGTGGACCAACAGGAAGGAAAATCAAGTGGCCCAGGGACCCTTGCCTTGTTCAATGAATGTGGGATTTTTACTCTTTATTAAATGAGTGAAATATTTTGAGGGGCACCAGTTCAGTGCAACAGAGTTTTTATTGTTCTTTATCACAGCAACCTGGAGGGCTGGAGATAAAACCCAGAAGATGCCTCCTGGGATCTCAGGTAGGGAGCTGAATAGTCCCCAGGATACAGTTACTTAGATGGTCTACGTTTCCTCTTCTCTCAACCAGGCTGCTTACTTGCTCTGTTTGCTGTAATTTAATTAGTTATAACTACTTTCAATTACTATGAAAGTGGTGTATCCTCAGGGCAAAAATTCAAACAATATAGAAGGGCATCTGGTGAAAAAGGTCTGCCCACTGCAGGTCCCCAGTCCTGCTCATTCTAGAGATTTTCCAGTTCATAAGTAGAGATATGATGTAAATTCTTTACATTCTTACACAAATGGGATCATTCTGTGTATCAAGAATACTGTCCTGTAGTATACTTTTTCTCTTGACTGTATCTCTTTATACAGCTTTCTAGGTTGGCATTTATTGATTCATCTCATTCTTATTATGGTTGTATAGATTTTCGCAAATTACCAAAAATGTCTCTATCACTCCCATATTATTTAGGCTTTTTCTAGCTTTTGGCTCCCCTAAATAATACCACGGTAAAGCAGTTGTGTGTGTGTATGTGTGTGCGGGAGAGAAAGTGATTTCAAAATGAAGGAACTAGTCTATATAGAATGGATTTGGTGCCTCAACAGATATATAAATTTATGCTCATAAAAGTGCCAGATGACATCAAATGCTGCCAACAGTGCTGGAGAGTTTTTGGTTTCTCTACACGTCAGGGTGCGCCAGAATCACCTAGAGGGCTTGTGAAAGTACAGACTTCTGGGTCCAGGAGTTTTCTGATGCAGTAGATCTGAAATGGAGTATGTTTGGTATAAGAGAGAGAATTTGCATTTCTAGCAAGTTCACAGGTGAGGCTGGTCCAACAACTACTTCACTACACCTTTTCAACAGCTCATTAAAAATGGCCATTCTGGTGTGTATCAGGTATCTCATTAACGCATTACTTTAATTATAAATGAGATTGATCATTTTTCAGCTTGCTTAGTTAATCTCTTCTCATTCAAATTGTCTGTTCATGAACTTTACTCATCATGCTTGTTTTTTTATGGCATTGTTTGTATTTTTTCTTTTTGATTTATAAGAACTTTTCGCATATAAAGGACATTGGCTCTTTATTTGTAGTAGTATGCCAAATCTTTTTCTCCATTCGGAGTCTGTCTTTAGGCTCTGTGATTCTTTCCTTCATCCCTCCCTTCCTCCCATCCCTTCCTTCCTTCCTTTCTTTGCTTGTACATTCAGAGACTCTATATTTTAATGCAATCAGATTTGTCAATTTGTTTTGCCTTCTAATTTTCTGTTATACTTAGAGAAAGATCTTTACCACTTAAAATTATATAGAATTTAACAATGAATATGTGTTAATGCTTGTTCTCTTTTTACTTCTAATCTAAAATAGGGCAGCAAGTGTTACTATGGCAGTAATCACTTAATTGAAAATGAAAATGTGAAGTCTTCACATTTCTGAATTAACCTGAAGGGATCTTTTCAGCCTCTATATCCCTTGGGTCTCTAAGAGGGAAAAGAAACTCCCATTTGATGATTTCCTCCTCTTCAGGCTATCGCTGTGATGAGTTGAGATTTAAAAAAAACGAGTTTGAAGTTTGAGGGCAAAGTGTGTAGGCTGTTTTCAGACAAACAGATGCGTGCAAAGTGAGAGGGCACAGGGAGAATTGTAGAGGCCACAGGCATGAGGCACCAGAGCCAGCAAACCCCCCTCCCGAATTGAGAGGCTGGCGCCAGAGCCGCCCAGCCTTCCCTGCACATCACGCCCCTGGACATGCCTTCTTCCACTGATCTGCTTCCCACTGGAAAAGAGGGCTGGGAATGAGGAACACTGAAGCAGCCTTTTTATACAACCTGTAATAAAGTATGCATCGATAAACGCGGGCTGACTGAATTAATGGAGCCATTATGATTTTGAAAGGCTTGCCTTTTCTATTATTCACTTCATGCACAGGGTTTGGGAGGTCCTGGATGCTGAGACAGCATCCTTAAACCAGCCATTGTCCCAGCTTCAGAGGAACTGCCAGTCCAGTGGACAGCTTGATATGGTCACGAGTGGTGCGTGTCTAAAGGGAGAGAGGGGCTAAAGGAAGATGCTCGGTTGCACAAGAGCAAGGACCGCGTCAGACCTATCGTTCTGTTCCAGCACCTAGCACACAGGACCTGACATGCAGGGGCTCATCCGATGTCTGGTGATTGAATGAGTGAATTTGAGGGAGAAGAGGAGGGAGCAAGTACTGGGCTCAGGGAGGTAAAAGAGGAAGAGATATTTGAGTCTTAACAGAAAGAAATATTACAGAAAAAAGTAGGCAATAAGCAAGGCGAGTCTCTGTGGGTGTCACCCACTGCTCACTGGGGCTCAGGATGAATTCCATAATGTCACTTGGCAGGGGTGAAGGTGTAGGCTGTATTGTGGAAAGAGAAGAAAGTCAGGGTCAGCAAGAGGGGCCGTGTCTAATTTTGGTGCTGTGTCTGACGTCAGTGGGGGTCTGTATTCCAGAAGTGGGGCACCCCTGTCTGTTGCTCTTCTTTCTTACGGGCCAAGCACATGAGCTGCCTTTTCAGTGAAGGGATGAGCTGCTTGGGAGTGGGCTGTCTATAAGATTTGTCTGGGAAGGTCAGCTGTCCCATACCTGGGGGATTTGCAGCCCATGGGAAGTTGGAGTATCCCTTGTCCCTTGGGAAGCCAAGCTTGAGTGCTCTGGTCCCTGCTAGCTCATGGTTCAGAGGGCCTTGAATGAGCACCCAGAGCTATTGTCCGAAAATCCTGATGCATGCATGAGTGCAAAGTCTCTTCAATCATGTCCCACTCTTTGTGGACAGGCTCCTCTGTCCACGGGATTCTCCAGGCAAGAATCCTGGAGTGGGTTGCAGTGCCCTCCTCCAGGGGATCTTCCCGACCCAGGGATTGAACCCACGTCTCTTACGTCTCCCGCATTGGCAGGCGGGTTCTGTACCACTAGCTGCACCCGGGAAGCTGTGAGAATCCTGATGTGTCATACTGGGGAAGGGTTCTGTAGACCAAGAGATGAGCTTGTGTGAAGACTGAGGTGCACTCTGGCCCATCTAAAACTCAGAAGGACGTTTTAGGCCTGGAAGGGAATGAGCAGCTTGGTGACGGTGGGCTCCCTGGGCACACCTTTCCCCACTCTGGGCTCACTCCCAAGGAGGCCTGGGCTGGGCAGCTATGAGTAGGAGCAGGGTGAGTCTGCCATTTCAACCTGCTCTTCACTTTCTGCCATTCCTGGAGGTGGGCAGCTGGATGCTGGGGTGGAGCCTAGGGAGAAGGTTCAGGATGCTGAGGCTCTGTCTAGTCTATACCTAGTTTCGAAGAAGACAGGATGGAGACAACCCCAGGCCAGGCTGGCCTGTGTAAATACCTTGCAAGATGTAGTCACCCATTCGTTTATTCGAACGTTTAAGACATGCTCTCCACCACTCCCCTGCCCATCCTGCCCCCACCACTGCCCCAGTGGAGCAGGCAGAGCTTTGACTCCAGGTCAAGTACAACTGTGGGCTTCCTCCCCCGGTGGCTCAGTGGTAAAGAATATGCCTGCAGTGCCTGAGACACAGGAGACAGGGGTTCGACCCCTGGGTCGAGAAGATCCCCTGGAAGAGAGCGAGGCAACCCACTCCAGTATTCTTGCCTGGAGAATTCTAGCCTGAAGGGCTACAGTACATGGGGTCACAAAGAGCTGGACACGACTGAAGGAGCTGAACACGTGTGCAAGTACCGCTTGGCTCTCATCTGGTACAGCCACTAGCCGGCTGTGCCACCTGGGGCAAGTTACTGGCTTTCTGCATCTCAGTTTCCTCATCTGTAAAGTGGGGTTATAACAGCCCTTGTGTCACAAGATGGTCAGGAAGGTGAAATGAGAACATGCACTTGGAAAGACTTAGCACATCCAAGTGCTTAAAATGTTTGCTAACGTGAAGCATCCATTGGTGATGTCAGAGGTAGGGAGACGCTGGGGAAGGGCTGCACAACTCTGGGCAGAAAAGGACAGGCACCATCTCACAGGTATACATTTTTTGAACACCTACTATGTTCTGTATCTAGTGGGTAGGTACATAAAGGAGAATCAAACCACACCGGTTCTTGAGTCTTAGGTAGGATGCTTTGTCCTTTAAACCAGGAGTCTAGTGCTGTGGATTCACAGAGGTGGGGCCCAGGGAGGGTCTCCTGGGGCACTGGCCTTTGAAAACATTGCTCACAAAGAGTTGAAACGTGGCCTCTGTAGTCTAGAGTCACAGAGAAGGCTTCTTGAGAGAGGATCCCATGGATGGGCAGGGGGGTAGGAGGTAGACAGCAGAGAGGGCTTTAGGGTAGAGGTGGAGCAGGTGAGTCCTTAAAACCCTCTTTGTCTCTCCTTGGTGCAAACAGCTCCCTGGTTGCTCTGCCGACTTCTCCCCTGTGCTCACCAGTGTTCTTTCTTCGAGCAGCACCCAGAGAGAGCCGGAAATATGCAGATCCGCTCAGTCGAGGTCGCCCCTCCCCCCACGCGCGCACAGTTCAGACCATCCCGATTTAATCTGGTAGACAAGATCTACCCCATCTCGCCTCCCACCACTCTGGCAGGCGTCTCTCCACCAGGAGTGCTGGCCTTCTTGCTGTTACCTTGAAAAACAACAAGCTTGCTCCTGTCTCCAGGCATTTCTGCCTGCTCTTCTCCTTGCCTGGAATGCTCTCCCCCAGGATGTGCCCTGGCTGGCCCTTACTCCCGGATTAGGTCTCTGCTCTGGAGTGATGCCCTCGGAGGTGGAGCACTCCAGATGAAGCTCCGCCCATCAGCTTCTTCCTAACTCTGATCACGCTCCCCCCATCATTTGCTTATCGTTTACTTGTCTCCATCTGTCCCGGCACTAGAAAACGAGCTGCGTGAGGATCATAGGCGATTTGCACCGCCAGTGCCTACAGCAGACTTGCCACACACTGCTTAGTAAATACTCATCCACTGCATGAATGAAAGGCACAAGGGTGAGTGGAAGGGAAAGAGTGAGTGGTAATTGATGTTTATCGAGTCCCTTGTGCCTGGTGTTGTACATCTATAATCTCATTTAACCCTCCCAGCAGGCCTGTGAGGGAGCTGTTATTATCCTTCCTTACAGATGAGGGAGCTGAGGCTCAGAGAGGGTGAGCAAGTGCCCAATGTCCACAGCCAGCAAGTGGCAGAGTGGGGTAGTGAATTCAGGTCTTTGTGACTTCCTAGGCTGAGCTTGTCCTCACCCCTGTGCTACGGGATGCTCGGTGTGTGTGTGTGTGTGCTGGGAGCAGGGAGTAGGTCTGAGTGGCCCTGGAAACCGTGCGTCTGCAGTGGTTGGAGTGGGGCGGTGCAAATGAGATCGTAGCTCTCATTGTTGTTCTGTGACTAAGTTGCATCCGACTCTTTGGGACCCTTCGAACTATAGCACGCCAGGCTTCCCTGTCCTTCTCTGTCTCCTGGAGTCCACCCAAACTCACTCATGTCCTTTGAGTCGGCGTTGCCATCCAACCATCTCCTCCTCTGTCACCCCTCTTCTCCTCCTGCCCTCAGTCTTTCCCAGCATCAGGGTCTTTTCCAATGAGTCAGCTCCTTGTAGCTCTCGTGGGCTCTTCTAAGTTCCCCCATACTTACATGCATCCTTCTGTGGATTCTCAGCTCTGTGTGTAAGCAGAGTTTCACCAGACACACACAATAGTCTGCCACTCACAAACATCGTGCCAGGTGGAAGAGACACTCAGAGCCTTGCATTGATTCTTCCAGGAGACCGCGAGGGCCTTGGTGGAGGGAGGGAGCCCACTGAGCCCCCATCGGGATGGCGGAGGGACAGCCTGGGAGTGTGGGGCATGCACCCCTGTACCAAAGAGCTATGCATGTGGCAGAGCCATGTGAACAAGTGTATGTATGGGGTGAGGGAATGTGTGTGTACGTAGTGGACATGGACATTTGTGTCTGGAGATGCCAGTTGTGCCAGTGAATTCTGTGTGCAGAGGGTCTTGCACAGCTTGGGTCCCAGCCCCCAATTCTAGCAATGGATCAAGCGTTGACCTTGAAGTTGCCCTCCCAGACACACCTGAGGGCTTTTGTCCCACCTCCAGCTAGCTATCCAGTGACCCAGGATAGGAGTCTGTGTGTGGCAACTGTGCCTGGCAACAGCCGGGGCCCAACCAGGGCAGCTGCTGCGCAGAGCCCGCTGGGCTGCCTGGGTGCTTCGGAGCAGTGGGGGCCTGGTACGCCGAGCTCAGCAGATCCAGGTCTGTGCGCCTCTGCTTGAACTTCAGCCCTCCTGGAACATACGACCTCTCTTTCAGTGGTAGGGGTGGTTGTTCAGTTGCTAAGTTGTGTCTGATTCTTTGTGACCTCCATGGACTGCAGGACGCCAGGCTTCCGTGTCCTTCTCTATCTCCCAGAATTTGCTCAAACTCATGTCCATTGAGTCGGTGATGCTATCCAACCATATCATCCTCTATCACTACCTTCTCCTCCTGCCTTCAATCTTTCCCAGAGTCAGGGCCTTTTCCGGTGAGTTGGCTCTTCACATCAGGTGGCCAAAGAATTGGAGCTTCAGTTCAGCATCAGTCTTTCCAATGAATATTCAGGACTGATTTCCTTTAGGACTGACTGATTTGACCTCCTTGCAATCCAAGGGACTGTTAAGAGTCTTCTCCAACACTTCAGTTAAAAGCTTCAATTCTATGGCGCTCAGCCTTCTTTATGGTCCAGTTCTCACATCTATACGTGACTACTGGAAACACCAGAGCTTTGGCTTTTCGGTGGAGCCCCTGCCTAACCTTCTGGCTTGGAGCCCACAGTGTGGGTACTTTCTGGGGGAGGAGGGAGCAGGGGATACCCTCAGACCCCCGCAAAGCAGCCCTGCCTGTGGGTCCAGGCTTCAGAGCACATGATGCCCTAGTTTCCATGAGCTTTTCAGGCCTCAGATTCTTCACTCTCAGAAGCTTCTAGAGCTTCTGGCAGGGGTCTGCTGCCTGGACTTTATTTCTGCCTCTGAGTTATCACTGCTGAATCTCGAGCAGAGAAGCCTTTGAGCCAGTCTAGACTGAGCTCCAAGTCCAAAGAGAACTTGGGAGAAAGGTTGTCCATGCCCTGGTGTGGAGCAAACGTGGAGCCAGGCAGCGGGTGAGGAGGTGGTGGGACACGCTGTTTCTCCAGAGAGACAAACCAAGAATGCAGCCAAGGGCAAGCTGAGGTCATGGCTGGCCAGTGCAGGCAGAGGAGAGCCTGGGAACCAGAAGGTGGAGAAGCTGATGATGGAGCAGTAGCAATGACCAGCTGGGCAAGCCCTCTTTAGAAACCGGAGACTTCCCGTTCCAGCAGCCCCTTCCTTCTGGGTCCACCCCTCGAATGAATGTCCCCCGGGACCCTCACGCTTAGTCCTCTGCTGCCCCAGCTCCCCACAGTCAGCCCAGGGTGAGCTGCCCACTTCCTTTCTTGGGCTGTAAATCCTGCGGCCACTGCGTCCTAAGCCCTGCCCAGCATCACTGTCCTTTCGACTGCCAGGTCAGCCCCGAATTCATCCTGAGAGCGGCCATTCCGAGAGACAAATTCCCAGGTGTGTCACATTGATGACCCGATCGGAACCCCACTGAGAACATCCAGATGCCAAGAATGAGCTGCTCCCAAGTCCTGCCGCCCTTCCTGCCTGCCACCTGCCTCGGCGGCCACTCCTCCCCTCCCCCTGTCCCCTGGGGGAGCAGACGGGGGGGGTCACTCCGGGGGTCCCCCATTCCCAGGCCTCTGATCCTGCCCTGCCTCTCTCTCTCTCATCCATGGGGTCGATTCTTCTCTCCCCTCCATTGCTCCCATGTTATTTTTCTTCTCCACTGACTTTACTCTTTAAACTGTGTTCCGAATAAAAAAGGGGCTCTCTGTGGGCCAGGAACTCCTCTGGCTCCTGCCCTCTCCTTCTTCCATTTAAGTCTGAGCTGCTCCCAAGAGCCACACTCAGTCTCCAGCTCTTCCTAGGTAACTTGCGCAGGGTCTGAGTGGTCGGTGGCATGACAGCCTTCGTCACGAGGCTGGGAATGCGTGGTTCCTCGAGGCCCCCAGGCCACGTGCCTCTCCTGCCCCTGAGCTGGTCTCGGTCCACGTGTCTGCCTCTGTCCCTGCCGCCCCTTTTTCTCTCTTTCCCTCTCCTCTCCTGTCTGCCTCTTTCTTGAGCTCTCTCACCGGGACTGCCTCTGTGTGTGTGTGTTTCTATCTGCCCATCTCTCTTCTGCCCATTTTCCCTTTGAGTCTGGTTTTCTCTTTGTCTTTCTGTCTTTCTACCTTCCCCTGGGGTATCAGGCCATAGATGGTGTGATGCCAAGGGGCCCAGTGGGTCCCGAGATGCCCCCTTGAGAGCCTTTCCTGGGGTCTGGACGGGACCAGCGCAGGTCTGGCTCTCAGGGACCTGGCACAGTGTCCCCCGCTCCTGCCAGAGGCAGTGCCTCCAGGCATCAGTGGGGCCGGGAGAAAGTCCATCTCTGTGTGGCTCTGTGGAGGTGTGCAACAGCAGGGGCCTGGAGCGCCTCCAGTTAGTGTAATTACATTCTTCCTGCTGACAGTTCCCACCATGGTCTCAATTGGATGTGACATTCTTATTAAATAACTTCACCCGTAACTAGTAATAATAACGCAGTCCTTACTTCCTGACCTAAATTGCTCGATGCTATTTTGGTGAGCAGGAGCGGTGCTGCAGGGCTTCTGCAGCATGGCCCGCCAGATCGCCACCATCACATATACATGCACACATGTGCATGGCTGGGGCTGATGGGAAGTATGTGTGCACCGCCTGTGCACAGCCTATGTGCATGAGCCTGGGGGCGGCCGGGAGGGCTGCCCCCACTCACCAAAGCAGGGCACCCTGGATGCCCGATGGCCCAGCATCTCTGGCAGGAGTGACTCTTCCTAGCCTCGTCACAGAGTGGAGATTCAGCTTCCAAAGGACTGGCTGGTTCTTTGTCCATTTCTCTACCTTGTTCCAGCCTCTGTGCGTTCACAGCCTCCTTCTCCTTCCCTCCCTTTTCCTCCAGGTGGAATTGATGGAACTGTATTCATCTCTTAAGGCCCAGTGTTGATGTTACCTCTTCCAAGATGCCATCTCTGATTCCAGCATAGCACCGTTAATCACCTGCTGAGTTGTTCTGCTTTGTTCTGGTCTGGCAGTGTGTTCTGATTTTGTTAGCTGGAGATGGGATTGTCTTTTGAGCAGCTGTTGTTTAGTCGCTATGCCGTGTCTGACTCGTTTGTGATCCCATGGACTGTACCCACCAGGCTTCTCTGTTCATGGGATTTCCCAGGCAAGAATAATGGAGTAGATTGCCATTTCCTTCTCCAGGGGATCTTCCCAACCCAGGGATCGAACCTGCATCTCCTGCATTGGCAGGTGCATTCTTTACCGCTAGCCACCGAGGAAGCCCATTTATTGAAAGGCAGGGACTCACTCATGACCATTTCTATGATGGACCCATCCGCTCCCATAGCAAGGCCCCCCGAGTGTTTATGAATGGAAGTGGATTTAGGTTTACGGGGAGGGGCCGTGGCTGGGGACTGAGGGCTGCTGTGGCAGGCTTTTCCACAAAGACGAAGCACTAGCTGGGCTCCTAGTCTTTGTTTTTGTTTTCCTTCTTGACAAAAAAATGTGAGGTGCTCACTCTCGCAGAACAAATAGAACTGTGACTTGGGTTTCACAATTTGTGGGGCTGATTTTGTCTGCTTTTGACAGTTCTGTCGTGTTCCTGACAGTTACAATTTGGTTTCTCTCTGGGACCTCAGGATGATAAGTTGGGATGCCAAGCCTGCATTGATCCATGGGGGGAACATATAGCCCCTTTGGTGTGCTTATGAATTTGGAGTCCTGAGCAAGCCAGGGGAGGAAGGATGGGGAGGCCATGCGAGCGTGTGTGGCTGACTGTGCTGGGAGAGGGGTGTCCCCTGGATCGCCTGACCCAGGTGGCATCGGAGGACAGAAGCAGTGCCCACCTAGACATCCCCACACCTCCTCCCCACAGCTGCCTAGCCTTCCGGAGGGCTCCCCTGCCCTTCCGTGTCCTCTGCGTCCTCCCCAGTCCACCCACAAGGCTGCAGGACGTCTCCCAAGCTCGATGTGAGCTTTCGAACAGAGGGATCGTGGCTCATTTCTCTCTGGATCCTTGACATGCAGCCTGTGACCTCAGGAAGCGCCAGTGCATGTGTGCCGAGTGCATGATGAACGGGTGAATGAATGAGCGGCTCTGTCTTCTGCAGCCTGTTGTTTTCTCCCCTGACCTCAGCATGGACTGTTGAGTCTATCTTAGATTGGAATCCTAGGTCCCTCACTCACTAGCCGAGTGATTTTCGAAGGTTCTTTTGAGAAACTAGTTTCCATCTAGAATATCATGAACAGAATCCAAGCCTGCCTGCGTTGTTGTTGAGGTGAAATCCACGAGGGGCCATATAGTAGAGTGGTTAAACGCATGGACTCTGGACCCAAACCGCCTGGGTTCACATTCTCACTCGACTGCTTCCTAGAGGTGTGACTTTGGGCACTTAGTCTCTGTATCAGTCTACTCACCTGTACATGGCATGGCAGTGGTGCCTGCTTCTCAGGGATGTGGGGAGGATTATATGAGACAAAGTATTTAAGGCAGGAAACCAGCATATAGCAGGTGCCCGGGTCATGTGTGACAGAGCGTCTTGGCTGAATCATAGCTGAGATTCAGACATACAAGTATTTAGGAGCCAGGCTATACCCTTTCTAATAGGGCGTTCTGTCCCCTGCTCAGATGTCTCCTTACATCTCATGGAGTTTTGGGGGTTACTCGCCACATCCTGGTTTGCACAGAGTTTAGTAATTTCATGAGGAAGAACTTGAATCCTGAGCATAGATGGGGTTTATAAATATGTAGACCCCAGTCCAGTGGGTGGGGGGACCTTCATGAGTATTAAAGTGCTGAGTGAGATAAAGTGGCACCAGAGAGAAAATTTACCTTGAATGAGTAAGGGGCCAGACAGGGCTCCATAGCTTGAGAGTTAAGAGAAAGCAGGGGTTTTGAATCAGGGACTATCAAATACATATCCAGACTTTGTCAATGTCTGCTGGGAGGCAGAATCTCCCACAGCTGAGAACCATTGTTCTATTAGACCTGGGGAGGATGACAGCTCTCTCCCAGTTGGAAAGAGAAGTGAGAAGGGAAATCAGGAGGTGGGGAAACACAGGAAGGTTCCTTCCAGCTGTCTAGGAGTGTTCACGCTCTTGCACATGCCAGGGCAGGGCGGGCCAGTGTCAACACGTGGCTCTCGGCAGACTCGGCAGCAGCAGTGAAGTTTCAGTGGCCCGGAGGCAGTCAAGGGAGAGCACAGCGGCTGCGTGAGGGCAGTGGCTCTGCTTTCACGTGAGTTAGCACCCTTGCAGAGTCCTTGGAGCCCTGATTCTCAGCCTGGGCTGAACCACTGCTGGGGTCCCACTTCCAGAGTTCTGGTTTACATGGTCTGGGTTGGAGTTGGGGGGGGGTCTGGGCATTGACTGGAAGTCCACAAAGCTTCTCAAGTACCATGAAGCTGAGAACCAGCCACCGTAATCTAGGCTTTGCATCAGTATCACCTGGCAGCTTGTTAGAAATGCAGATTCTCCGGCCACACACAGCCCTAGTGGTTGCCCAGGTGGTTTGTATATACCTGAAAGTCTGAGGAGTGATGTAGGATATGAAAAGTGGGAGAACTGAGAACTTCTCAGTCTGGCCAGTAGGGTCTGTTGATTCAGCACCCTTTAGGACAAGCAGTTCAACCGAACTGGCAAGAGCTAGTGGGCAGAGTCTCTATTCTCATAAACCAGAAGGGACCAGGGCACAGAGCCTCCAGTGGATGGGTCTTCCTGATCCTTCATGCGCTGGACGCTGCTCTGGTTGTCTCCATAAGCCTAACCAAAAACCTTCTGGTTATCCTAGGCTGTTCTTGTCTTCCTTCTTCTCCTTTTCTCTCTTTGCCAAGAAGACTGAGAGATGCAGCAGGTGCCCAGGCTCCAGAGGCCCCGTCTCTGTGGCCCCCATCTCCGTAGTCATTCATCCATTCATCCATCAAGTGTTCATTGTGCACCTGTGGGGCACACGCTCTTCTGGACTGAAGATCCAGTGATAAACAAGAAAGATAAAAAATTCCTGCCCACAGGTACCTTGCATGCCTGGTTATTTGCAGGCAATAAACAGATAAGTTAAGTAAATGTATACCATCGTGTTGGGTAGGGATAAGCTCACTGAAGAAAAAATAAAGTATTAAGTTGAATCAATGGATCACTTTGAGTAGTGTGGCCATTTTAATAATATTGAGTCTTCTAATTCATGAAAATAGGATGTCTTTCTGTTTATTGTGTTTAATTTCTTTCAGCAATGTTTTATAGTTTTCAATGTGTAAGGGTTTTTTTTTTTTTTTTTCCTCTTTGGAGTGTATTCCTAAGTATTTTCTTCTTTTTGGTCCTATTGTAAATGAGATTGTTTTCTTAATTTCTTTTTTTGGATTGTAATTGTTAATGTATAAAAACAATTTTTGTATGTTGATTCTGTATCCTGAAACTTTGCTGAGTTTGTGTATTTGCTGTAACAGGTGTGTGTGTGTGCATCTGTGTGTGTTATGTGTTTGTAGTCTCTGGGCTTTGGTACATAAAAGGCTATGTCATCTGTGAACAGAGATAATTTTACTTCTTCCCTTTCAGTTTGGGTGTCTTTTACTTTCTTGTCTAATTTCGCTGGCTAGGAATTTCAGGACTGTGTTGAACAGAAGTGGTGAGAGAGGCCATGCTTGCTTTGTTCCTGATCTTGGAGGGAAAGCTTTCATTTTTCCTCTGTTGAATGTAATGTTACTGTCAAGTTTTGCACATGCTTTTTATCATGTTGATGTAATTTCCTTATATTCCTAGGTATCTGTGTGTTTTTCTTATGAAATTTTGAATTTTGTCAATGATTTTTCTGCACTAATTTAGACTGTCAGTTTTTTTAAAACCTTTGTTCTGTTGATGTGGGGTATTACGTGGTCATTTTTTGTATGTTTGTACAGTGATCATTTTTTGTATGAGCCATCTTTGTGCTCTAGGAATGAATCCCACTTGGTCATGGAATACGATCATTTTAGTGTCTTGTTCACTCAGCTTGCTGGTATTTTTTCAAGCATTTTTTTCATCAATACTTAGCAAGAAGATTGGTCTTGTTGTCCTGTAGTATATTTATCTGATTTTGACATCAAATCAAAATCATAGTGGGTTCTCATAAAATGAGTTTGTAAGAGTTCCTTCTTCAGTTTTTTGTAAGAATTTGAGTAGGATTAATGTTACTTCTTATTTAAATGTTTGGTAGAATTCTCCAGGGAAGCTGCTGGGTTGTGGGCTTTTCTTTGATGAGACATCTGCTGATTACTGATTCAACCTCCTTACTAGTTATAGGTCTGTTTAGATTTTTTAATTTATGATTCAGTCTTGGTAGCTGTATGTTTCTAGAAATGATTCCTCTTTTCTAAGCTATCCAATTTGCTGACATAATTATTAATAGAAGTCTCTTTAATCCTTTTTATTTCTGTGTCATCAGCTGTGATGTCTCCTCTTTCATTTTGGATTTTTATATGAGTCTCCCTATTTTCTCAGTCTGGCTAAGGTTCTGACAACTTTGCTGGCCTTTTAAATAGGCCAATTTTCAGGTTTGTCAATTTCTTCTACCGTTTTTCTATTCCCTATTTTTTTTAAATTACCTTTTAATCTTCATTATTTCCTCCTTCTGCTAACCTTGGGTTTAACATGTTATTCTTTTTCTATTGCCTTCCGGTGTAAAGTTATGCTGTTGATTTGAAATCTTCTTTTTCATTGTAGGTATTTACTCCTCAGAGCTTCCCTCTTAGTACTGCTTTTGCGGCATCCCACAGTTTTGGCGTGTTGTGCTTTCATTCTCGTTTGTTTCAGCATGCTTTATAATTTCCCCTGTGATTCTTCTTTGACCTGTTGGTTGTTCAGTGGTGTATTATTTAATTTCCACACATTTGTTAATTTTTCAGTTTCCATTTGCTGTTGATTTCTAATTTCATTTCACTGTGGTCAGAAAAGATACTCAGTATGATTTCAATTTTCTTAAATTTGTTAAGACTTGCTTTGTGCCCAACATGTGATCTAGCCTGGAAAGTGATCTGTGTGTGCTTGTGAAGAATATTTATTCTGCTTTTGTTGGGTAGGGTGTTCTGTATATGTTTCCTAGGCTTAATTCTCTAAAGTGTTGTAATTAAATACTTTCTTTATTGGACTTGATTCTGGTTGATCTATCCATTATTGAAAGTGAGTATTGAAATCTCCTACTATTACTGTGTTATTGTCTATTTCTCTCTTCAGTTCTTTCAGTGTTTGCTTCATCTATTTGAGTGCTCTGCTGGTAGGTACATAGTATGTATATATTTAATTGTTATATCTTCCTGGTGAATTGACCCTTTTGTCATTACATAATGTCATTTGTGTGTGTGTGTGTGTCTTGTGATAGTCTTTGACTTGAGTTTTATTCTGTCTGTAAAAGTATGGTCATCCTTGATCTTCTTGGTTACCATTTGCATGGAATATATTTTTCCATACCTTTAGCACATGTATGTCCTTATATCTGAAGTGAGTCTCCTAGACAGCATGTAGTTGGATAGTGTTGTTTGTCCTCTTCAGCCACTTTCCATCTTTCAGCTAGGGAATTTAATCCATTTGCATTTAGAGTAATTGCTGGTAAGAGGACGGCTTGCTGTCGCCTTTTTTTACGTTGCTTTCTCTGTGTGCCGCCAGTTACTTTGTCCTTTTCTCACTGTCGTGCTTGTTTTTCATTGATTTGTTTGCAGTGACATATTTTCATTCCTTTCTCTTTTCATTTTGTTAATCTTCTGTAGTTACAGTAGGGATAACAAAATATCTTGTAGTTAACACAATCTATCTTAAATCGATAAACCTCAGTCACACACGAAACTCTGCTCCTTTACATCTCTCCTCCCAACTTCGTCATCAGTGTCTCAAATTATATTTATTTATATTTTGCATCCATTAACTCATTTTTATAGCCGTAGTTATTTTCATGTTTATCTTTTAAATTCTATATGAGAATTAAAACTGATTTTTAATAGTGCCATTATGGTAATGCAGGATTCTTTATTTTCTTTCAATTACAGTATTCTTTATTTTGTATATATTTACCTTTACTAGGGAGCTTCATGGAGAAGGCAATGGCACCCCACTCCAGTACTCTTGCCTGGAAAATCCCATGGACAGAGGAGCCTGGTGGGCTGCAGTCCATGGGGTCGCTAGGAGTCGGATACGACTGAGCGACCTCACTTTCACTTTTCATTTTCCTGCATTGGAGAAGGAAATGGCAACCCACTCCAGTGTTCTTGCCTGGAGAATCCCAGGGATGGGGGAGCCTTGTGGGCTGCCGTCTATGGGGTCGCACAGAATCGGACACAACTGAAGTGACTTAGCAGCAGCAGCAGCAGCAGCAGCAGGGAGGTTTATAATTTTGTACTTCTGTGTAGCATTGCTTTGTACTGTCCTTTTGCGTGTGTGTGTATGGAGTGCCTTTTCATTTCAATTTTAAGGGCTCCCTTTAGCAATTCTTATAAAGCTGTGATGATGATCTCTTTCAGCCTTTGTTTTATCTGGGAAGGTTCTTATTTCTCTTTCATTTTTGAAGGAGAGTTCTGCCAGAAATGTCTTGGTTGGCAAGTTTTTTTCTTTTAGCACTTTTAATTATATCTTTCCATTCCCTTCTGGCCTGCAATATTTCTGCTGAGAAATCTGCTGATAATCTTATGAACACATACTCTTATGAACTCCATTGTACATAACAAGTTGATTTTTGTGTTGTTGCTTTCAAGATTGTTTCCTTCTTTGACTTTTGACAGTTTGATCATCTTAGTGTGGGCTTTTTGGGGTTCATTCTAGCTGGAATCTTTTGAGCTTCTTGAATTTGGATGTCCATCTCCTTCCTCAGATTTGGGAGCTTTTGGTCATTATTTCTTAAGATAAGCTGTCTACTCCCTTTCTCTCTTCTCTTTCTGGGACTCCTATGATGTATATATTGGTCCAGTTGATAATGTCCCCTAAGTCCCCTAGGTTTTCTTCATTTTATTCTTTTTTCTTTTTAGTTCCTCTGCTTGATAATTTCAAATGACTAATCTTTAAGTTCACTGGTTATTTCTTCTTCTTGAGCAAGTCTGATGCTGGACCCCTCTAGCGAAGTTGTCAGTTGATTTATTGTATCCTTTAGCTTTTTACAACAAAAGTTTTATTTAATACTTTCTGTCTCTTTGCCAATATTATGATTTTTTTCCTTCATTGTTTTCCTGAGTTCATTTAGTTGTGTTCTCTTGTAGTGCACTGAACTTCTTTAACATGATTATTTTGAATTCTGTTAGTAGAAAATGGATCTCCATTTCTTTAAGTTCAGTTTTTGGCGATTTATTTTGACTCCTGATTGAACTGTATTTCCCTATTTCTTCAGGTACCTGTTTATTTTTTGCTATGATTTGTTCATTTGAGAAAATAGCTAATCCTTCTCATCTTTACGGACTGGTTTCATACAGGGGAAGACCATCCTTTAGTCTGGCTATAGCCTCTGGAGGCAACTCAAACCTTTTCCAAGGATATGTCTCCTCTTGGCTTGTGCATATCCTTTCTTAGAGAAGTTTGCGGTTCCTTTTCCAAGAGTTTGTAGTTTCTTGCGCCCTCTGGTGTCTGTCTGTGTCACTGCAGGTTCCCTGGTAGTTCAGCAAGCACTGAGCTCTCTTTTGCTCTCTGTTACTCTCAGGCATCTAATGTGTACTGATTCCCTGCTTGCTCTTCAGATTCAACAAGATAGAAACCAGTTCCTTGGGCAGGTCTCTGAAAGTCTGGAACCTCGACTTATGCTCCCTTCTTCTCTTTCCTCCCAAGAAAGAAGTTGCAAGTTGGGCTGTTTTTCTTAGTCTTGCTGAGGTCTGCTGGGTTGGAGCTATTGTGGTGGTTGTGAAATGGCTTTCCTCACCTGTTTCGATGTGACTGTTCTTGAGTCTGAACTTGCCTGGGCTGCTGTGACTTCTTAGTAGGTTCCTGGAGTTCTCATAAAGACTTTGGGGCTATATATTGTTAACTTGGCATCTCTGTGGGGAAACGAAGTCCAGAGCTTCTTATTTTCCCATCTGGCTAATGTCATTCCTCAAGCCTTTTCTTAAGGGCGCCTCGTCCAGGCAACCTTCCCCACTGTCCCTCAGCAGCGGCTCCTATAAAGCATTTGGGGACACCAGAGACTTTCCCCTGCAAAGGGGAAAAGTCTTTGTTGAGCCGCAGTAAACGTTCTCCCATCCAACAGTTGACCACGAGGCACTGATGTTGAATACGAGTGTATTTCTGCTGTGTCTGATCAAGTGCACTCTGCTTGCTCTTCATGCTGCAGGTGAGCGTGTGCTCTTAGCCAGTTCAGGGACAGATGTGTTTTGAGAGGATGCTGTATTTGTGGGATCCGTCTGGGGTCAGAGGTCCTGGGCATCAGCTCTGCCTCCCCCGGTACATGTAACACTTTTGGATTCTCTCTAGTCACGCATGGTCAGACCCATACTTCCCTCTTGGGAGGCACAAGGGGATGGATACCTCTAGATCCTAAGAATCCACATGGGAAGTGTCACCAAGAGGGCACAGGAAACAAGGACAAAGCAGGTTCCCAACCTGCGTGAAGAGACTAGAGTGAAGGGGTGGCCCTGCCAGAGCAGAGCTTAGCTCACAGCAGTGAGGACAAAGCTGGCTCCTGCCTCTCCCTCCATGTCCATCTCTTTCTCCTTTCTGTAAATTCTCTGCCTTTCCCTGTTAAACATATGCTTGTCAGCTGCTGCTCAACCAAGAGTGTTGCCAAGGAAGGATCAGACTGCCTTGTAGAAGGCCCTAGGAAAGAAATATCCACTGAATTGGGCTTGAATTCTGTTCTTTCCATAGCCTCCAGCTAGTGTGTCTCCTCCCACATAGCCCCAGCACTGGGGCCAAGTAGATTTGCAAGACCCCTACTAAACTTTCCATTTATTCAACATATACTTTGATTTTCTCCAGGCCACTAAGTAGATGGCCCTGGGAATTCCTAACACTATTTTAGTGTGCCTATAGGAAAAGGGAGCCACACTGGCAGCATTTCTGGAGGCCCTACTGTGTTTCCAGGATTCTCATCCATAAACTCTGCAGAGAAGTCCTCTGGGAAGCCCTCTGAGAGACCTTGGGTGCTGAGTGTTTGTGGGTAGGGTGCTCTCTGGAGCACGGATGCTCCTGGGACAGCAGGCAGGTGTCTAGGCCAGGGCTGTGGGTGACCAGGTTGGAGGAGTCCCAGAGTGAGTGAAGACCTCTAAGGTCAGCACGGGGTATCTGGGAGAACAGCTATAGGGATGTCTTCCAAGCAGAAGTCTGAGATCACCAGCCCAGCCTCCTCATGCGGTTCATCATTGCTTGCATATATATGGGTGAGGAGCAACAATGTAGCTGTGACTTCCTTTTATAGAGACTCTAAGTGGAAGTATATTTCTCTGTTACTCCCCAACACAGTTTTTACATTATCTGTCTCCCACTAAGATATATTTACCCCTCAGTTTATTCAAGTTCAGAGAGACAAAAAGAGAGAGAGGATGTAAAAGAATTGAAATGAAGTCTCTTCTAGGACAGATGTGTCATCTCTGTTTTCTCTGGGTGCGGAGATGGGGGCAGGGCTGTAGCGGAGTCATGTCCAGCCAAGACAGAAAGCTCCTTAGCTCTGGTCAGCTCTTTTAGGCCACCATGCTACCTCTGGCGTATGGCCTGTCCACATCTTTCCTTCTTTCTCCTTCCATCCCTCTCTCCCTTCCTCATTCTCTCTTTTCTCTCTTTATTTCCCTCCCTCCCACTTTTTCATCCCAGAACAGTGGCAGAACATATACTTTCAGATCTTAAACTCAGGAGTCAGACAAGCCTGTGTTTGAAAATCTGCTTTGCCATCTGTTACTGTATATGTGAACCTGGGTGAGTTACTTAGTCTAAACCTCATTTGTTAAACAGGGTTAAAAAGATAATACCTGCCTCTTTGGTCTGTGTTGAGGTTTGTAAGAAGCAGTGTGAGTAAGGAGCTCAGTGCTGTGTGGGCTACATAGTCAGTGCCTGATCAGTGATGACTGAAGCCCCTCCAGCCTTGTGGTTACTACCATGCGCTTGCTTGGCAGCTCTGGGCTGGGTCTTCAAGGATGTGTTGGGAAAAAGGCAGGCCATGTTCTCGACCCTCAAGCAGCTCAGTCAGGAGCTGGAAGCCGTGGGCGACGGCCCCTGGGGGAGTCCTTGGGGGCAACGGCATTCCCTCCCCAGTTCTAATTCCACCTTGGGCTGGATCTGTAGGTGCTTTCACCCCAAACTGCTTTAAGGCAGAGCCACACCAGCTGGTCTGACTTCCTGAGCCCTTAGGGGAACGGGGTTTGTATGAGCTGTGCATTTGTGAGTGTCCTGGAAGGTCCTCGATTCATTCACTGAACACTTATTGCCCTACTTTGTGCCAGGCATTGTTCCAGGTACTTAGGACCATCAGTGAAGAGAACAGGGACTTTGCTCTTGTGACGTGATGAATGTTCTAGCAGGAAGAAGTAGACAACGAACACAGTATATAAGTAAACTCGTCGGATGCTGTGGAGTGGTGCATGCTACGGGAGGAAGGCAATACGAACCGATGAGGGAGCTTGGAGGTGCCGGGGGTGGAGGTGGGGAAGTGGGATGTGATCTAAAGAATAGTCAGGGCAGACTCATTGAGAAGGGAATGTCGAGCGAAGACTTACAGGGAGAGAAGAGGTTTGCCTTATCTGGGGTGAAGAACTCTGCAAGAAGGAACAGTAAGTGCAAAGGTCATGACACAAGAGCGTGCCAGCTTGTGGGAGGAACAGGGGAGACAAACATGGTGGGGAGGGATGAACCAGACAGGGAAGCTCTGTGAGAACAGAGACATTGTCTACCCTGTGTCCGGCAGTTGGTACAAGTACAGTGAGTATTGGTTGAATGCATTTTTACTGGCATCTAGGCTGGTTTGAGCTGGGCCTGCCCACAACTAACCAACCCATCACTCATTTTTTTTTTTTTTCTGAACAAAGAGGGCTGACTTAAACTCTCTGATAGGAATAATTTTCAGATCACCAACAGAGCTCATATAAAATTCAAATGTGCAGTTGGGGGCATCAAAGCACAATGGCCTTTCCTTGGTGTGTATAAAGAACAGCGTGTCTGCTGAAGAGTGGGGAAAACAGAGTGAAATTACAGATGACCTTTGAGTGCCTAATTTAAAGAAAATTCTGGAATGAACTTTCCCTGCCGCTGCTGTGAAAATCTCCATGAAGGAGCCTTTCGGATCTCTGACAGACGTCTGGTCTGAAGCTGCTGGAGGAATGAGGGGGCCAGCCATCTGCAGAGGAGGAGCCTGCATTCAGCTGCCAGTGGCCACACCGCACATCTTCCCGTACTCTGCTTTTGTCTGGTCTGAGTTTCTTTGCTCTGTAGCTCAAGCCTTCCTGCCCTTCATCTCTAGAGAGCTACTTACCCTACTCCTTATTGGTTGCTGAGGATTCAGCGTTAAGAACATCTGAGGAATGCACTCCTAAGGCACCACCCCACCTCACCCCAGGCAACCTGTAGCGACCATCTCTAGCGTGGCACCTAGCTCTCTCTGGCTTAAGGCTGGAGGATGTTGTGTCAGGCACTCGGGACTTGAGTGGCGCTCCAGGGCTCTCTGCCCTCACCTCTGTGCCATCAGCCCCTTACCCCAGCTCTTCCTCTCTCCTTGTGGTTCTCCACTTTGCCAACTCCCTTCTTCCTTTCTCACCTTGAGCCGAAATCCCGGGAGAGGCTGGACAGGCACCTCAGTGGTCCAGAGTCAGGAGAAACAACAGTTGACAGTTTCTGAGAGCAGTAATGGTTCAGGACCATGGATAGGGCTCTTTTGCTCCACTCAGCACCAATCATTCACTTGGGTCAGCTGACTCGGGACGTCTACATGAAGGTGACCTTGAGACCCCTTTTATAAGGAGGGGTGGGGGACCTCAGTGACTAAGGGGCTTGACCATATTCTTTGCTATGAAGTGACAGAGCAAAACTGAGACCCGCTGCTTTCAGATTCTTTCCGTTGCACCGTGTTAGGTTCCCCCGCCAACACCACTTTTAATTAATTTTCAAATATGTGTTCCTCGAGACCAAAGGATTTGACGTTGCCTCTCCCTTGGAGATGAGGCCAGTTCTACCATGAGTATGAGTAGAAAAAATAGCAGCCATGAGCTTTTGATGGATAAAGAAGCAAGTGAAAAGCAAAACAAACCAAAGAAGCACAAATGACTCCTGGACATGTTAATCTGTTTACTCAACGAATGTTAACTGAGTGTCTGTGAAATGCCAGATTCTGTGCTGGGGATTTAATAGTAAATCAGATGTGGTCCTTGCCATCATGAGGCACTCAGGCTGGTGGGAGAGAGAGATGTTACCTTGGTTTTACAGTTTCTCAAAACAAGCTTAGTTTTGACCACCACTCCCATTTTTCAAACGTTGAAGAATTCCGCATGTGACCTCCCTTCTGATGCTACACTGAGACTCACCATAGTGATGCCTCCAAAAGGCAGGCAATAGGGCAAAAACCTAGGAGTCTGAGCTGAGATGATTGACACTTAGGAAAGGGGCACCTCAAGGCAGTATTCTTTGTCTATCAGAGTGCTCTAAGAAGAGATATGGCTTATTACATTGGCCAAAATAGGTATCCAGTCACCCTCTGACCCCCCAATCCATCAACCCATCCATGGTTGAGAAGACAGGATTTGTCACCAAATGGCCTGGAGCTGAATCTTGTTTCTACCATTTATCAGCTGTCTGACCTTGGGCAGGTTATACTACTTAACTTTCCTGAGCCTCAGTTTCCTTGCCTGTGAAAAAAGAATTATAATAGTACTGATCTAATACAGTTGTAAGAATAGAATGAGTTATTCGATGTCAAGTGCATAAAACAGCCCTTTGCATGGAAAAATGTTTAGTGATCTTATTAGGCTCAGCTCCATGAGGGCCAGGATAGTGTCTGGGACACAGTGAGTGCTCAGTACCATTTGTTTGTTTCATTTGTTTTTTCCTTATTTTTAATCTCTCTATTTGTTTTTGGCTGTACTGGGTCTTCGTCGCTGCCTGTGAGCTTGCTGTGGCTGCAGGGAGCAGGGGCTACCCCTCATTGCAGTGCGCAGGCTGTTTACTGCAGTGGCTTTTCTTGTTGCAGGGCACAGGCTCTAGGTGTTCAGACTTCAGTGGTCGCATCTCTCAGGGTCTAGAGCGTGAGCTGAATAGTTGCGGCATACGGGCTTACTTGCTCTGAGGTATGGGGGATCTTCCCCGACCAGGGGTGTGAATGTCCCCTGCATTAGTAGGTGGATTCTCCACCACTGGCTCAACCAGGGAAGTCCCTCAGTCCTGCTTTCTAAGTAAGTAAATGAATAAATTTGCTAAGACCTGTACTTCCGTGTGTTAGCCTGTGTGCTCAGGCACTGTCTCTTGATCCAAAGCCATAGCTCAGGGGTGTTCTCAGCTGAGAGGACTCAGTGGCAGCTCCCTATGTTTGCTCTGAAACACCCAGAAGGAGTAGTACTCGCCCAGAATAGGTGTCTGTCCCCAGCTCCACCGGGTCCTTTCTCTTGGTGATGATCTAGGAATGTAGCACATCCCGAGAATGAAAAGCTCTGCGTCAGCAATGCAGAGGTATGTCTGCGGGTCCAGGATTCTGTCAACATAATAAACAACCCCTGGCTGGTGCTGCCTGAAAATGATGACAAGCGAGCTACATCTGTGTCGCCAGGCAAGGAAAATCATATTTGGTCCACTGTGGTGGCTTCTGTGTTCAGCATGTCCTGGAGAATCAGAGAGCCTGGAGTTAGAATTAGGAAGCTGAACGGCGTGGGATTATTCCCACAGAGCGGTTGGATGTGGTCCAGGGACAGGCTTGCTGCCTGACCCGTCTGCTATGCATTGTTCCGTGCCTTTGCTGCGTGCATCCCCAGCTTGAGAGGAAGAAGGAGTCCCTGCTTTGTTTCCATGTCCCTGCGGCACAGCAACTGCACTAAGCTCTTTTCAATAAATCCCAGGCTTTGCCGTGAGAGCTGGGGGCAGAGTGGAAACAGGACTGGTGCTTTGGAAGTGTGTCCCCAGATGCTGTGTGAATCTTTGCAGCCTGACAGAGGGAGGGGCCTGAACTTTGCTTTCACACAGATCTGGGTGTGGACCCCGCCCTTCCACTGCCACCTGTCTGACCTTGAGCATGTTCTTAAGCTTTGAGGAGCTTCGGTTCTTCTCCTGTGCAGTGGTGACGGTGGGGGCACGACAGCCATCTTCAGCATTGTTGCTGATGTTAGGGAGATCATCTTAGGGGAAGCACGCAGATCATGTTAGTGCCCTTCTTTGCACATGTGCATGCTCAGTCAGTCAGTCGTGTCCAACTCTTTGCTTAGACCTGTGCAAAAGCACCCCACAAATGTGTTTCAGCGTGTGTTTATGTGTGCCCGCTGCTATTCCCCTGGGATTCAACAGTCAAGTGAAGACATGGTTAGTAAGATGGATCTGTCTTTCTGTACTCCCCTGTGAACTCCTTGAGGGCATGGATCATATTATACACGATCTATCCCTCCCATGTCCCCACTGCCACCCCTGAGACTCCCGTGCACTCACCCCCACACACATGTACAGCCTGGCCTCCCCAGACTTGCTGAATGAAAGCTTGAATTTGGTGTGGACCTCTGGGGTTCTGGATAGAATGCAGGGCATTTCTAACTTGGATGGAGAAAGTTGCATCTTTATTTTCATTAGTTTCCTACTGAAACCCAGCATTTCTATTGATCATGAATGTAGCAACAAAGGACAGCAGTATTAGCAGTACCTGTGAATTTGTCGCTGATAAGATCACCAGTATTTTCATAAGAACATCACAGTAGTTGCAGCTATCTAGAAAGAGCATTCATGCTTTGAGCTGCAGTGTTTCTCAGGCCCACTGCTGGACCTTGTTAATAATGCATTAATGAGGGGACACTTATATTACTTAATGACAAATTTTTGAAATATTTTGAAAACTATATTTCAGTATAATTGGTTTCTTTCATAATTCTATCTATTTTGTTGCATGCATTTATAAAGATCGTTTGAGACAGCTTCACCAGGCTGCCAGAGGGGGCCATGGTGTGGGAAAGGTGAAGAAACTCTGGTCTATGAAGTCCATGGATGGGCTTCTTTGGCCTGAAAATCCCTTAAAATGAATGGAAAAAAGTGGGAGGCTAGGTTCTTATGTATATGTGACTTTCCTTCCTAACGGACTTTTGGCAATGTCTGGAGACAGTTTGGGGCTTCCTTGGTGGCTCAAGCAGTAAGGAATCTTCATGCAATGCAAGAGACCTGGGTTCGATCCCTGGGTCAGGAAGAGCCCCTGGAAAAGGAAATGGCAACCCACTCCAGTGCTCTTGCTTGAAGAATCCCATGGACGGAGTAGCCTGGCGGGCTATGCAGTCCACGGGGTCTCCCAGTTTTGGCTGTCACAACTGGGAGATGCGGCTTCACATCCAGAGGGTAGAGGCCTAGGATGCTCCTAAACATCCTGCATCCATAGCAAAGCCCTCCCAAGCAAAGAACTGTCCTTCCCCAAATGTCGACGGTACTGAGGCTGAGAAACCTTGGACTGGATGAGCACACGTAATGGAGATAGCTCAGATTGTTAAGACTTCTAGGGAAAGAAATCAATGCACAACTTCATTAGAAAGGTCTGGGATAATTCTCTGTTCCAACATCGAATGTGCATCCACGGTATATACCAGGCATCGGGCTGGGATTACAGGCATCAGGGCACAGATTACAGGGGGGAGCTCGACCCTGGAAGAGCTCCGGGTCTGCTGTTCAGTAGGGCATGTGACCCAGGAGAGTTGAGTGTGAGGTGCAGCCATTATGCCGATCTCTACGGGGCACCTGTTGTTCAGGCACCATACTGGGGGCTACAGATCTGTGCGAATGTGACTGATCACAGCCTCTTCCCTATGGAATCCACACGTCTCAGGGAACACACATGCTAAACGGTGCCGTGATGTGTGCCGGGAGTGATGACAGAGATACAGGGGCCAGGCAGCGGGACGTGTGCTGAGGCGTGTGCTGGGTGTGGGGATCACAGCTTAGTGCAGTCGTGAGTAAGGTCTCCTGGGGGTGCTGAAGTTTCATCTGAGGCCTGAAAGAGGAATAGGAGTTGGCCAGACCAGAGAAAGTGGGAAGGGGGCTTCAATCAGAGGGATCAGCAAGTCTGAAGACAGAGGGAAAAAGAACACAGAGCATCAGAGGAACCAAGCAGAGAGCCTGGCGTGCCGCTTAAGGGAATGAGTGGCGAGAGGAGAAGCTGGGGGCTGGCTCAGGGCACATCTTGTGTGCCATATTTAGGACTGGGGGCTTTTCCCAGAGGAGCCGTTGAAGGATTTTAAGCAAAAGTGGCAGGCCAAGTTTTTGTTGCTGTTTCGTTTTGTTTTTTTGAAAGGGATAAATTGGGAGGGAAGAGGCATGGAATTTGGTGGATGGCTGTTGCTGTGTGTGTGTGTGTGAGAGAGGTGCTGTATGAGCCAAATTTGGAACCATGAGTAAGGTTTGCTAGGTCGAGGAGGTAGGGAAAGGCATTCCAGGCAGTGGGCCAAGCATCGCACAGGCCTCAGAGATCCTGGGGTGTTTGCAGATGATGAGCTATTTAGTGTGACAAGCATAAAATGTGCAGGGAAGAGGGACTAAGGTAAGGCCCAGTGCCAGTGTCTCTGTGACCCTGGCCTCTTGTTTGCAACTAAAGGATAATTGAAGAGGCCAGAGATACTGTTTGGCCCCTGCTTCTCCCATCTGTCCAGACAAGGTGGCCCTGCAGAAGGCAGGCACAGAGATGGTCCAGGGTCCCATCGTAGATGTGAGGTATGCAGTGCACTCCCCACGTGCAGGTGAGGCGTCTTCAGTGGACATGATATAGCGGCATCTGCAATGCTCCTCTGTTCCTCCTCCGTGGGCAGTCTCATTAATCGCATGGCTTCCACAAATCCATACCTCCAGCCCAGATTGCACTCCTAGATTCCAGTCTACTGCCCTAATTGCCTTCTGGCCATCTCTGGATGTCCCACTGGCTTCTGCAACTAAATTTGTCCAAAATTGACCTTATCAGCCAATAAATGTTTGCAGAATTCAATTGAATTTCCCTGCCAAACTTCTCGAAAGAGTTATCTCCTCAAAATTATCATTATTTGTAGACAACATGATTGTGTACCTAAAACACCCAAGGGAATCAACTGAGAAATCTTTAGAATTAATAAGAGTTCAAAAACCCAGTTGGATACCAGATGAATATATAAAAATCAATAGGTTTTCTGTTTATCAGTAATAACCAGCTAGAAAAAAATAACAGGAAAAAATGTCATTTACTA
>SJYF01000057.1:8064858-8078468 GCA_006410515.1 Procapra przewalskii | reverse complement strand
CTGAGTGTGTCAGTTCAGTTAGCAAGTTAGCAGATATTATCTGCTAATTTAGCAAGTTAGCAGATATTATCACTTTAATCTATACAGCCATCCTAGAAGTGGGTATTCATTTTAAAGATGTCAAAATGAGGGTTTAAAGAGCCTACATAAACTGCCACTTAAGTGACAATTAAGTATTAATACAAAGTATTAAGTGGCAAAACTGAAATTTGAACCCCAGGCTTTTTGTTTCCAAAACCCAAGCTTTTAACCTTTCCAGGAAGCCACCTTCAGAATACACATGCATCACAAATGGTAGGTTGGTAGGTGTTGTCTGGGCGTTACAAAAGATTAATCCATTTTACTCATTCATTCATTCAGAAAAAAATATGAAGGACTACTAGGGGCAAGTATTGAGCTAGGTCCTAGAGATAAAAGTGTGAATAAGACCTTGAGGAGGCTATGGCTGGAGAAGCCACATTCACATACCATTATATCACCATTAGAAAAGGCAGTGATATTCACTCATTCAGGGATCCCCAGCACCCCGGTCACAGACTGGTACAGGGCTGCGGCCTCTTAGGGGCTGGGAGGCACAGCAGGAGGTGAGCAGCAGGGAGAGAAGGAGCTTCCTCTGTGATTACAGCAGCCCCCTTCTCTCGCATTACCACCCGAGCGCCACCTCTGGTCAGATCAGTGGCGGCTTCATAAATGTAATGCACTTGGGTTGGCTCGAGACCATCCCCCACCCTGGCCTGTGGAAAAATCATCTTCCGTGAAACCAGCCCCTGATGCCAAAAAGGTTGGACTCTGTTGTTCTAATTCATTCACTAAGGATAAGCAACCAAAGGAAGAATGCTTGCCATTATCTTGAGAGCTCCAAGAGGGCCTCCTGGAGGAGGTAACGAGTCTTAACGTGCCTGGAGTCAGCTGGATGGGAGAACTAGACAGAGAGCATTCCAAGCACAGAGAGCTGGGTGGACAATTAATTTGCATGAATTGGTCGTCTAACACCAGCTCTTCTCTGTGCATCAGCTGTCTGCCAGGCACAGGTCTGGGAGCCCGAGAGAGACGGTAGGAGCTAAGTCACTCCGCTCCCTAATAAAGGTGGTGTTTTGTTGGGGTGAGAGGTTACTGAAGATAAACAGGAAATGAGATGCCAGAGGATGCTCAGTGCTATGGGAAAAAGTAAAGCAGGAACCCGGAGCACTCATTTGAAGGGGGGGGGGGGGTTCTGGGAGGTAACACTTGACTCAGGAAGAGAGCGAGTGGGTCACACGGCTCTTGGGGAAAAGCTTCCTGGGCTGAAGGTCGAGCAGATGCAGGGTCCCAGGCTGGCATGACATGGGCTCAGGCAGCATGGCTGATCACCAGCATAAAGGGGTGAGAGACAGGGAAGGTCAAGGGGTAACGAGGTGGCCCTGCAGGTAAGGCTTTTGAGTTGTGGCAAGGAATTTGGCTTTTATGCTGCATAGAATGAGAAGCCAGAGAGAAATCTTTCTAAATGTCAATAAAGAAAAACACATTGCCAAGGAAAAGACAGATAAATGTGACTGCTCATAGAAACCAAACATTTTATTCGATGTGAAAAATCTAAATGAAGCAGAAAAGCACGCCACAGGTGCCTTAATTCCTCAAGGGAGGAACTAAATTTACTGAGGACAGTTGAAAAGATGTTGAATCTGAATGATAAGGAGATAGACGCTAAGTAGGGTGAGAGAGCATCTTTTGGCCCCTATCAAGTAGGCAAACACTTTTCAATAAGATAAGACACAGTGTTGGTAAACATACATTAAGATAGGCATGCCTAGACATGGCTGTTAAAAACATCGTTGGGAGGGGCTTTCTTGGTAGCCCACCGGTTGTCTCCATGCTTCCAATGCAGGGGACAAGGGTTGGATCCTTGGCCTGGGAACTAATCCCAAATGCTGTCTGTGTGTGTGTGTTTGAGTGGTCAGTCGTGTTTGACTCTTTGCGGCCCCGTGGACTGTAGCCTGCCATGCCCCTCTATCCGTGGAATTTCCCAGGCAAGAATATGGGAGTGGGTTGCCATTTCCTTCTCCAGGGGATCTTTCAGACCTAGGGCTTGAAGCTGTGTCTCTTGGGTCTCCTGTGTTGACAGGTAGATTCTTTACCACTAGCGCCACCTGGGAAGCCCCCACATGCTGTCTAGTGTGGCCAAAAATAAATAAAATAAAAATGAAAGGGTTGAACTTAACAGAGCTTGTTATTTGTGATAATATAAAAAAATACTTTATTAAAAAAAAAGATAATTGGTGGACGCTTTCTCGAAAGTATTTGTGTGATCCAGAGCTAAAGCAGCAGAAATATTCCTACCCTTTGACCCAGGAACCTGCACTTTTGGCAGTCTCTGCATCTATCTAGGGAAGTTGTCAAAAAACAAATGCCTGTTCTCCAGGATTGTTCTTGAAGCCCAAGCAGGTCTTGGCTATGTCTGGTAGCTGCATTGACTAGGAGGAGGTAGGGGTGGGAGAAGGCAACCCGCGCTTCTTCCTGAGAAGGAAGTCGATGAAAGTCGATAGCAGTGGTCCTGTCTCGAGAGCAGATCCCCGAAAGTGAAGAACAGGTAGTCCTTTCCTTGGGTGAAATTCAGCCCCTTCTAGACCTGAAGGAACACTGGGCCCTTTTGCCATGCCCTCCCACTCTACTAGCCTATCAATCTGGAGTGGCCACTGTGGGTTATAACTTTGTCAACTCACTAACCAACATTTAACTCGAGGGAAACTTCCAAATGAGTCCAGCTTCCAGCCCTGTCTAACGGGCTCCAACAGCACCTGCCACAGAAGTCAGCCAGTCTCCTGTGGATGGTGACCCCCCGCCGCCACCGGAACCGAAGCTGAGCACAATCATCGCATAAGTGAACGTTCGCTCTGGGACTCTGGCCATGGAAAAGCATTTTCCGCTGCACTGACCAGCATGCTGTCCCAGATTTCACGAGGACGCCAGGCCTTATTTATAACGGAAAAAATTATCCAGAAACAGTTTCAGTGTTTGAGAGTAGGAGAATGGTTGAGTAAATTCTAGTATAACCATATACTGGAATGTGGCACATCCATTTAAAATGCTGTTGGTGAACAGATTCAATATCTTAGGGGAAAAGCTCATGTTATAATGCTTACTGAATTGTTGCAAAAGAAAACCAAGAAATGACCTGAACGCCCATCAGCAGGGGAGTGGTAGAATACATTGAGATACATCCAGGCTGTGGAATATTACACATTTATATAAAAAATCAGTTAGATATGGATCTACTGACCTGGAAGGTGTCCCCAATGTATTGTTAAATGAGAAAGCAGGTTGTGGAGAATTGAACACAACTACGATTTTATTTTTAAAACAAAATAGTAAAAATTCTCTCGGAATGTGTCCATTTGTTTGCATGAGGGATGAGAAGGTTGTACAGGAGAGAGTTACCTGCCTGTTAACTTTGGTAGTTTTGGGGTGGGTAGAAAGGAGAGAGATTGGGGGCCTTTTTGTCTTCGTAGATCTTGGTGTTGCATTTATGCATAGCCATGCATATCACAAGTGATACTGCCTTTTGTAACTAAAGACTGAAGAATAATTTACTGAAAAAAAGAGCCCACAAAAGTAAATACACAGTACTATTTCAATGATGTGAAATATGTATGGAAAAATCTAGCAAAAAAAAAAAAAAGAAAATATTAACAACAGTTGCCTCTGAGAGGAAGGTGAAATGGTGATGTTTCCTCTTTTTAAATTCCTGTCTATATTTTCCAAGTTTTCCATAATGAGCAAAAGGTATGGAGCTTCCCTGGTGGCTCCGACAGTGAAGAATCTGCCTGCAGTGCAGGAGGCCTGGGTTCGATCCCTGGGTGGGGAAGATGCTCTGAGAAGGGAATGGCTCCCCACTCTAATGTTCTTGCCTGGAGAATTCTATGGACAGAGGAGTCTGGTGGGCTATGGTCTCTGGGGTCGCAAAGAGTCAGAGATGACTGAGCAACAGGTACCTGAGATAACAGGTACACACAGTATTTTACATTATTGTTTAAAATATAATGGCCTCAACCTTCTCACCAGCCAATCTTGCATTTACTTATGACAGGCTGGTCTCTGTCCCTGTCCCTGTGCCACCTGCCACCTGTCTTTGCTGAAATTCATGTATCCATTCAGCAAATACTTATTGAAGTCTAGGCACTGTGGGTGCAGCAGGAACCAGGACAGAGCGCCCACTCTCAGCATCCTCACTTTCGGAGGGACCATTTAGACAGCAAACCGGGTGAGCTCCTCCCAGACCCTCACCTCAGCTTCTCTGCGATGCTCAGTGCGCTGAGTCGTCTCCTGTCTAGGCCTGCCCTCCGGCTCTCCTCCACCGTTCTGCCTGCCTCCCCGCCTCCTACTCTATCCCCTCTCGTGTCCCCATGCACGGAAAGTGTTCCCAACGGGCTCTGTTCTGAACCTCCTCCCTCAACCCCCAATCTCTTTCTCCGCAACAGGACGTACGGTTCATACGCAAATTCTGAACTAGAAACTGTAGACCCACACAGGTCTGAGTGGGATGCTGGGGACAGTGGTGAAGGATGGTTTCAGAGGATGTCTGGGACACGAACAAGGGTGGTCCTCAACGTGTGACCCCTGTGGGGTCTATACCCGAGGATTATTCTGTGTACCCTTGTAGCACAGTACTGCCACGTGAAAGTATTTGCTGATGTTTGGTCTGTGATCCAGGTCCCAAGACCCATCAGAGGGTCTAACCTAGAGGAATGAATGAATTAGTGACATGGTGCAATGACATGACAGACAGGTTTTAGAGGGCTGAGCTGAGTAGATCTGGTGCCCGTGGGGTGAAATTCAGGAAGGTGAATCAAAGGTGAATCAGTGTGGAGCTAGGAGCTTTATTTCATTATTATTGGAGCTGAATACTTTTCTGGTTTCTGGGCCGCTTATGTCCTCCTTGCAAACTAACTTATTCAAGACCCTATCCAGCTTTTCAGCTATCGTGCTTGCTGTTTCCTGCTGGCCAGTAATGGTTCTTTCTGTATTAAATATATTACTTTTGTATCTTTTTCTGTGGCTTTTGCTTTTGTTTCTATTTTTGGCCTACACATACTTTTTGTGTAAACTATCAATCTTGTAGTATCTTCCACAGCTTTTACATTCAGAAAAATCAGGCAGATAATTATTTGTGCATATTTTCTTCTAATTATTTTTTGACCTTTTTTTTTTTTAAAAACTTAGTTTGCTATATGGTGTGAATTGAGATAACTTAATTCTTTTCTCAGTTAATTAGTTGACCTTGCAAAATGATTTTCTTTTCTCATTGATTTTTAATGCTGTCTTATACATATTTTAATTTTTATGTCTATTTAAGGCTATAATGCTGTCTCAAGTTCTGCCTGTCCACACGTGGGCCACCTTCACGGTATTTTCATAAGCATCATTTGGTGATTCTGTTTAGTATCTTGTAGAATGAGAATACTACTTTTTTATACCTTTTCAAAAAATATCCATTGTCTGTGACTGTCTATTTCTTCCAGTTAAACTTAGGTATCCTTTTTACTAAATTTAAAGCAGGTCATTGGGCTTTTGATCAGAATTGCATTAAGCTTATAAATTAACTTTTCGATAACTTTTCAAAAGGTTAATATTCCAAATTAACCTTTTGGAAGTTAGTCTTCCACTCAAGATTACATATGTCTCTCCAATTATTCAAATTTTTTTATCCTTTTCTAAAAGTTATTTTTGTACAGTGACTGCCTATTTAAGTTTATTTCCGTTCATTAAATGCATTTTGTAGTTATCATAAATAAGACCTTATTTGTTTATTTTTTATCTGTCACTGACATATGGAAATGTCATTGATTTCATTTACTTATTTTGTGTTTGGCTATTTTATTGAAATATTTTATTAGTTCTGATAGCTTTCTAATTGAGTCTCCTGGGTTTTCTGGGTATATTAATACATCATCTGCAAGCCATATTTTTGCTTGCTCTTTTTTCATTTCTTTTTCTTGCCTCATATGGATTATCTCTTCTAATAAGAAATGAAATCTCAGAGGTGATAGTAGCATTTGTATCTCATTCCTGATCTTAATCAGATGTTTCACTGTGAGTAGGATGTAGGTTATTATTTTAAAATGGATGCTCTGTCATGCTAAGGAAGTAGTCTTTCTCCTACTTCCAAATGCTTACTTGAATCAGGGTTACATGTCTAATTTTATTAAATGTTCATTTAGCATTTATTCAGAAGACTTTAGCTTTTTTTCCCTTTTAAAATGGGATACTTTGTGTTATCCCTCTTTTGTATTAAAAGAGATTTTTCAATATTAAAGTCATTTTAGAGATTAACTGCCCTTTGTTAGTTAATCCCTAAAGTGGGCTTTAAAAAAATTAGTGTTGAGTCAATTTATCAGCATTATATTGGATTGACCAAAAAGTTTGTTTGTGTTTTTCATTTTATAGAAAACATAAATGAACTTTTTCATCAACTCAGTATTTGAGACAGTGGACCTGAAGTGGACTGCTGACATTTAAATCCCATCTCTGAGTAATGGAGTGACTTGGGCTCCCTTCCTTCATTTCTCTTTGCTTTAGTTCTTCATCTGTAAAACAGAGGTGGTATGCACAGTATCTACCTTCTAGCGCTGTTGTGAGGGTTAAACAAGTTAATATATGCAAAGTTCTTAGAGGAGTGTCTAACCAAACACTCACTAAATTCAAGCACCATATTAAACTATTGAGAACTTACCGTGTGTCTGGTCCTGAGCTTGGGGTATGGATTCAAATATGGGAAAACTCAAGTATGGTCTGTCTTATGAAGCTTACAGCCTGGCAAGAAGACAGATACTTATGACTGTGTCACCTGGAAGCATGGGCATTTGCTTCTATGGTAAGTGCTGCCAAGGAGAGGTGATGGTTTCAGGACAACATATAATAAAGGGTTTGAACTAGTCAAGGAAAGACCCTTGACTGGGAGCCGAAACAAAATATGCCAGGAAGGAGGGGGAGAGTATTCTAGGAAGAGAGAACAGCGTGTGCAGAGGTCCCGGGGCTGAGCAGTGAGAGTGTGGTCAGTGCAAGGACTGAGAAGGCTGGGGGGTTTGTTTTCTGCCAGATGTACTGAGAATATAATTGACACACACCACCATGCAAATGTAAGGCATATGGCATGATGAGTTGATTGAGGTATGTTGTGAAATGATTACCACATAAGTTCAGCTAATGTCCCTTTTCTCATACAGAAACAATAAGAAGAAAAGGAGAAACGAGGAAAGGGAAAATAAAAAGCTGTTCTCTTTGTGATGAGAACCCTTAGGATCTACTCTGTTAACAATTTACCTGTATATCATACAGCAGTGTTAGCAGTAGTCATCCTGTTGTACATTACATCCCTTGTAGTTATTTATTTGATAAGCAGAAGTCTGTACCTTCTGATGACCTTCCTACAATTCCCCTTCCCCACCCCCTGCCTCTGATAACCACAAGTCTAATATGTTTTTCTATGAATTTGTTTTTGGGACAGTTTGTTTGTTTAGATTCCACAAATAAGTAATAGCATACAGAATTTATCTTTTTCTCTCTGACTTGTTTCATTTAGTGTAATGCCTTCAAGGTCCATTCATGTTGTTGCAAATGTTAGTGTTTCCTTATTTTAATGGCTGAGTGATATTCCTCTCGAAAGTGAAAGAGGAGAATGAAAAAGTTGGCTTAAAGCTCAACATTCAGAAAACTAAGATCATGGCATCTGATCCCATTACTTCATGGCAAATAGATGGGGAAACAGTGGAAACAGTGTCAGACTTTATTTTGGGGGGCTCCAAAATCACTGCAGATGGTGATTATAGCCATGAAATTAAAAGACGCTTACTCTTTGGAAGGAAAGTTATGACCAACCTAGACAGCATATTCAAAAGCAGAGACATTACTTTGCCAACAAAGGTCCATCTAGTCAAGGCTATGGTTTTTCCAGTGGTCATGTATGGATGTGAGAGCTGGACTGTGAAGAAAGCTGAGCGCTGAAGAATTGATGCTTTTGAACTGTGGTGTTGGAGAAGATTCTTGAGAGTCCCTTGGACTCCAAGAAGATCCAATCAGTCCATCCTAAAGGAGGTCAGTCCTGGATGTTCACTGGAAGGAATGATGCAAAAGCTGAAACTCCAGTACTTTGGCCACCTCATGCAGAGTTGACTCATTGGAAAAGACCCTGATGCTGGGAGGGATTGGGGGCAGGAGGAGAAGGGGATGACCGAGGATGAGATGGCTGGATGGCATCACCGACTTGATGCACATGAGTTTGGGTGAACTCCGGGAGTTGGTGATGGACAGGGAAGCCTGGCGTGCTGCGTTTCATGGGGTCGCAAAGAGTTGGACACGACTGAGCGACTGAACTGAACTGAACTGAACTGAATATTCCTCTGCAGAGGATGAGATGGTTGGATGCCATCACCCATGCAATGGACATGAATTTGGGTGGACTCCGGGAGTTGGTGATGGACAGGGAGGCCTGGCATGCTGCGGTTCATGGGGGACACGACTGAGCGACTGGATGAACTGAGCTGAATGTTCCTCTGTGTATATCTCACAAGTAATTTATCCGTTCATCCATCGATGGACATTTAGATCGTTTCCACATCTTTTTTATTGTAACTAATGCTTTACGAACATGGAGGTGCAGATGTCTTCTCGAGTTAGTGCTTTTGTTACATTTGGGTGTATTCCTGGAAGCAGAATTGCTGCATCGTGTGGTAGTTCTAATCTTAATTTTTTGAGGGTTCTTCGTACTGTTTTCTGTAGTGGCTGTACCAATTTACATTCCCACCAATAGTGCACACAGGTTTTCTTGCCTCTATGTCCCTGCCAGTATGTCGTCTCTTATCTTTTTGAGGATGGTCATTCTAACAGGTATGAAGTGATACCTCATTGTGGTTTCAATTTGCATTTCCTTAATGACTGGTGATGTTGAGCATCTTTTCAAGTACCTGTTTGAAGGCCTTCTCTTTGCATATCTTCTTTGGAGAAATATCTATTCAAGTTCGTTAGAGGTGTGGGGTTTGGCTGGAAAGCTAGTGGACACAAGGCTAAGAGGTCATTAAGGATCAAACCATGCAGAGACTCTCATAGGTCTACAAGTAATTTTTCCTTACTGAAGAACAGTGATGGGCTATGGGAGGTTTGATGTTGGTGAGGGGAAGGGGAAGTGACCTGATTTTATTTCTCTTTTGAAAAGACATCCCCGGCTGTAGGGTAAATGTGGTACATGCGGTTGACCAGTTGCTGCTGCTGCTGCTGCTGCTAAGTCGCTTCAGTCATGTCCGACTCTATGCAACCCCATAGATGGCAGCCCAGCAGGCTCCCCCGTCCCTGGGATTCTCTAGGCAAGAACACTGGAATGGGTTGCCATTTCCTTCTCCAATGCATGAAAGTGAAAAGTGAAAGTGAAGTTGCTCATTTGTTTCCAACTCTTAGCAACCCCACGGACTGCAGCCTACCAGGCTCCTCTGTCCATGGGATTTTCCAGGCAAGAGTACTGGAGTGGGGTGCCATTGACTTCTCTGGTTGACCAGTTAGGAGGTGGTTATTATGGCGGTCTAGGGGAGAGATGCTGTGGGGTCAAGGGAAGTGGAGATAGAGACAGGGTGATAAGTTGTCCATGGGGCTGTGAAGAAGAGGAAAGTGTCAGGAAAGGGTGGGTGGAGGACATTGGGAGCCTGCATCTTCCAAAGGAGATGTCAGGTCTGGAGCTCAGAGGGAGGTCTGACATGGAGTGTGTGAATCATCAGTGCACAAGTGGGAAAATCCTCTAGAATAGACAGAAAGGAGGAGAGACCCCAACACAGACCCTGGAAAGGAGTCAGAGAAAGCTCAGTGGGGGGAAAGATGGAAAGTGAGTGATGTGGGCGGAAGCTGAAGACCACGCTGTTCAAAGCATCATTGCATTGCCAGGGCTCCAGGTAGATGAGTTCCCCACCCAGGTGCTGTTCATCCAAATCTACGTGAGCCAGACCCCCTGGCGATGCTCATGCTCAGTGTAGTCTGAGATGCTTTGGTCTGAGAGGGGCATTTCCAGATAGGAGGGGTGAGCAACAGCGTTAGAGGCCCCTGAGAGAGAGGTCTGTTGAAATGAGGACTAAATAGTATCCGCTGGACCCATCGGTGACCTTAGTGGATCTGCTTGGGTGGATCGATAGGATCAGAAGATAGGAAGGAAACGGAGACAGAAAGAATAGACAGATTGTGTTTTCTGAAAACTAGGCCGTGAAGGAGAAGAGAGAGACAAGGCTGGAGGGAGACAAGGAGTGGAATGCGGAGTTGCTTTCTTAGTCGTAGATTCTTGAGCACATTTAAAACAGGGAAGTTCCGATGGAGAGGAAACAGCTGAATACGTGTAATATAGTTGAGAGAGAAACATGCATAAGGTTCATGAAGATTAGGGAGGAACAGGATGCAACGGGCACATGGGAGAAATGTCTTTAGATGGAAGGAGGGCTGGTTCATGCAGGAGGCAGAAAGACCAAGTGGGGTGGGCTGGATGGGTCGGATGGAATTGGGAAGACAATGGGGTCCCCATTGATGGCTTTTTTTTTTTTCCTGTGGAGATGGGAAGAGAGGGTGGGAGCTGAGCGGAGGGACTGGAGGGTCAAGGGGCCATGGAAAATGGAGAACAATGGAGAAAGCAGCATTCTGGTATTTAGTGTTGTGAAGAGGAAGTTCTGCTGGTCTGCTGGCTTTTAGTTCAGGCTCTCTGAGGCTTGCTTCCTACCTCACAGAATCGTTCTGGGGCTTGAGTCCAACAATGCTCATTTTATCAGCTGGACAGGGCACAGCACAAGCTAGCTTGCACTCAGGCCCAGTCACCACACTCCCCTCCCTCTGCGGCGAGAGGGAGCATCTGGAAAAGGGCTTCACGATCATCTAACAGGTCGCACCCATCCCTCTGGCAGAGTCTCAGAGTACTGCTGGCCATACTGAACAGCTCCCTTTCTCTCTCCCAGGCCAGAACTGCACCTTCCAACTGCAGGGTCCCAATGGCACCGTTGAGAGCCCGGGGTTCCCGTATGGCTACCCCAATTACGCCAACTGCACGTGGACCATCACCGCAGAGGACCAGCACCGGATCCAGCTTGTGTTCCAGTCCTTTGCCCTGGAGGAGGACTTTGACGTCCTGTCGGTGTTTGATGGGCCACCCCAGCCAGAGAACCTGCGAACCAGGTACCACCCCCTCCTGCCCGTGGCCAGCAGCTGGGCCTGAGCCGAGCTGATCGGGAGGAAGAACGAGGCAGGGTGAACGGTAGTCAACAAAGACCTCTGTTTTTGTGAGGCCTGCCCTCAATTGCTCTTTCTTTGTAAAGCTCTTTATGAAGCTCTTTTTCCCACTGAGAGGTTCCCAATAGGCAGGATGGATGAGTAGGGCATTGGGGAAGACTAGATAGAAAACATACAGAGCAATTCAAGTCTTTCTGTTGAAACTGATTGTGCATGCATACGCAAGACATACATCCCTTGGACCCAGCAGATATGAGTTGAAGGCTAGTAGCAACTGTGTCTTGCATCCTGTGTTTGAAAACCATCAATACTTTGTTGGAAATGGCCTTGCATTTGCATGGCTTTGGCTCTGGGTGTAGAACTGAGAATTTAAGAAGTTCCCAGTGTTTTAAATCCCATCATGGGTGATGGGAGAGAAAACCTTGGAGAGGACGAGACTGCTTTCTGGTACTCCCGAACTGGTTCCCAAGAGGAGAGTAGGAAGGAAGACAGGGAGGGAGGGTGCCACCTCTGCAGAAAAAGCAGACTTTGGTGGGACAAGGTCAAGGCCCCAGAGTTACAGCTTTCCAGGTTTTGTTGACCTGATGGCTGCTGTGCTCCCTCGCAAGACTCCTCCTGGTTCTGCCCAAAGGACACTGGGCTCCCAGGGAGAAAGAAAATCAATGGCACACCAGCCAAGCCCTGTGGAGGTCAGAATGCTAACTGGAAATGCACCGATGAGAGGTTCCCTGCCAAGTCCTTAACCTCAAGGCATCGGTTAAGATGCTCTTGGAGAGGAGTCACAGACAGCACCCCCAGGACAGTGCCAGCCCTCTTGCTCACTCCCAGCCCTCTCAGGGCAGTGCAGAGGTGAGGCCACCATGCCTGCCACAGGAGTGGGCCTCTGGGACTCCCCTGACTCAGTGTCCTTCCTGACGAGACCAGGCTTGACTATCCGCCCTTGATGTTCCACAGGGATTAGCACACAGTAGGTGTTCACTGAACTTGGGTGAAGAGAGGAGTCCTCTCCACTCATTCATTCCACAGATATTTCATGAGCATTGACTGTGTCCCAGACACTGGCCCGAGTGCTGGGGACACAGCTGTGGGCAAAACAAAGCCACTGTCTTTGTGGAGGTTACATGTTGATCACAGGGGTGGGGGGCAAAGGGTAGGTAGGCCTGGACTTGAATATGTGAGTTTAGAGTTCAAGGACATCGGGTGGGGCTAGAGATATAGAATTAGGAGACTGGGACTGGGCAGAGCTGAAAACCGGAAGCCTGGGCTATCGGATGTTGAGTTCAGGTGATCCCGTCGGTGGGGCCCCCACGTAGCCTCTTGGGGAAGCCTCTTGGGGAAGCCTCTTGGGGAAGCCTCTCGGGGAAGCCTCTCTGGGATGGTCAGATTGGGAACTTCCCTGGTGGTTCAGTGGCTGAGACTCTGCACTCCCAGTGCAGGAGATCTGGGTTTGATCCCTGGTTGGGGACTAAGATCCCACATGCCACCATGGGAGATCCTGCCTGCTGCAATTAAGACCCAGTGCAGCCAAACAAATAAATAGAAACAAATAATTATTTTTAAAAAAAGAGGAAGAAGAAGAAGAAGAAAATCAGATCAGGCCAGTGGAGTGTCTGGTTGGGGTGCAAATGGTTGGAGGCAGATTCTGCATCCTGAAGTTCTTCCATCTTTCTTTACTCTTAAAGCAGGATGCACACGGGTGATCAAAGCTCTATTTCCTGACATTTGGGTTCTCTGGCTCTGCGAGTGAAGTGTAGAAGACCCCCAGAGGTGGGGATGACTTTGGCAGGGAAGGGTGGGGGTTTCCAGGACCTAGGGAGGCGGTCCTGGCAAGGGGTGGGGGGTCGCCCTGGATGTGTTCACTCTGACCAACCAGCGTGGTTGAGGAGGAGGCTCCTGGGGTTGGTACCTTCACGAGGTCACCCCTGCCCTGGCCCCTCATCCCTGTTGTCCTCCTGTGCTCTCTTTGGTGCACTTTCACTGCCTATAGTTTTCCTAGACAGCTTCTCTCCTCCACACTCTGTGGGATCACAGCCCCTTTCTTGCTTCTGGTCTGTGCACCTGCATTTTCTTCTTTTTCCACTTAGTCCTGCCAGAATTTTGCCTGCTTCATTGGTCTTTTTAAAGTTCCAGCGCTAGGGCTGTCAATTTCATTCCTTTCCTGTGGCCTACCTTACTGACTTCTGCTTCGTCTTTCTCTCCCACTTGCCTTAGGCTGGTGTTGCTCTTTTGCTGTTTCCATGCATCGAATTAGTTCCATTACTTCTAGTCTGATATTAAAAACACTAAGAGACATTTTTCCCTAAGCACAGCTTTGACCATATCCCATCAGCTTTGATGGGTAGTTGTTATTTTAGAAATAGTCCCTAATTGCAGTTTTGTTTCTTCCTTGA
>SJYF01000057.1:8049616-8059729 GCA_006410515.1 Procapra przewalskii | reverse complement strand
ATATGCAGATGTCATTCTTCTCCCAACCACTCCCTTTCTCCACCAGGAGTTCACAGCCATCTTCTTGAAAGCATCTCACATTTCATCTAGAGCTATTCACAAGCAACATCCCAGGGTGCCAGGAGGCAGTGTCTGGCTGCTTGAAATTAAATTTACAATAGAAGCTGATCAGATTCTTCTCATAATGAATCAGGGTGGGAAATAGGCGTAGGAACTGGTCCTGAAGTCTGAGGAGCCTGTAGGAGTTTAGAAATTAGCAAGAAAAGAACCAAGAGCCTCCTAGATGATGCAGTGTCAGCCCTGCCTGGATGAATTACTGAAACAATCCCCACATCTCTGCTTTTGCACAATTAGATGGCCTTTCTGTGCTGGCAAACATCCTATTGCATTGCATTTTAATGTGGGATGAAGTTTTCTAATGGAACATGAGCAAACATAATCTATGGAGCTGCTGCTAATAAACTACATCACTGTGTACTGGAGAGTTTATAGGGCACTGATGCTGACTGCACCAGTTAAGCACAGCTAAGCATCCCTTAATTTAGACATTTGGGCTCAGGTTATGGGAAACACTGCAACTGGTTCCCTCCGTTGCTGGCAGTACACATTCTGTCATCCGCCTAAGGTGGAATGCAGTTTTAGTCATTTGGGGCTTGTTGCAGATTTCACTCAACTGGCATTAGACACCTGTTTGGAAGTTGTAAAAAATCCACAAATTTGCCAGATTTACTGTCTCCTTATGACTATGTATTGCAGCAGAGGCCCCCTAAAGGACCTGCCTACTGGATTTCTTAAAAAGTGTGCCTACACACCAATACGGTTGTCCTTGGAGGATCGTCTCCCCAGAATGCCTTGAGAATGTGTTCTTGTGGTCAGGAGGTGGCTGGGAGGACCCGTGGGGATGAGGGAGCATTCCTGTTTAAGATTAAAGCAGAGGAAGGATACTGGAAAGGAGAAAGAAGCAACGATACCGCGCACCTCTTGTGGGCCGGCAACCATGCTAGACACGTTCATTCACTTGTCATTTCTTCAACACTTATTGAATGCCTACCAGGAATACCAGGTGTCAGAGATACAGCAGTTAACAAGACAGCCTCTGCTTTCAAGCAACCTACAGTCTCTGAGGAAACAGATAAATAAGCAGGCGAAGGTAGTCCAGGAGGCCATGGCTGGGGAACCTGATGTACGTAGTCATGGGGAGATACTTGCAGGCCCTGATCTGTGGGCCTGGGATGCCAGCCCTGCTTCTACCCCTTTGCTGAGTTAACACTCACTCATTTTTCCTATCTCAACTCATTTGTCACTTTCTCACCTGGCGAATCCTCTCTGACACCCCTCCTTCTCAATCTGGTCCAACCCTCCTGTGATATCCCTCAGATTACTGTGTGTCTGTCCTTCATGGCTTTACATGTGCATGCTGTGTGATTCTTAGATTTCTGCCCATTTCCCTCTCAAGATTGTAGGCTCCTTGACTAGAGAGACTTGTCTTATTCTCCCCTGCATCTCCAGGGCCTGACCCATAGGAGGCGCTCAACAAATATTTATGGAGTGAATGAGTGAATGGCCTTGGGAGAAAGGGATCCCCTAATAGGGCATTGAAGGAGGAATGGGGAGACTGTTTGAAGTCAAGAGAATAATATGTGCTCAAGTCAAGGCAAAATCAAGAGAAACGCAAGGTGCAGTGAATTCACTAGGGGTGGAGTGTTGTGGGAGGTTGGGGTGTGGCCAGGCCAGATCACCAGGGGCCCCGTGTGCATGCTGGGAGCTCACAGGATGGAAATGGAGACACGCCTAAGCAGTCGTTACACATCATATGCAATAATTCAACAACACCCCCAGGAGAGGGGGAGTATTCATTCTCTTTGCCGAGGTTAAGTAAGTGTATGTGGCTAAGGTCTCTTCGATACTGAGTGGCTGGTGGAGGAAGGGACCACAAGTCTCCTGGTAGAAGCCAGGCTTCCTTTTCCACGTCCAAATGCCTTCTGACTACTTGGGACTCATTTGCATTCACTCCACTTCCCTTTAAAAAATTCATTCTGTTTTCCTTTTTTAAGCAGTTTCTTTAAAATAGTAAAAGTAACAGGAACTCAGTACTTAAAAAGAAAAAAAAAAAGTCAAGCTGTACAGCAGTGAACAGAATGGAAAGCACAGGTGCCTGCTCTCCCAGGCCCTGTCCCAGCCCTGCTCCCTGGAGGTCACTGCTGTTAGCAGTTTGGTGTGTGGCCAATTTCTTTTTAAATAAAGATTCATTAAACTGCCCATGAGGCTTATTGGGACATCCATCAGCCCCTTAAAAATTGTTCTGACGAATTAAGTGTAAACTAATTAGAAACATGGATTCAATTACCCTCGAAACACACAAGGGTTTAATAATTAATAGGAAGAGGGCTTGAGGCCAAAGGCATTATGGATTTTATCAAACCCCTAACATCTGAAAAGTAAATATGTCTGATTCATCCTGAATGCGGGCAATTTTGCCATCCAGAGGCAAACCTGTTGGTAGGAGCTTCACATTTAATCGAAGAAGTTATCTCTGATTAACATGGAGTCAGCTGAAGTGTGCAGAGGTCAAGGCCTCCGAATGCTACTGGACGGGGCTGCCTGGATCAGGGCAGCCGCCTATCTTTCTGGGTCACCACAGTCGGTTTGGTACATGGCCTTTCCCCAGGCCAGCTTTGGAGGAGGACCTGCTAAGGCCCCCAGTGATACCAGTGACCCCTCTTATGGGCCCAGACAGCTGGGGAACTATACTGGCCCAAGAAACACCGTAGAACGTTGGGGGAAGCCTTCTGTTTATCTCCCTGGACGATGAGCTCTGATGACTTAGATGGACACAGAGGAGGATCAGAGTGGTTGGAACATTCACTTGTGTGCCAAGTGCTTGAAGTCCCACAGCTCATCCAGTCTTCACAATTTTCCCACAGATAAAAATTATCACTTCCATTTTTATCTATTTTTCCATTTTTTCTTATCCATTTTTTTTTTCCATTTTAAGGAAGCCGAGTCTCAAAGAGGCTATGTGCCTTGGGGGAGATGTATTCAAAAGCTCATATTATCTATAGAGATATATGCATAAACTAACGAGAGCCTACTGTACAGCTCAGGGGACTCAGTGCTCTCTGGTGACCTAGATGGGAAGGGCATCCAAAAGAGAGGGGACCTGTGGATACGTATAGCTGATTCACTTTGCTGTATAGTAGAATCTAACACAACCTTGTAAAGCAATTACACTTCAATTAAAAAAAAAATCTTTTTAAAGCACACGTTCACACCGGTCTGTATAACCACACCGAGGCTGAAGGGGGCTGCAGAAAGGAGCGAGCAGGGTCTGCAACTACGGGGGCCCATGGGCAGCCGTGTGCTCCATCACCTCATGCCAGAGGGTGGGTTTGGGCAGACGTGGTGGGGGAGGGGTTGGCAGCGGGAGATACACAAAGCCAGGTGGGCAGCAGTGTCGGGGTCCTGAGCAATCTCTCCCTTCGCAGTAGGGCCCTGTGGTTCAAGGTCAAAGTGAATTGTTGTGGCAAAGCCTTACCTTGCTCATTCGCCAAGTCTGCTGTTTAATAGCAGCCAGAATGTAAGGCCCCATGCAGCCCGAGCCTTGGGCCAAAATGCTGTGTTGCCTGCCTCCCTCGCCATGATCAGTCCTGCCCACAGTGTCACCGAGCGTTGTCAAAGATGTGAGTTCACCCAGAATGGAGTCGGTTTCCCTTTGACCCTCCTTTGCCTGTTTCTTGCAAGTGGTGGCCAATAGGGGTAATTGCTGAGATAGGGGTGTATCCCCTTCTGCATGCCCTGAACCTTTGGGACAGCAGAAATCGAGGAACAAGGCTCCCTGGTAACCCTGGGATGTTGTCCTCAGTCGGCGGCAGGTTTGGTAATTTCAGCACTTACTCCATTGGCCAGCAGAAATGGTACCCAAGTAAGCATCTCCCAAGCACTGAGCTCCTCGTTCACGTAAAGTAAACACAAAAGAAAACCAGTTCTTGTTCTCTTAAGTGAGCAGAGCCACTGTTAGTGAGAACTGGGGCGAGGAGACGTCTGGCCCAGCACAGCCACTGGTGGGCTTGTGACCTTCACCGAGTCCCATCCTTTCTCAGGACCAGCTGCATTTTCCTGACTTATAAATTGAAGACTTAAGTCCAAGAGAGCTCTGAAGCTTCTCCCAGTGCTGAAATTGTGTGATTGAGTGATACTAGAGATGTATGTAGAAGGGCTATAAAATACTCCTGATCTTCTTGGATTATTTCTGCCGTATTCAGGTACTGCTCTTGACTTTTTCAACAATTTCACCATTTGTCTTTGGCATAAGGGTTTATTTTCCAGTGGCCTGTTAAGCAGGGTGGCAGAGAAGGCTAACTGTCTGCCATCATTCTTGCTTCTCTTCTACAGGGCAGTGCTGCCTGTGGGAAACAGCTGCCAGACTGCGTCAATATTTCTCAGCCTCTTTGCATCATGGTGGAGCTGTACACCTTAGTGGCCAGTAGAAAGTGGATGAAGCAATGGTACCCCCCTCACCCCTGGCATGGCCCAGAGAAGCTCCCTTTCCCTGCTCTCTTTCCCTGGAAACAGATGTAGGAAGCCTGGATACCTGGAGGGTCCTATGAAGTAGGACCCACCCCCTCCCTTGACTGCTGATTGACTAGACTGTACATAAGTGAGGCATAAACTTGTGTGCACACTTGGACTCCCAGAGTCCAGGGTTTACCTGTCACTGTAGCCAGTGTTTCCTTAGCCATTACAAATTCTGTCTTGGCAGTTTGGAATTTATTTTAGAACCTAGAGGTAGGTGAGGATTCTAGATAGCAGTGTCCATTAGCTTTCCAGAATTGACACTTGCTTTCAGGGAAATGAAGCTCCTGGTGGCCTGGCCTTTGTGCCTAAAAGTTAGGTCACTGACTAATAAAATGCAGTATTCTTTAAGCAACTTCATTTGTGCTCTTGGTTTTTGGTGGACTCTTCTTGGCACCAGATGTGGCTCTGGTTGTAGTCCTCTCTCCCCTGTTGCCTGTAGCCCCAGCTGAGCATGCCTGTGTGGGATGGTGGCTAGGAAAGGGGCTTTGGAGCCGGCCTGCCTGGGTTCGAGTCCCAGTTCTGCCTCTTAATGGTGGTGAGATGCTGAGGAAGTCACTTCTCTCTGAGTCCTGGTTTCTATATCCACAAAGTTGGGATTAGAGTCGTACCTACCCTTAGGGAAGTTGTGAAGATTCAACTACCCTCTGGGCAGAAAGTGTGCAGAAGATGCTGGACACATAGCAAGTACTGGGTGAATGTTCGTCCTCTCCAAAGCCCATCCCTCCCAGCTCCCTCCACTGCCACCGCAGCGATCCAGGCTACCATCAGCTTTTGCCTTGATTGAGCCTCCTTCCCGGTCTCCCTGCTCTTTGAAGTTGTTCAGTTGCTCAGTCATGTCTGACTCTTCGCAACTCCATGGACTGCAGCACACCAGGCTTCCCTGTCCTTCACCATCTCCTGGAGTTTGCTCAAACTCACGTCCATTGAGTCGGTGATGCCATCCAACCATCTCATTTTCTGTCGCCTCCTTCTCCTCCCACCTTCAGTCTTGCCCAGCATCAGGATCTTTTCCAGTAAGTTAGTTCTTTGCATCAGGTGGCCAAAGTATTGGAGCTTCAGCTCTGGCATCAGGCCTTCCAATGAATATTCAGGGTTGATTTCCTTTAGGACTGACTAGTTTGATTTCCTTGCAATCCAAGGGACTCTCAAGAGTCTTCTCCAACACCATAGTTCAGAAGCATCAGTTATTAGGTGCACAGCTTTCTTTATGGTCCAAGTCTCACATCCATACATGACTGCTGGAAAAAACATAGCTTTGACAAGACAGACCTTTGTTGATAAATTAATGTCTCTGCTTTTTAAAATAATATCTAGGTTAGTCATAGCTTTTCTTCCAGGGAGCAAGTGTCTTTTAATCTCATGGCTGCAGTTACCATCTGCAGGGATTTTGGAGCCCAAGAAAGTAAAGGCTGTCACTATTTCCATTGTTTCCTCATCTATTTGCCATGAAGTGATGGGACCGGATGCCATGATCTTCGTTTTTTAAATACAGTTTTAGGCCAGCTTTTTCACTCTCCTCTTTCATGTTCATCAAGAGGCTCTTTAGTTCCTCTTTGCTTTCTGCTGTAAGGGTGGTGTCATCTGCATGTCTCAGGTTAGTGATATTTCTCCTTGCAGTCTTGATTCCAGCTTGCTTCATCCAGTCCAGCATTTCACATTTGGCACTCTGTATATAAGTTAAATAAGTAGGGTGGCAGTATACAGCCTTGACATACCCCTTTCCCAATTTAGAACCAGTCCGTTGTTCCATGTCTGGTTCTAACTTGCTTCTTGACCTGCATACAAGTTTCTCAGGAGTCTCTGTCTAAATAATAAGGGAATCTGAGTGAAGGGTGTGTTAGTCACTCAGTTGTGTCCAACTCTGTATAACCCCATGGACTGTTGCCCGCCAGGCTCCTCTGTGCATGGGATTCTCCAACAAGAATATTGGAGTGGGTTGCCATTCCCTTCTCCAGGGAATCTCCCTGACCCAGGGATCACTTCCCTGGTTACTCAGATGGTAAATAATCTGCCTGCAATGCAAGAGAGTCAGGTTTGATCCCTGGGTCAGGAAGAGCCCCTGGAGAAGGGAATGGCAACCCACTCCAGTATTCTTGCTTGGAGAATCCCATGGACAGAGAGGCCTGCTGTGCTACAGTCTATGGGGTCACAAAGAATCAGACACGACTGAGCGATTAATGCTTTATCTTTACTAGTTTTTAAGCTAACATTTTTGTTCTGTTCTAGGATGGCATCCAGGGAAACCACAAAATGTTTAGGCTTTGTGTCTCCTTAGGCTTTCTTGGCCATGACAGTTTTGCCCCCTTTCCTCGTTTTTGATGATTGACAGCTTTGAGGAATACTGATCAGGTGCTGTGTAGAATGTCCTTTGGTTGGGATTTGTCTGATGTTCTCATGACTAGACTGGAGGAATGTGTTGTTGGCAGGAGGGCTCTCTTTTCTTCACATCATCTCAAGGATACATACCATCAACATGGCTCACCTATGTTGATGCTGGCCTTGACCACCTGGCTGAGTTCAGGTTATCAGTCTTCTCCACTGTGGAGTGCTGGCCTCTTTGGAAGGAAGTCCCTGTGTGTGACCCGCGCTGAGAGAGTTGAGAGCCAGCTTCATCTTGAGGGCAGAGTAGCTGCATACATTATTTGGAATTCTTCTGCAGGAGAAATCTATTTTCCTACACTTCTTCATTTATATCAGATGGATGCATGGATATTTACTTTTTACATTGGGTTATGATCCAATACTAGTTCATTTATTTTGTTTGCTCAAACTGGAGAGGTTTTTGGCCACGGGGGTGCTCTTTCAGTCGACCCTCTTATTTCCTTTGGCATTTCCCCATCATTGCGAGCTTTTGCCTTTGATGTTGTTGTTGCTGTTATTGTTTCACTGGAGCTCTTTGAAGAAATGAGCTTTGCATCCTTGGTGTCAGAAACCAAGATCTGGTGCTAGATGTGCTCATTTCTATTGAGGTATCCTTGCTTCTAGGCCCTCTCAGCTGACAGCAAGGGAATATGTGTATGAATCCTAAGTCATGTGTATGCACATATCTATAAATATTTTTATATGTATCATCACTAAATGAGAGTTCATACTGAAGTCTCTAACTCTAGTCTAGTACCACATGGATCATTCTAGTCTCTGTTTACTTATCTGGAACCTTCCACTCCAACAGTGAGACACTTGGTTCCCACCATCCACCATCCATTGACTGAATAGCTCAATTCCAGCATGTAGAGTGACATCAGAACTGTTAACTTGTTTTCCATGGGAAACAATGTTTCGGCTAGAGTAAGGTAATCACCTGCAGTTGCTTTTGCCTTTAGCCTTAGGGATTCCACTCATCGGGAGAGTTACTTAGATGAGCACATGAAGGAAATGCACATCAGAGAAAGCATGTGAAGTGCAAGTGGTGAGATTTTAACAGGGTGGCCAAGGAAGCTGCCACACTAAGAAGGTGAAAAGCCGAAATGAGCTTGGTGTCCCCACCTATCGTTAGGTGGCTCCATGGTACCTGCTGTGTTGCCCTGTGTTTCTTAACATTTTTCCTTTCTCAGGGCCTAGCAGATTTTATTATGGAAATTCTAGGGAGAGGAAACATATTCATTGGTAGCTTCAAGTGACATGATAGACACATAGGCACATGTCTATGGCACCTGTCCCCCAGAGCTGCACTGACCCAGGCTCCCAGGATAACACAATGAAGGCAGTGAAGTCAGTTGTAGACTGTTTCTGGCTGGTAACATCATAGGACCTCATGTTGTCCTTGAGCATCTTGGAGACTGGCAGGGCAGTGTCTTAAATCCTGCCCATCAGTTTATATCAGCATTCTCCTCTGCACCTTGAGAGGTCTTCCCTGTCCCCTCCCGATTTAGTCTTCCCTATCACCATGGCAACTCTCATCCCTTTAACAAGCAGTGGCGGTCTTATTAAACAGTCTAATCAAGGAAGGAAGTGTATACCTTGGACTCCACCTTTCCAATTTGATTATTTTGTCTCAAAGCACTCTTGATGAGTGGTCTGGGGGCTTCGTGATCCCCTGGTCATTTGGTAGAGGCACATTCAACTTCCCTCTTTTCCAAAGCCCTGCAGCAACACATCGCAGGTAAGTGTATCTCAGGCTTACAGAACCCCTACCCATCAAAGGGGAAAGGTGACAGATCCTGGCTCCAGGAGTCTAGCTCCATTTCAGTTATAACACGAATCCATCATTGTCCACAGATAATTGCAGAAAGAAGGCTGTCAAGGCCCTTGGTAGGTGGAGGAATAAATGCCAGAGGAGTTGTTGACACTAAGGCAAGGTGTGGAACCAGCCACTCTGAGTGATGAGTATTGCTCCTCCTAGTTCTGGTTGTCTAAGCTTCCCAGACACACTGTGTTAACCTGCTTCTCTCAACAATACCCAAAGTGTCTTCTTTTGGCCCCGTTTGACAGAGGAGAAAGCTGAGGTTCCAAACGGCAAATAAGTACTGTGTTAACAAGAGGTGACCCAAGAGGCAGCCAAGTTCCCAACTTTTTATCCCTGCCCTTTTTCAGTGTCCTTCAGCCGCCTCGGTGACTAGTGCAGCGGGGGATGGGAGAAAGGCAGCCTGGACACAGAGTCGTCTGTCCTCAAGTGCCTCGATGGATGAGAGAAAAGTGACCGGAGATGTGACTGATTTCTCTCCCATGGCTCCCACCCCCCACTGATATTAGAATTCACCCGAACTTGGGCCAAAAAAACAAGAGGATGGAATGCCTGTCTTTCCTCTGCTGTGGTCTTCCTCCAACATAAACTAGGTGAAGACCTCGACATGGTGAATTATTTGTAGAACCTCAAAGGAGCGAGTTCCTTCTACTTTGGAGTATGCAGGAGTGTAAAGATTTTCTTTAATTAGATAGTGCCGGATAGATTTAATTAAAGCTTCAAACCTGCAATTTTCTTTGTTTGATTGATCAGTTGGTGCTGATTGCCTAGAGTAATTATGAAGGGGGAAGTAGAATTTTCAGGCTGGTGGCGATAAGCGGCAGACCGAGTCGACCCCTGGATACCTGGTTGTCAAAGTGGATTGTGAAAAGGTTTAAATTGCACAAATGTTTGCTAGCTGGTTGGCTGAAAAATAAGGTCCCTTTCGTCTAAATCGCGCTCCTGGCTGATGTGGTTCTGTAGAAAAGTTCCCTTTCCCCTCCTTTCTAAAAATGTAATCACACCCTCAAGATCAGGTGATATTCTGTTTTGTGAAATAATTGAAGCGCACGATAGGGAGCGGCTTATAATGGCCTTATGAGACTGCAGGAGCCCATGGAGGGTCAGGAGAGAACGACAGCCTCTCATGTGAATTTAGGGAACTCAGAAGGAGTTCTGAAGTCAGACAGTCTCTGGGTTTGAATCTAGCCTGTGATTGTAGCTAAGCACCATTTTTCCCCCTCATCTGTAAAACGGGACAGTTGTTGATCACAGATGAGCCGATGAATGCATATCCAGTGCCCGGCTGCAGTGGATTTGCACCAAATGTCAGTTCCTCTCTCTTCCTGTGCTCTGTCATCTCTCTGAGGTACCTC
>SJYF01000057.1:8001368-8022168 GCA_006410515.1 Procapra przewalskii | reverse complement strand
CTCAGAGAGACTCGTAATTAAGCAGTCATGGCAAAGAAGTGAAGGAGGAGCAGCTGGTTGTCTCTGTTTGTTCTGGCACTGGTTGGAGAACAATTTCATAAATTACACATGAAGTTGGGTGTTATCTTTTCCTCTGCTCATGCCATCCTCTTTGCTTCCAATGACCTTCCTGTCCTCTCACTACCATCCATGTCCTTTGCATGATTGGCTAATAATCTGTCTTTTCCATCAGCTCAGGCTGGAGGTGTCAAATCCCCTGGCACATCTCTATTGCTGCACTTACTGTGTTGCGTTATCATTGCGTCTTTGGCAATAATAAACTTAGTTATTAACTCCTATCGAGTGCATGGCGCTGTTCTCTAATGCTGGGTATAGTCCAGGGAATCCAATGAATAAAAATCCCTGCCATCATGGAATTCACATGCTGTTGTGGAAAGATGGATTTAATCAACAAGAATTCATCAAATATGTGTCAGATGGTGATTCCTGTTAGAGAGAAAATGCAGGACAGAGATCAGAAACCAGGAGCTGGTGGGGGGGAGGGTTGCAATTTTAAATGGTGTGTTCACTGCAAACCTCAGTGTAAAAGTGAATAAAAACCTGGAAAAGATGAGAGAACCAGCCTTGCACATGTTGGGGGAAGAGATGGGATAGCTGGAGAAAGTTACAGGGGTAACATGCGCAAAGGCCCTGGGGCAGAAACTTTGCCAAGTGTGTTAGCAAACAGTAAGGGCCCATTAGGCCGGAGTGACTGAGCAGAGGGAGACGAGTTGGAGACGGAGAGAGAAGTAATGGGGTGGGAGTGGGTAGTGGTAGCAGAGGACTGCCCAGGGCTTTTAGGTTGTTGGGAAGCTAGGAACTTTTAGAATTCTAAGCAGAGAAGGGACATGGTTGGCTCATGCTGGCTGCTCTGCTGAGAATGACCTGTAGGCGGACAAGGGGGAAATGAGACCAGTTAGGAGGTTCTTGCAATAATGGGGCAAGAGGCGTATGTGTCCATCCATACACAAGACGGATGACTCTAATGAAGGTGATGAGAGTGGCTGAATTTCCAGATAAATTAATGTGAATGCTTGAGGGCCAAGTCCAGGTCTTATCAATATCTATCCTCAGAACCAAGCATACTGCATGATATATAATAGGGCACACAGTGGATGTTTGTTAAATGAATGATTGAGGCGAAATACTTTTTCAATGTTAATAGTGGGAATAAGTCAAACTCTGTTCTCTCTTTTGAACTTATAGAATCATAATCTCAGGTAATATCCACCTAGATTTCCTAAGCTAATGTTGTAAAGAAGGCCATTCATGAGAAGTGTGGGGTGCCAACTCTGTTTTTCTTGCTGCGGGACTTCTCAGAGCCTTTAATACAGTAGTGCTCAGAATCCCAACACTTCTTAGTTTGAGGAGCCATTAAATGCCTCAGTAATTTTTCCATTGTGCGCCATGGCTAGAAGAAATACCTATCAGCTCCATCTGTTGAGTAGCAAGGTCTGACTAGCTGAATAAGTACTTACACTGTAACAACTCTGCAGCTCTTTGAAAAATAATCAATATAAATTGAAAGAAAAAAATTGTACTTTTATTTCATCCTTTAAAAACTGCAAGTAATTAATGGAATGTGTGTGCTTGTTGGGCTCGAGAGAACTTCTCAGCGGGACACTGTCAGGACCTCTCTGGTGGCCCAGTGGTTAAGACTCTATGCTCCACTGCAGGGGACCCAGGTTCGATTCCTGGTCAGGGAACTAGATCCCATGGGCTACAACTAAGACCTGGTGCAGCCAAATAAATTAAGAAAATAAAGATTGGACACTAGCTCACCCTATTCCATACTGCTTATCACACAGCACCTACTTTCTATCACAGCAACCATCAAACACCCATCTGCAAAGAAACGATATCGTTTCATGGAATGTAGCTGCATGTTGAAACTGTAACTACTTTCAGCTAATTCTTTGTGTTTCCAACAGATACTGAGCATCACAGTGTCCCTAGAAAATTTTAAATATCCCTCCGTGTGCTTGTAAATTCCCCACAGCACCCCAGGGTAACTTGGCATACTACGGTACTGCTTTGAGTGTAGCATTTCCCAAAATTATCTGCACGTGTCTCAGGCAAACCTCGGGGAAGGCGATGGCACCCCACTCTAGTACTCTTGCCTGGAAAATCCCGAGGATGGAGGAGCCTGGTGGGCTGCAGTCCATGGGGTCGCGAAGAGTCGGACACGACTGAGCGACTTCACTTTCCCTTTTCACTTCCATGCATTGGAGAAGGAAATGGCAACCCACTCCAGTGTTCTTGCCTGGAGAATCCCAGGGATGGGGGAGCCTGGTGGGCTGCTGTCTGTGAGGTCACACAGAGTCGGACTTGGCTGAAGCGACTTAGCCGCAGGCAAACCTATTAATGTAACACCGGATAGTGTTCCATGGATTGCTCTGGGGAACTGTTGGGAGAGAGCTGGAAGAGAATACCCAGCATTCCCTGCTGCAGAGCCAGAAGCGACAGTCCTATGGGAAATGCTCTTGGGTGCTGACTGAGTATTTGTATTGAGAGGATTTGCATTTCCAATATAGCGTGCTGCTAGCCTAATTTTAGACCTCAGCAGGAGGGCCTGTTAAGACTCCAGACCTTGCTTCTACAGCCTGCATGCCTCCTAGAAAGTATGTATGAAGATGTAGAAGCCTAGCCTCATTCCCACCCAGCCATGTACTTAAGACAGATATTCTGGCCTCCAAAAATAAATGGACATGGGCAGCTGAAGACAGAGGTTTGTACAGCCAGTGGATGTTCTCTGGAGAGACTGAAACGCTAGGGAGAAGAGCCTCTGGACTTAAGCTAGGCTTTTTCAACAGCTATCTGACTACTGCTGGGCCACTCCCAGAAATGGGAATTTATTACAGAGATCCCCAGATCTTGGCAGCACAAGAACCATCTCTACAGAATTTTGGTTACTGTGGGTGTCAGGACTTCTGAGACCAGGAGGGTCAGTGCTCTTATATCCAGTGTAGCAGCAACATGATCTCTATGACCTGCTGCTCTGGGCATTTCATATCCCGAAAGGCTTCACGGAATTCCAACCTACAGGATACTCTGAGAAAAAAATGTGTGTTTGTATATACATATATACATATACCAGAGAAGGCAATGGCACCCCACTCCAGTACTCTTGCCTGGAAAATCCTATGGATGGAGGAGCCTGGTAGACTGCAATCCACAGGGTCGCTGAGTTGGTCACGACTGAGTGACTTCACTTTCACTTTTCACTTTCATGCATTGGAGAAGGAAATGGTACCCCACTCCAGTGTTCTTGCCTGGAGAATCCCAGGGACAGAGGAGCCTGGTGGGCTGCCATCTATGGGGTTGCACAGAGTTGGACACGATTGAAGCGACTCAGCAGCAGCATATACATATACATACACATACACATACACATATACATATACATATACATATACATATACATGTATATGGGCCTCCCAGGTAGCACTGCTGCTGCTGCGGCTGCTAAGTCGCTTCAGTTGCTGAGTTGCTGAACAGGGCACAGCAACCCTTTTCAGTATTCTTGCCTGGAGAATCCCATGGACAGAGGAGCTTGGAGGGCTATAGACCATAGGGTCCCCAAAGAGTTGGTAATGACTGAAGTGACTTAGCACACACATATACTTAAAAGCAGAGAAAGCCCACATTTTCCAAGTTTCCTAGTTTTAGGAGCTCTTGATGAAATGCAAATAGAAGGTATCAGTAAGAACATGTTTCAGTAGGGCTGTCTGTGTGTGTCTGTGTATTAAGTGTGATTATGACTAATGTCCATCAATTACCTGAAAATTACTGGATGATGCCTGTAATGATAGTTCTGTTTTTAGCTTAATAGTTTATGTTATCTAACTAGCGGCTGCTGTCTGTAGGGCTGCTGGCAAATCAAAACACTGTTTGCCAAGCCTGTCAGTGTGACAAATGTTGCTTACATTTGCTCTTTTATTCCCAAGGTCAATTGCCATGTCTTTTTTTTAATCTCATTGTTTGACGTACTAAGTGCCTTAAATGAGAGCCACTTAATAAAGGCCCCATTTGCTCCTTTACTGTCTATTCCCCAATAATTCTATATTAGTTGGGCTCTTTAAGATTGCAAGGAAGAGACGTGCATGGATCACCCGCACAATTACTGAGCCATGTGGCGCAATGAGAGAGTGCACGCGTGGCATCGGAAAGATCCCACATGATGCAAATATGATCCTGCATGCTGCAACTAAGACCCGAGGTAGCTAAATTAATTTTTAAAAGAATTCAAATTAATTCTTTTTTAATATAAATTTATTTATCTTAATTGGAGGTTAATTACTTTACAATATTGCACTGAAAAAAGAATGAAAGGGTTTATGATTGAATGTATTGGGCAACTGTTATATAATCTGTTCCTGCCTTGGAAGTTTGCTATTAGCTTATTAAAAGCCCCCATAAACCTTTTTTTTTTTTCCTATTTTCTGAAAAATCCTCACTTCACTTTGTTTAACCCTGCATTTCCCATACCTATTTAACCACTGAACACCTGGAATATCCTTTGGGGAATAATCTAGTTCTTGTACTTTGCAGGAGAATTGGGTTGTGTTCGTTCAGCACTCCTTGTGTTGCGCATCCCCAAGACTACTTCTTTTGGCTTAGGCTCAATGCTTGACTAGTGGGGCTCAGAGGACTCAGCATATCGTCACACTCCTGACTATGACTTATTATAGTGAAAGTGTACAGAGCAAAACAGCAAAGGAGACTGTTCATGGGGTGAAGGTTGGGGGGAGAAACCAGGCACCGTCTTCCAAGAGTCCCCTCCCAGAGGGACACGCAGGCTGGAGCTCAGGCGGAGACTCAGTGCCCTGAGGTTTTACTGGGGGCAGACTGCATGGGCACCCTCTGCCTGGCATGTGTCGAAGTTCCAGATTCAGAGGGAAAACAGGTGTTCAGTAGAAACCACTGTGTTGGTACAGATAGTTGAGGACACTCTTAACAGTTCTGGGAAAGATGGGGACCCTCTTGAAGTCCATCTTCCCAGACCCCAGCCAAGGGCCAGCCTTGTAGATTGGCCTTTCACAGGCCTTTTCTGTCTCCTCTCTGATGGTTATTCATTCATTCATTCTTTACACATTTGTCTTTATCACCTCAGGTTGCTAGAACAAAAGCACCTTAGACTGGGTGGCTTATAAACAACAGAGATTCATTTCCCATGCTTGGGTGCGCCAGCACAGTGAAGATCTGGTGTGGCGGATCCTCCAGTGAGGAGCCCTCTTCTGGGTCACGCCACCTTCTCATGGTATCCTCACGTGGTGGATGGAGAGCAGAGAGGAAGCAAGCTTTCCTGTGACTCCCGTAAGGGCACTAGTTCCATTCAAGAGGAGTCCACCCTCCCAACCTCTTTGATTCCTTAATTAAGAATCAGAGGCCCCACAAACTAATACCATCACATTACCTGCAGGTAGTTCGGCTTCAACATATGAATTTGGGAGGGGCATAGTTCACCTTATTTGTGCTAGTAATGCAGAGAAGTTAGGAAGGGATTTCCTATCAAGAAGGAAAGACAGATACATCTCAAGTAACTCAATAAGAAAATCAGTTCATTATAATTGGAATGCATATTTTAAAGAAGTAGTCTGTTCTTGGAGAACATTTATCAGAGGTTCCAAAACTCTTTCCTAGAGAAACTAACATTCAAACAGAGACCCCAGAAGTTAGTGGGAGATGGGTAGGTCAGGGGGTGGCTGCCTGAGTGGCTCAGGGGGAGAGCAGTGCTCACAGCCCTGGGGGCAGTACACGCAAAGGCCCTGGGGCACATTCAAGGGAAGTGTAAAGGCCAGTGTGGCTGCAGACCAAGTACCACAAAGGCAAAGCCTTGAGCTCCATCGCCCAAGGGATGGTCTGTCTCTGTCACTCTCAGTCATCATGCCCTGGGAGGTGACCAGATCTCTGGTTCCACTTGAGGTTTAGAGGTCCAGCCATGGCAATATGCATCAGGGACAACTCCTTATATTGTCCCCTAACCTCAGAAGGCCCCCGTGTGCTTGGAAGACATTTGCACAAATCCTTACTCTTCCATGTCTCCCACCCTCCTGTTTCTCTTGTCATTCAGTCACTAAGTCATTTCCCAAGTCTTTGTGGCCCCATGGACTGCAGCACGCCAGGCTTCCCTGTCCTTCACTATCTCCCAGAGTTTGCTCAGACTCATGTCCATTGAGCTGATGATGCCATCCCACCATCTCATCCTCTGTTGCCCCCTTCTCTTCCTGTCCTCAATATTTCCCAGCATCAGGGTCTTTTTCAGTGAGTCGGGTCTTTTTCAGTGAGTCAGCTCTTTGCATCAGGTGGCCAAAATATTGGAGCTTCAGCTTTAGCAACAGACCTTCTAATGAGTATTCAGGGTTGATTTCCTTTAGGGTTGACCTGTTTCTGTAGACACTGGGGATCAAGATTTACACGTATGCCAGTAATAGAGTCACTTCTCTGTAATAATGGATTCCAAGGCTTTAGCCTGGAGTTTGTAAAGATCAGAATTTCATTCTGATCTTCCCCATGGGTCCTCTGACCAGTAGAAGCAAAGCCATGTGCTGGTGACCTTGGCCTACGACTCTGGCCTACCTCTGACGTTCAGCATCTGAGACCCATCGGCACTCAGTAAGTAACTGAGAAATTAAAATTGGATTGACCTTGAGAGGCAGCCCATTCCCCAAGTGTATGTGATTGCCCACGTTCTTCTGTTTGTGGACCCAAGTTGCCCCCACCCCCGAGCCTCTGTCCTGGTGGTTCTGGTTCTGGCTCATCATTTCATGAGGACATGGTGTGTCGGGCATGGCCTTTCCAGGATTTGAAGACTATTCTCGTTCTGACAGTTCTCTTTCACTTTCCATGCCCACTTCCTCCAACTGTTCCTCACCTGACAGGGTTCCCTTCATGGTCTTATTCCAGCCTTTGCATTTCAGAGCCCAGAGGCTCTAGCCTAAGTAGTTCGTAGTCAGTTAACTAAGAGCCTTCTCAGACACAGGTACCACCTTCTGGAGTTAGAAGACTATCATTTATTTTTACAGGAAGCAATATGCAAATGCTTCCCTTGGGTGAAAGAAGTATCATATCATTGCATTAAAAAAAATCGACCTAGAGTCCCCACTCAGGAAGGTGACAAGTTCCATTTAAGCCCATGTTGGGGTTACCGCAAAGTCATGCACAGATCCCAATGTTCCACAAGGCCCCCCGGTCTTCAGGCCATGCTGGCCACTGCTGATCTGCTCAAAGCCTCAGAGCTTCTTGCAGGTGGACAGCACCCTTCGTCTGAATCTGTGCTGACCCGCATAGGGGAGTACCAACCCTTTGGGGGGCAGTCCAGCCCTGCTTAGTACCCCATGGAGCCATTCCCTTCTCAGGGTCTACCCCCTCCTCGGCCTCCACAGAGTGCAGAGGGTGTGGGTCCAAGCGCGGGGGGGGGGCAGTCTCACCTCCTCCGGGCTCACCACTTCCTCTCCACCCTCCTCGTACCTTCCTTTGTCCCCTCTTACTCACAGCCCCTTTAAAAGCCTCTCTGCTTCCTGAAGATGTTCAGAACAGGCTGGTTTTTCCTTGTGTCTCACTCCAATTTGTGGGTATGTACGAAGGTCACGATGGCACCCCACTCCAGTACTCTTGCCTGGAAAATCCCACGGATAGAAGAGTCTGGTGGCCTGCAGTCCATGGGGTCACGAAGAGTCGGACATGACTGAGCCACTTCCCTTTCACTTTTCACTTCCATGCATTGGAGAAGGCAATGGCAACCCACTCCAGTGCTCTTGCCTGGAGAATCCCAGGGACGGGGGAGCCTGGTGGGCTGCCGTCTCTGGGGTCGCACAGAGTCGGACACGACTGAAGCGACTTAGTAGTAGTAGTAGGGAGGTCACCAAAGTCAGTAAGTGTTTCCTAACTAAGTCCTATTCTCTCCCGGTCCTGTTGCCCATCCTGGCAGCGGCAGGATGAACTGTGGCACCGTGCGGCTGCCCCTGGAAGTGACAGATAACCCTCCATTCACTCATTCAGAAATAAATATGCAGGGGATCGGTCATGGATGGGCAAAACAAACATAGCCACTGTCTTCTTGGAGATCTGAACAGAATAATCAAACACACAAAATAAAAACATCTCCCTTGATAAACCTGTGCTTAGAAACTGCTTTTTAATAACAGCACTGTGCTGGGTGCTGCACGTGTGCTCAGTCGTGTCTGACTCTTTGCGACCCCATGGACTGTAGCCCACCAGGCACCTCTCTCCATGGAATTTTCCAGGCAGGAATACCAGAATGGGTTGCCATTTCCTAATCCAGGGGATCTTCCTGACCCACGGATCGAACCCATGTCTCTTGCATCTCCTGCAATGGCAGGTGGATTCTCTACCAACCACGCCACCTGGGAAATCCTGGAACTGTGATGAATGCTGGCAAAGAAAATAAAAAAGGTAATAGTCAGGATGGACCATGTATGGCTGTGTGTATTAATCACACAAATAATACACATATTTTCTATATTTTTGATGCTTTGACAATTTGGGGCTTTGCTGACCCAAGAGAGGTGGCCCCTCTTGGGGTTAGCTAATTCTAAGATGTAGAGAACTATTCTTCTGGGAGTGAGCCTTTTATATGCAAATCAACCAATCCATAGCCCACCCACGTGCTCTACTAGGCTCTCACCCTTTCAGTTGCATCCCCTGTGCTAATCACCCCAGAGTCAGGCATCAGACCACTAAGGGTGGCCGCCTGCTGGCTCCCCTGCCTCACCCATTCCTTCCCCCATGAAAACCTCAATAGCCCTTGCTCAGGACTGGCTCCTGTCCCTTCTACATCCCCACCTATGCTGGCACTTCCTGGCTTGGCCCTGTGTTGCAAAAGGCATACTTCCTCCCCCAACTCTGGGAACTGTGACAAACCAACTTTCCAGTGACAATTGCCTCCTCATTTGTCGCCCTCACCATATCTGAAGAGTAATAAAACGCTACATTTCAAAACATTGAGGGTGGCAAACAACCCTGAAACCTCAAAGGCTTAACTCACTAAAAGTTTCTTTCTTGCTCGTCTATTGGGTTGGCCAAAAAGTTCATTCCTTCCACAAGCTCTTATGGCAAAATTGGAATGAACTTTTTGGCCAACCCAATGCACACACAAAAAATTTGCAGGGGCTCCCTGCCTGGGGAGTCACTCAGAGACCCTGGCTGACTGGGACCCAAGTTCACTGCAGCAGGGGAAAAGGAAGGGGAACTTAGCCAAAGGAACCCAGGTTCCTCGAGACTCCTTCCATGAAACAGCACACTCCGCTGCTACCCACGCATCTTTGGCGACGCCAGTGCCGTGGCCAATCATGAGCTCAGCAGCGGTGGGGAGGGCCGTTCCACTAGTGACTGGAAGGAAAGCTGGATATGTATGAAGAGCAGCAGCGACCTGCATGGGGACCTTCAAGAATGCAAAATAGATAGACTAATCTGGGAGATAAAGAGCGTACCTTTCTGAAAATAACGTTGGCATTTGAGATGAGATTCGAATAATGAGAAGGGGTTAATCAGACAGATAGGTGGAGGGGATGTGAGAAAGTGTTCTAAAAAGGAAATAACATGTGCAGAGGCCTAAAGATGATGGGTTGGCCAATATGATGGGATGGAAGCTGGCAGTGTATCAGGCAGAGAGGTGTGGAAAAGGATCTTACCACAGGCATGGGAGTGCGGACTCATGGGATAGTACATGGGCTTTTCAAGTCTGCTTTATTGCTGTTTTCAAGTTCTCAGCAGGAAATGTACCCCTTATTGCCTGCTCTCTGTGTACGGCTGCCCCTTCCCTTGACCAAAGTAGACTGGAGCCAGGCAAGATATAGGGCAGAGTGGGCAGGGGCAGAGTGGGCAGGGGCTGAGTGGTACAGGCCTTGTGGACCTCCTTATCGAAGTCTTAGTTGTAAGGACAGTTGGAAGCCACTGATGGATTCTGAATTGTGACAGTGAGAAATTTGGGGTCATGGCATCACCATTCTCCAAGACTCTGGGTTCCTCTGGGCAGGGAGAAAAAAGCCCAGAGAAGGTTCATGAAGAAGTGGGAAAGACAAGAAGCCTTGGTAAAGTGAAAGAAGAGTATTAGTTTACATCTATGGCCATGCCACCTGTTTGCAAAAGCTGTTCTCTGCACATTCGATAGTCAACAAGAAGGCAATCAATAACAGTAGGAGCCTGTTGCCGGAGAAGGCAATGGCCCCCCACTCCAGTAATCTTGCCTGGAGAATCCCAGGGACGAGGGAGCCTGGTGGGCTGCTGTCTATGGGCTCACACAGAGTTGGACACGACTGAAGCAACTTAGCAGCAGCAGCAGCAGCAGCAGCAGGAGGCTGTTGCCCTTCTTGCCATCATTGTACCCCATTTCTCTAATAAGTCTGGCTTGCACTATTGAACAGTACCTCACTCCTTTCAATATAGTATTTAGACTTCTCAGATAAAGGATGCGCAAGTCTGAAAGTTTTATTTGCTTATTCCGACATGCAACGTGATAACTCCTCCTGACTTACAGGGTCATCAGCTCGTCTGCAATCAATTCAGTGGTAAGAAGCGGGTGAGGGAGAAGCAGGCAGTGGGGCAGAAGCATGATGATTCAGGTCTCCAGGTGGGGAGACTTGAGTTCCCACCCCCTCCAACTTTAGTGCCACTGAGGAACTCTCCATCTTAGAATTTATCTCCCAAGCCTGGGTAAGAGCAGAACAGTGGTAAATATCTGATTAGAGAAAATGCCTAGGAAGCTGCAATTCCATATATTGCAAGTAATAAAACTGTAATTGTTTGTTGACAGCGTACATTAGCTCTCCACAGCTTGTGTCAATATAATACTAAGAAACTAGGGTCTAGGAATCTTTAACGGCAGCTCAAACACATGGAACGAGCTAGAGGAATGAAATCAACACGTTCTGCTCGGTGGGGAGGATGCCGTTTCCAGAGACGACTTCAGGGGAGAAGCCGTGGTGAGGTGTGAGACTTTTCTGTGAAGCTGAGGGTCACTGAGGGTCTGGGAAGAGCGCCTGAGGCATAAATCTGGTGCACGTGATGGGAGGCAAGTTGCAGGTGCTGTGAACTGGGCCCAGTTGGAGGCAGAGATAAAGAGGGCAAGCTGAGCTGAGGCCTGGGGGTCAGATCCAGACAGAGGTCTGAGCCTTTGGGGATGTTCTGGGGTTTTGATAGCAGGGTCCTTTGGGAGCAGCAGTCTGGCAACATCATATACGAACATCTGGGGGTGGAGAAGGTGCGTGGGCAAGTCCATGGGAAGCCAGTGAACGAGAATGGTGGCCTGGGGGGCCAGGGGGCCGCGGTTCTGGTGGTCAGCCCATTTCCAGCGAGGACCCAGCCAGGGGTGCAGGTGTGTGTGTTTGCTGGTGGTTGGGGGCGGGCCGGGACAATGTAGGGGTTGGGATGAACAGGAGGTAGCTGAAGGGAGGATCCCACCGAGGACCAAGTAGCGGGCCAAGGTTCAAACTAAGTAGACTGGCCGATAAAAATATAATGTGAGCTACATATCCAATTTTTAAAAACCTTTATTTTGGAGGTGATCATAGATTCATAGGAAGTTGCAGAGATGATACAGAGATGCTCCATGGGCCCGCCACTCAGGCTCTCCCAATAGGTACCTCTGAAGTGTGGGTAGTACAGTCTCAAAACTGGGAAACAGATGTTGGTGCAGTGTGTGTGCGTACTTATGTGTCATTTTGTCATGCTTGTCACCACCAGCGCAATCCAGATGCAGAATTGTTGCCACAAAGCTCTCCCTCGTGCTACTCCTTTGTAACTACCCCGCTCCCCATCCCTAACCCCTGGCAGCCACTCATCCGTTTTCCATGTCTCTAATGTTGTCATTTCCAAAATGTTATGTTGATGTAAATGGAATCATCTGCTACATCATCTTTTGAGGTAAGCGTTTCTTTTTTCACTAAGCATAATGCCCCAGAGATCCATCCCAGGCATATGTATCAATAGTCCATTTGTTTTTATCAGTGAGTAGTATTCCATGGTTTCATAGCATCACTGATTCGGTGGACATGAACTTGGGCAAACTCCAGAAGATAGGGACAGGGGAGCCTGGCGTGCTGCACTCCCTGGGGCCACAAAGAGTTGGACATGACTGAGCGACTGAACAACAAGTGCTCTGTGGCATAGGTCTACTGCAGCTGGTTTAATGATTCACCTATTATAGGACATTTGGGGGCTTCCCTGCTGGCTCAGATGGTAAAGTCTTCCTGCAGTGCAGGAGACCTGGGTTCAATCCCTGGGTTGGGAAGATCCCCTGGAGAAGGAAATTGCAACCCACTCCAGTAATCTTGCCTGGAAAATCCCTGGCAGACTACAGTCCGTGGGGTTGCAGAGTTGGACACACCTGAATGGCTTCACTCTCACTTTATGGGACATATTTGGTTGTTTTCTGTTGGGGACTATTACAAACAAGCAAAGCTGCTCTGAAAATCCTCTTGCAGGTTTTCATGTGGATACCAGTTTTCATTGCTCTGGGATAAATGCCCACGGTTGTGATTGCTGAGTTGTATGACTAGTATATGTGTAGCATTTTTAAAACAGAAATTGTCTGTTTTCCAGAATATTAGCACCGTTTTACATTCTGCCAGCAACGCATGAAAGAGCCAGCTGCTCTGCATCACTGTTAACCTTTGGTGTTGTCACGGTTCTTATTTTCACCTCTTCTAACGATGTATAGTAATATCGCATCGTGGGCTTCCTTTCCCTTTCCCTAATGGCTAATGATGTTGAACATTTCTCATGTGCTTATTTCCCATCCATGTGTCCTCTCTTAGTGAAATGTCTTTTCACGTCTTTTGCCAGTTTTCCAATTGGGTTGTTAGATCCTCGCCTAGTTCTCAGTCTTGGAAGAAAAACGTTCAGTCTTTCACCATTAAGTGTGCTGTGAGCTATAGGGGTTTTGGAGATGCTCTTACCAAGTCAGAAAGTTTCCTTCTGTCCTTAGTTTTATGAAAGTTTCTTTTTTAAAAAATTTTATATTGGAGTGACTATGCCAAAGCCTTTGACTGTGTGGATCACCACAAACTGTGGAAAATTCTGAAAGAGATGGGAATACCAGACCGCTTGACTTGCCTCTTGAGAAACCTGTATGCAGGTCAGGAAGCAACAGTTAGAACTGAACATGGAACAACAGACTGGTTCCAAATAGGAAAAGGAGTACATCAAGGCTGTATGTTGTCACCCTGCTTATTTGCCTTATATGCAGAGGACATCATGAGAAATGCTGGGCTGGAGGAAGCACAAGCAGGAATCAAGATTGCCGGGAGAAATATCAACAACCTCAGATATGCAGATGATACCACTTTTATGGCAGAAAGTGAAGAAGAACTAAAGAGCCTCTTGATGAAAGTGAAAGAGGAAAATAAAAAAGTTGGCTTAAAGCTCAACATTCAGAAAACGAAGATCATGGTATCTGGTCCCATCACTACATGGCAAATAGATGGGCAAACAGTGACAGACTTGATATTTGGCAGGGGCGGAGGGGGAGGTCCAAAATGACTGCAGATGGTGACTGCAGCCATGAAATTAAAAGACACTTGGTCCTTGGAAGATAAGTTATGACCAACCTGGACAGCATATTCAAAACCAGAGACATGACTTTGCCAACAAATGTCTAGTCAAGACTATGATTTTTCCAGTAGTCATGTATCGATGTGAGAGTTGGACTGTAAAGAAAGCTCAGTGCCAAAGAATTGATGGTTTTAAACTGTGGTATTGGAGAAGACTCTTGAGAGTCCCTTGGACTGCAAGGAGATCCAACCAGTCCATCCTTAAGGAAATCAGTCCTGAATATTCATTGGAAGGACTGACGTTGAAGCTGAAACTCCAATACTTTGACCACCTGATGCAAAGAACTGACTCATTAGAAAAGACCCTGATGCTGGGAATGATTAAAGGTGGGAGGAGAAGGGGATGACAGAGGATAAGATGGTTGGATGGCATCACCAACTCAATGGGCCAGTTTGAGTGAACTCCAGGAGTTGGTGATGAACAGGGAGGCCTGGTGTGCTGCAGTCCATGGGGTCACAAGGAGTTGGGCGTGACTGAGCGACTGGACTGAACTGAATAATTGATTCTCAGTGTTGTGTTAGTTTCAGGTGTACAGGGAGTGATTTAGTTACACATACTCATGTGTCTGGGGGCTTCCCTTATGGCTCAGTGGTAAAGAGTCTGTAATGCAGGAGACCTGGGTTCAGTCATTGGGTTGAGAAGATTCTCTGGAGAAGGAAGTGGCAACTCACTCCAGTATTCTTGTCTGTGAAATCCCATGGACAGAGGTCCCTAGCAGACTACAGTCCGTGTGATCTCACAAGTCTGACATCACTTAGTGTCTAAACCACCACCGCCATTCATGTATCTATTCTTTTTCATATTCTTTTCCCATACAGGTTATTACAGAGCATGGAGTGAGTTCTGTGTGCTATACACTAGGTCCTTGTTGATTATCTGTTTTACATATAGTAGTGTGTATGTGTTAACCTCAACCTCGAATTTATACCTTCTCCCCTTGGCAGCCACATGACTGCACTCTGTGAGTCTATAAATTTTTTTTTTTAAACTATGGATGAGTGTTGAATTTTGCCAAGTGCTTTCTCTTCATTGTTGATATGATCATGTGATTTTTCTACTTTTGGCCTGTTAATATAGTGAATTGCATTGATTTTCAGAAACTGAACCAGCCTTGTGTCCTAGGAATTAAACCCCACTTGGTTACGGTGTATAATTATTTTCTGTGTTGCTGAATTCTCTTTACCAATATTTTGTTAAGTCATTTTGTGTTTATATTCTGTGGGATATTAGTCTTTAGCCATTTTTATTTGTACTACCTTTGGTTTTGGTATCAGGGGGTAATATTTGCCTCATAAAATGAGTTTAGAAGTGCTCCTTCTTTCTATTTTCTGGAAGACATTGTATAAAATTGGTGTAAGTTCTTTATGCATTTGGTAGAATTCTCTATTGAAACCTTCTGGGTCTGGGTATTTCCTTTGGGGGAATTTTTAAATGACTAATTCAATTTCCTTTATAGCCATAGGGCTATTGAAATGATTTATTTCATGTTGAAAAGTTGTGGTGGTTTGTGCTTTTCAAGGAACTGGTCCATTTCATCCAATTTGTCAATTGTATGTGTGTAATTTGTGGTATTTTCTTATTATCATTTTGATAACTCTAGGCTCTGTTTTCCTCAACATTTGCTAACGTGGTAGGTGAAAAATGAGGCTTTTGGATTGAGTTTTCTTATTTTTTATATTATTTAGGTGGAGCATCTTTCTGTTTCTGTGTATATCCTTTGCTCTTTCCTTCCTTCCCTGTTTCTTTTTCATATTGAGTTGTTAGTATTCTTTATAGATTATGAATACTACACTAATTCCTGTCATCTATATTATATGTAGTCTTCCAAATTTGCACTTCTTATTTTTTTTTACAGGTTTGTTTTTTTTTTTTTTGCTCCGCATACATGCTTTGAATTTTCATGTAATTAAATCAATCAGTATTTTCCTTTAAGGCATGTGAGGTTTCATGCTATATCCAGCAGTATTCAATCAATTTCAAGAGACAGAACCCAAATCAAACTAACTTGAACAAAAACAAAAGAAGAAATAAAAAGGGAAAAAAGGAAAAAGAAAAGGAAGGAATAAAGAATGCGGGCTCACGTAGAAGTGGGTCACTCTGCGTGGCTGCACGAAGTGTCTCCACGACGCATCACCGGGACTCTCTCTCGCTTCTCACTGTTCAGCTTTGTCTACCTCTGTATGAGACATCATTTTCTCTACAGCAGATAGTGTCTGTGTAATGACACAAAGGACTGATGACAGTCTTGAGCTAACAATCTAATGATTTAGAACCCCCAGATAAAAGACACTGGAAGTCTGTATATCACATCCCATGGAAGGACTCAGAACGACTCTGCTTGGATTAGGTGTCCTCCTCCTTCATCCCTATGCCTTGAACCACTCCATAAGGATGAAGGATTTGCCGTGATTGGTCGTTTGCCAAGTTCTGTGGCTAGTGAGTGGGTAGGGTACCTGTCAGAACCCAGTGAACTGACAGCTCTCTCAAAGAATGATGGGCGGGTAGGAGCCAAAGGAGATCTCTAACCATACTCAGAAAGACCTTCCTCAGTAAGTAGATTAAACAATAGTTTGTTTTCTTCTAATGTGTATGGCTTCATTATTTGACATATGAATTTTTTGCCCTTGTGAGAAAATGGGGGAAATAGAGACAGAAAGACAGGGGCAGGGATGGGGAGAGAATATGGGATGATGGAGAGACTCTTTGCTGGGTGTTTGTATACCTGACGACCTTGAAATGTATTTGGCCTCCCATTTTAGTTCGATGAATTTGCCTTCTCTTTTCCTTCAATTTATTCTGTGTTAACCTGAATCCTATAAGATTAGGATGGTGGGAAAGACAAGGGCTTCACCCTGCACAGGGCTTTTCATGGTGGGTGCTACAAACATCTGATTTATTTTGGTTGAACCCAATACCCATGCCCTTCAGAGGACATCTGGGTGTCCAGATATTATAGCAATGGGAGGAACAGAGGTGAACCAGGGGGCACCACAGGTATCCCTTACTACTTGAAAATGGAGGTAAAGCTATACCTTGAGTTCCTCCCTGAGCCCTTCTGGGTGTGCAGATGAGCCTCAGACAGGGACTAAAAGACAGAGGTGGACAGGAGCCTGGGCACCCCACTGCCACCTTTGAGCACAATCTCATCACCTGTTGGGGCCTGGAAGCAGACTTCTTTCCTAAAATGTGTCCCCAAGTGTTCACTGACAGCTTCATTATTTTATCTTTTTAACATTAGAAGACTCTTTCAAAGATGACTCTCTTGTGCTGAAAGCATGTTATTTCAGATTCAACAATTCCTTTCGTTTCACCCCTGTTTCTTTTTCTTCACTTAACTAGTGGGGAAAAAAATTATGCATTTTAATTTTAAAAGCATGTACAATATGATCCCATTTGTATGAAATTATTTCATTGAATATGATCTGAACTACTGATCCTTCCATCTCTTTGTGTGTCAACTGTCAAGAGTGATTATTTCTAGATTGCATTGGGTTTTTATTTTTTGCTTTCATCTTTTAAAAATAATAAGCACTTATCATTTCTATAAAAGCAGTAGTCCTATTCCTTTTAAAGGGTAAAGTCTATGGTAAGAAGGATCCACATTCTGCTACTTAGAGTTGGATATATTTTCCTCTGTATGTGAAGAAATAAATACTGTCTGTTGGCAATCATTCGTTGTAAATTTGTGGCAAAGTCTACCCAGAGCCTCAGAGGACCCCAGCCAGAAAGGGAAGAGTCAGTGTCACCGCAGCAAAATTGGGTCTGGTGCCCACGTGTAGTAACCACCAGGCTGTGGTTTATTGTAAGACACCAAGCAAGGAGCCCAGGCTGCTAGTGCTTAAAAAGCCCCAAACCCCCAAAGGCTTTCTGCAGAAGGCTTTTAAAGACAGAGTGATGGAGACAGGTTGTGAGTAAGTGATCAGTGAACATTCTTCTGATTGGTGGGTGGTGAGGTCCCTGGGACTCAGCATCATCAAGCTTCTGTTTGCAATCACTCTGGGGATCTATGTGCTGTAGGCTGCATACAGTTAACTTCTTCCACCTGGCGGGTGTTTCAGTATCTGCAAAAGAGCTCAAAGGACATGGCTCAGAATATTATTTTGGAGAAGGAAATGGCAACCCACTCCACTATACTTGCCTGGAGAATCCCATGGACAGAGGAGCCTGGTGGGCTGCTGTCCATGGGGTCGCACAGAGTCGGACACATCTGAAGTGACTTAGCATGCGTGCATACATGCATTGGAGAAGGAAATGGCAAGCCACTCCAGTATTCTTTCCTGGAGAATCCCAGGGACAGAGGAGCCTGGTGGGCTGCCATCTCTGGGGTCGCACACAGTCAGACACGACTGACATGACTTAGCAGCAGCAGCAGCAGAATATTATTTATAGCCCTTGAGGAGGAACTAAAGGTCCTTGACTTTGTTTAATGGCTAAACTTTTATTATTTTGTCTTGCTTGACTGTTTTCCTTTCTTTCTGCATTTTCTCACTTCTCTAACTAAATTTATCCTTTGGAACTTTGGGAAGGCCTAGGAGGCTACAGTTTATCTATAGATAAGATGCAGAAGGAGGACATGAGTGGAGGGAGTCTGTTCTAGGAAGGCCACATAGGATCCTGTTTGCGTACATCAGGAGAAGAAACTGGAGGAGGAGAAAGAGAAGAGCCATAAATGAGGCAGACCTGCAGATTAGGGGTAGCCCATGGCTTGGGAGAGTAGGCCTCCATATTTCTGTGACTGGTCTCCATCACTCTTGCTGGGAATTACTTTATCTTGGAACACCTTGCGTGTGCCTGGTGTTCAGCTTTCATATCCTTCCCTGTGCCTAGATCAGCATCATGCATCCAGCATGTGCTCAAAAAATGCATAAGGGATGTGCGGTTCCCGGGGAGTTCATCCTCCCTCCAGCTCACCTCTTTGTCTTTCAGGCTCACGGGCTTTCAGCTGCCAGCCACCATCGTCAGTGCGGCCACCACCCTCTCTCTGCGCCTCATCAGTGACTACGCGGTCAGTGCACAGGGATTCCACGCCAGCTATGAGGGTAGGTGTCTCGGCCTGGCCTGCGGGAGCCTGGGGTGTGAGGTTCGAATAGCCACAGATAGGATTGCATGGTTCTCACCTGCTGAGAAGGGCTTCTTCAGATTCAAAGCTTGTGCCTGTCCTAAGGAGGCTGCTTACTAACCAGTAACTCAGTTACTTAAATTGTTCCTGCCGTGTTTCTAGGAAGCTGAGACTTGAAATCAGACCTGAGCTGCAGTCGTTAATCTTGAGGGTCTGGTAACATCTGCTCTCTCCCCTTAACTGGTTTCTGTTGTGTTTCTATTTTTTTAAGTTCTGTTTTCTCCAGGCTTCACTGTATTACCAAGTACCTCGATTTGGTTTTAGAAATAAGGGAGATATAAACCCTAAGTAGAAGACGTGAAAGAAGTAGCTTGGAATTTTTTTTTCTTGCTCACTATGGTGACTGCAAAGAGTCAGCTTTATATCATTCAGGGGAGAACAATCAATTTTTCTTTAATAGCAGAGATTAGGGTTTCTTGGTTTGAGTTATGCAAATAATTTCCATTTCTCTCAGCCTGTTTAACTATGGTGTTAGCATTCAAATTAACACTAATATCCTCAGATTATACACTATTATTATTATTAACTTTATTATATTAGTTCAGAAGGTGGTACATCGAGATCGCTGTCATTTCCCTGTGAAATTTACATCTCATTAATAGGTAATTATGCTGCTCTTGGCTAAGACCCACACTGCTGTTTTGTGTTGAGATCATTAATAGGCATATTTTAAGACTGTTAATGATAATTAATAACAGTAATGACATAACACCCTAGTAAAGCATGCCAGTTATGCAAAGGCTTTCTTCCTCTTGCCTCTAAGAACTTAATATATTGTGATACTTTCTTGAATGGAATTATAGGAATATAGAAACAGATACCACCTTTGTCTTGGCTAGGAATACACGACAGAAAGAGGGCAAATCCTACCTCCCTTGGCAAAATTCATGCCTGATGGTATTGGGTGGAGGGGACACGGTTTGGTGCTTTAACTTAAGTGATTTAGGGCTCCTGAGAAGGAACCTGGGGAGGGGTATGAGTTATTTTTAACTAATGATACTAAGAAGGCTCCAGAGAAAGTTTCACATGCCTTTAACTGAGGGCTTCTGACATAACTCTGGATCGCTTTAACTGAGAGTTCCTGAAAAGACCTGCCTGTCTTTAAAGGGTAGTGTCTTGGGATATCCCAGTTTCTTTGAAACAAACACTCGGTTCCTCCCCAAAGCAAGACTGTGATCTTGCTCATCCTGGTTGTGTCGCCAGCCAGACTAAGTCTCTGTGGGGCTCAGTTATAACCTCTTGATGAAGAGAGACATCTTCAGAAGCTTCGTCCACAGTCTTTCAGCTATGGGGAGGCTGGCGGGTCCTGGGCAGGTGCAGGGAATAAGTCATGTACACTAGAGCTGGCTGCTGCAGGGATCCCAGGAGGGGCTGATGCACGCGCTGACCTGTGTGAGGCGTCCCCCTTCAGCAGTGTTCGTGGATCTATGTCTGACGCCTGGACTTTCATGAGGTTTTAGGGAAAAAGTGTCCTATTGATCCCTGACCATACTACCTGCTCTGGGAAATAAGGCCAAGTGCTTCTCCATCAGCCAGAGCAGAGCTGAAGGTACATTCCCAGAGCCCTTTAAAAAATCAGAGGTTCTAGCCAGGAATTCATGCGAAGGTCTACAGGGGCATCAAAGGTGTAAAAACCCCTTATAATTAGAGGCCACATTCTGAAAATATAAGGGTATGTACATTTTTTTTTCTTGAAAGTGTCCAGAAGAGGGATCAGTAAACTATGGCCCACCTGGCTAAATCCAGCTTCTGGCTTGTCTTTGTAAATAAAGTTTTATTAGAACTCAGCCAAGCCCTTTTGCTGTTGTTGTCTATGACTGTCCGTATGTACTACAACTCCAAACTTGAGTTATTGCCACAAAGACCACATGGCTTGCGAAATTGAAAATATTTACTATCTGGCCCTTTACAGAAAATGTTTGATGACCCCTAGTCTGTGGGGTCGCACAGAGTCGGACACGACTGAAACGACTTAGCAGCAACAGCAGTAGTCTAGAACTGTGCTTTACTTGTACAGTAGCCTTTAACCACAAGCCACTTTCATATTTCAGTTCAGTTCAGTCGCTCAGT
>SJYF01000057.1:7964437-7975167 GCA_006410515.1 Procapra przewalskii | reverse complement strand
CATTGGAGAAGGAAATGGCAACCCACTCCAGTGTTCTTGCCTGGAGAATCCCAGGGACGGGGGAGCCTGGTGGGCTGCCGTCTATGGGGTCGCACAGAGTCGGACACGACTGATAGGACTTAGCAGCAGCAAAGATGGGGTTAGGGCTAATACCTGCCATGACTTTTTTTTTTTTTTCCCTGCCATGATGTTTTCATACAGTATTGGGGAAGGTTAAACGGAGAACCTGTCGGATGATACCTGGTAAAACATCAAGCTGTGGGTTTTATTTCTCTCCTGTGCCTGCTTGGAGTCTGAGCCACTGACTAAGTTAAGTGCAGAGAGCTGCCTGCACACTTCAGAGCCCTGAGTTGGTTTTGCGTGTTTTATAGAGCATGAGCATTTGTTAGTTTAAGTGAGATCTCTAAGCTTTTTCAAAGAGTCAAACAATTTATACTCAAACTACAGCTTGACAGCCAGATTTGGAGATGCTCGTCTTTTTTGCAAGAGCACATGTCTTGCTTCTACAGATTTTAGAAGTATTATATGTTCATGGGAGAAGATGGGAGAATGTACAAAAAGCACAAAGAAAATTGCAGGCAACTATATGATCTGATGCTTGGGATAGGACCATAATTAATGTGCTGGTGTTTATTCTTCCAGGCATTGTGTGTATATGTGAGTACAAAATTAGAATTTTTAATATATATATGTATAATTATTTAAATAATCCCCTGTGTTTAAAAGTTAATTTGTTTCCACTTTTCCCCCATGATAGATAATGCCGCAGTGAAAAATGTTTATACATAAATCATTGGGCGCATCTGATTATCTTCTCAGAATAAATCCATAAGGGCATGGCCATTTCAAAGACTTTTGGTAGACGGTTTCAAATTGCTTTCCAGAAAGATTTACATTCTTGCCAGTAGTGTATACCCGTTTCCTCACACCCTCCCCGACACTCGAGTATTAACATGTTTAAACAATGATTTGCCAGTCTGACAGGTAGAAGATGGCTCACCAACGGGGGGTCACAAGAGGCCAGTCCTGAGGGGTCGCCTGTAATCAAGCAGCTGCAGGAATCACAGAGGAGCCCCTGCTTTTTCAGAAGCTTGTAGTTTTGTGGCCACTGCCTGGACCCCTGGGCCTGCCTCTCATTCACTGAGGACCGAGCCAGTGTATCTCTGCATTTGCCCCAGAGTGGGGCACTCTGGAGAGGCTGAGGTCAGGCCTGACAGGTTCACAGGGCTCAGGGTGTCTGAGTCCTGGCGTGGGGAAAGAGGGAGAGTGCGAGAGAGCATGCCAGGAGGGAGAGGGGCGATGCCCTGCATGTCTTTGTGAATATACTTCTGGACTCGCGTGCTGTGATGGTCGTGTGGCTCCACCCACACTCCAGCAGGCTCTGTTGTTCACAGAGCCTGCCCCTTTCCAGACTAGAAGCAGACCTTCTGGAGGCAGCGAGCTTGCAGAGTGTTCAGAGTGCCTCTGCTGGAGAGAGTCTGGCCGGCTGACTCCCGGGAGGATGCTCACCCTCCTCCTCCTGAGTGCTTTCCTGTTATTCCTCGGGGGCTTCCGCTCTCCCACAGCTGAGGCTGTGCCCTGCTGCACTTTCTAATTGTCTTGTATCCACCCTGGATGTGGCTGGAGGCCCACGGGAGAAGCAGAGGCAGAGAATGGAAACTTCTTGAATTGGTACCTTCGAATGAACTGGGTAGCATTCATTTATCCACCACTCGAGCTGAGAGGAGGAGAAAAATGATTTTTCTTTTAAGGGGTTTCAAAGGCCAGGTCCTCTGGTGCCCCTAGGAACTCACAACCAAGACAGACAGACAAGTCCATAGCCAGCAATAAGAAACATGGGCATGAATGGTGAGCCCAGAGCCCAAAAGCTCCTGAGGTTCTGGAGGCTCAGCTACTCTCCTGTCTTCTTCACCTGCTATTTGCACTTTGGGAAATAGCATTCCTCTGGAAGCCAGTGTGGGATGGCGAACCGGAGTCAGGTAATGAGGACTGGAGTGGGATGCATCAGGTATGAGCAATTGGCCTGTTGGCAACCCTTGGTTGAAGCTCCTGGAATTTAAGAGATGTCTGAGTAGAGGCTGGAGGCCACAGAATTCCCCAGGTGTGGTGTGGAAGGCTTCCCTCCTAAGAGGCAGGGTATTAGCCTCTGAGTGAGGGACCAAGGGCATCAGGTTGCAGGTGACCTGGGACAACTGCCCCTACATGTCTGATTTGCCTGGGAATCAGGATGGGCTTAGTGATGAACCAAGATGAGTGGGAGCCTAAAAGACAGAGGGCCACATATGGGCTGATAGAAGAGTCTGGCAGAGAGGACAGATGGGTCTCACCTTGAATGGCAGTATCAATCAATTGGTGGTGGCTGCCAGGGACCATGTATTGGGGCCACATCTGGATTCACCGAGAAGAGTGTGGAAATCAGCTAGTGATGTCTGAATGGGAATGGATGGGAGGAATAGTGCGTGTATGCTATTTTTGCCATCCCTGATCTCAGGCATTCACAGAAGCTATTTCTGGATGGCAAAGAGAACAGTGTCATGATTTACATTAGTTCCTGGAGAGGAGCTTGCATTGGCCCCACAGACATACCAGAGGTGGCAGAGGAGCAGGACCTGTCCATGGAAGAAAGACTGTCCGAGTTTAGCAGAGCATCAGGGTCCCGGGCTTGGGGATCAGATTCAGATAAGGTTCCAGTTTTAAGGGAGCTGAAACACCAGGGAAACTGAGGCAGGAGCCCAGTCATATGCACCAGGGCAATCTGGTGAGGGCAGGGAAGGCTCCAGTCAGTAGGCTTCCCCTGGCTTATGATGGTGGGCCTGTGCACTCTACCTTCTAACGATCTCGCTGCCCTGTTCAGGACCAAATCAGGACTTGGGTGAGACTGAACCCACTGGGGCTGCATGGCTTTCATCTGATCACAGTCATGTCATGGATCAGCCATATTTGGGGGAATTAGAAGTAGTTCTGGCACGTGAGGTTTTAGGAGCATTTAAAAGTGCTTTTCAACAGAGCTGTTCTGGACACAGTGGGGGAAGAAGAGGGTGGGATGATAGCGAGAGAATAGCCTTGAAACATGTACATTACCATATGTAAAATAGCTACACAGTGGGAGTTCAGTGTATGGCTATGACGCAGGGAACCCAAAGGCTCTCTGACAACCTAGAGGGGTGGGATGGGAGAGAGGTGGAAGGGGGCTTCAAGAGGGAGTGGACTTGTATACTCAGTGCTGATTCATATTGATGTATGGCAGAAACCATCGCAATATTGTCAAGTAATTATCCTCTAATTTAAAAAAATAGCAGAATTTTTTTTTAGAGAAGAAAAAAATGTCTCCTTTTCTTCCCCAAGAAAACCCTCTCCTGTATCCCAAGCACCACCTACATTTCCACCATCAGAGGTGGTCCCATAGAATGTCCACACCAGAAATGAGCACGTGACCTATCTCTTTCCAAGAAGCAGATCTCTCCGTCTCCCTCTGCCCCTTGGCCATTGAGAGAGGTCACCCCTAGCCGAAAGTGCTTCTGTCTGAGCATGTCTGATCATGTTGTATTTCTCCGGGAAGATTTCTCCATCTCAGATCTGATTAGCTTCCCCATTGAGAGATAGTTTTCCCTAAATGGGGTTTCGGCTCATGGGTTGCCCATGTCAGTGGGAAGAGCCATTGACGGAAAGTGGTAGGAGATTGTGTTCCCTCAGCAGCCTCACCACGTGCTCTGTCTTCAGTGGTAATTGGTGAATGACCAATAGCAGCGGGACCTGGGCAGCCCTGCCTAGCCCAGAAAGGATGAAAGCAGACAAGTCTGCTGTAGAAGAGGGAGGGAGAGTGAGGATTAGTGAATCAGACAGGGAACCCACCTCAGAATGCTACCACACTCCCAGGTCTAGGAGAGAGTTGGAAATAATAGAATCGAATGGAATTAAGACGGTGCTTGCTTAGGTTACAGGACTACCTGGAGTCTACCTTAGACCACCCCTTCCTCAAAAATCCTCTAGGAAAGCTCTCTCTCTCCTTGATTCTAAGATGTTCTTCCTCCCCATCTACACTCCACCCAACAGTTTGATCTTTCTGAAATCGAAACAAATTGAAACAATCAACACATGCAGTTCATGTTGTATTTTTTTTTAAAAAAGCTATAATTCAATTGACAGCACATGTCATTACTGATGGCAGGCTTGAATCAAGGAACTACGGTATATATACAAAGGATGAAGCTGGCAAATGAACCCTTGGTTACTAGAAAAAGCTATGATTCCAAGTGCTCTTGTGAGCTGACTGGATTCCAGTGAGGCTGTCTTTAGCTTATTTCCATGATTCTTTTGGTGGTCCATGAGAGAAAGCCAAGTCGGAGAAACTTGAACGCAGAAGGGAATCTATTGGGTTGGGTTCCAAAGAAGTCTGAAGGATGAATGATTTCAGGAAGAGCTGGATCCAGTTATTGGGACCCTGTTCATCTTTCAGCTCTGCTTTATGTCTTGTGTGTGGCAACAGAATGGCTTCTGGGAGCTTTGGTCTTAAAAGATACTGGAGAAAGACAGAAATCCTATTTCTCCCAACATCCATCTAGAATCTATACAGAAAAACAGTTGCTGGCCATGCCTGGGTCATTACCACCTTCAAGAGAAATCACGGTAGAATGGAGATGAGATGCAATACTGGTGAGCCACATGTGGCCAGAAGTCAGGCAGGGTATTGTGATTTGACTGACACTCTGCAGAGAGCCGCCTGGGATGGAAGCAGATCTCTTCCTCAAAGGGAAGAGACAGATGCTGCACGAGAGAGAGAAAAGGTATAGCTGTCCACTCTTGGGTCAGCCTGAGGGTCTAGAACCAGAATTCTCCCACCAGGTTTAATCTGAGACTTGACTCTTAGAACCTCTGGTCAAGGAAAGTCCTGTCTGGCATAGCCCATCAGAGTGACAGAGGACGCAGAGAGGAGGAAGCAGAGGGTGGCATTGCTTTGGTGTCCTCCCAAGTCACAGCTCCCACTGGGCATGTCCCCACAGAGGGGACATGAGTGTCTATCAGTTCAGTTGCTCAGTCATGTCTGACTCTTTGCGACCCCATGGACTGGAGCACCTCAGGCTTCCCTGTCCACTGCCAGCTCCCAGAGCTTGCTCAAACTCATGTCCATCAAGTCAGTGATGCCATCCAACCATCTCATCCTCTGTCGTCCCCTTCTCCTCCTGCCTTCAATCTTTCCCAGCATAAGGGTCTTTTCCAATGAGTCAGTTCTCATCAGGTGGCCGAGATATTGCTGTTTCAGCTTCAGCATCAGTCTTTCCAATGAATATTCAGGACTGATTTCCTTTAGGATTGACTGGTTTGATCTCCTTGCAGTCCAAGGAATTCTCAAGAGTCTTCTCCAACACCGCAGTTCAAAAGCATTAATTCTTCAGTGTACGGCTTTCTTTATAGTTCACCTCTCACATCCATACATGACTACTGGCAAAAACATAGCTTTGACTAGATGGACGTTTATCAGCAAAGTAATTTCTCTGCTTTTTAATATGCTGTCTAGGTTGGTCATCACTTTTCTTCCAAGGAGCACACGTCTTAATTTCATGGCTGCAGTCACCATCTGCGATGATTTTGGAGCCCAAGAAAAGTGTCTATAGGGAGTGTCTATTGAGAAGCCAAATAGCTGGAGAGGCTTACGGCAGCCTAAGCTGAGTCTATAGGAAGGAAAAGGCAGAGGGGAGACTGCATCTTCCATGAAGATAATGCATGGGGATGCTTAGTCCAGTGCCTGGCACCCAGTGCCCGATCAATAGATGGCAGCTATTTTTATTACCCATTAGAGATCATCCCTCAGCACCTGCAGCCTGGGCCTGATGGATGCAGGCTGGGTTTGTGTAATGGGGATTGTTTGTTAGTCACCTTATAAAAAGCAATGACAGAAAAGCACAAAACTATGTTACCACAGAGGGATCTTATCTCATGGAAATCAAAAGCTGCTGTTTTTTCCACTAGGAAGCAATGGCACTCTCAGAGATTAAATCCAAGTCCTCTGTTAAGACCTCCAGGGGAAGGAGGGGATATAATTCCCACAGATCTCATTGCTGCTTTTAGGATAATTCTCCAGCCCCTGGGTACCTGGGAGCTTGTGTGTATGTGTGCGTGCGTGCGTGTATGTGTGTGTGTGTGTGTGTGTGTGTGTTGGAGGCTGCAGATTGGAGAGGATGGAAGTTGGAGAATCAAGAGGGCATTGGTGTGCCGAGGCAGAAGTGTCCCCTTGGAGACCACTTAGGACTTGACTCCAGCTTTTCTACCTTTACAGACTCAAGGCAAAGACCAGACATGATGTTCATGGGAGTCCATTCCTTTTGATTTAGGAAGGCCAAACCACCCTGCCCACTCCTCTTCCTTTTCCTCCCCTCCCTAACCACCCCTGCCTTCAGCTACCTCACTTTGCCCCCTTTAGACTGATGACTTGGGACCTATTTGACAAAATCGTGGCCCATTACCCGTTGCCATCTAGCGACATACGCTGTTTTAGAACTATTTAAAACAATTTTGTAAATCATTATATTTTCAGTGAACAGAGCTGGCAAGAACACGTTGATGTGGCAGTACCCACATAGCAATTCCAAGTGGTTACAAAGTCCCCACACATCAGGTTAGGTCCTTTGCTAATTATTTGCTTAATAACAGCTCTGCCAAACAACAGTTGAAGGCCGAACGACAGCCACTGCTCCCCATAGAACATAGGGACATTTTAAATTTATGTGGAGAAGAGAAGGAAGCATACAAATCACCTCTTATTAGCATACAAGGGAGACTGTGGGGCTGCTGTGAATAGAACATTTATTAATATTAAGCACTTATATTGCCTGGTACTTTATGATCATTATCTTACTGGCCTCTCCAAACTGCAGACCATTATTGTCTATGTGCTGTACACTATTAGTGTCCCCATTTTGCTGATGAAGAAACTGAGGCACCAAGAGATTAACAGATTGGCAGAGTGTTGAAACCAGATAGTCTGACTTCAGAGCTGGTGCCTGGCACTGCCCTAAAATGGGAACAGGTGTGGAGACACCTCATCAGCCTGTAACAAGGAAGCATGATTTTATTCCTTTTAAATGATTCATGCCGCTTATGAACATCCAAGAGACACAGCAGCTTTATAAACACATATCAACTGTGCATTTTGTAATTGCACAAAATTCTGACAATCCGAAAGCACAGCATTATTAACATTTTGAGGGCATCATCCTGAACATCCAGCCACCTGGGGGTGAAAACCCGCTAATGAGACTGCTGGAAAGAAAGAATTTTACAGAAAAATAAAATTGCTGCCTACTCTCCGTTTTATTTTTACTTTTTGAAAAATTTACTGGAATGTAACAGATGAGAAAAAATTAAAACTGAAAGGAATTGTTAAATTTCAGATAAATAGACATTAGTTCTGCTAAAGAACAGAGACTAAAGGACACATTGAGGTGTGCAGTCATTGTGACTGCTATTCTGTATTATTATTCTTTTTATTTTATTTTATTTTTTTCTGCAATGATAGACTTTATTTTTTTTTAATTTTTATTATTATTGTTATTTCCCTACATTACAATGCTGTATTTGTTTTGCCATACATCGACATGCATTGGCCACAGGTGTCCCCGATCTCCCAATGCCGAAGCCCCCTCCCACCTCCCACCCCATATCTCCCTGGATCACCCTGTGCGCCAGCCCCAAGGATCCTGTATCCTGCACTGAACATAGACTGGCACTTCATTTCTTACATGATAGTATACATGTTTCTATGCCATTGTATTGGAGTATTATTGTTTCACAATGTTGTATTCGTTTCTACCATGCAGCAAAGTGAATTGTTTGAATGTATAGACATGTCCCCTTTTTTGGATCTCCTTCCCATTGAGGGAAGCTGCAGTGAGTCGAGTTCTCTGAGCTATTCAGTGTTCCCATTAGTTATCTACGTCATACCTAGTGTCAGTGGTGTATATATGTCCATCCCAATCTTGTCCCACCTCCCCCTCTTTCCCCAGTTGGTGTCCATACATTTGTTCCCTTGTCTGTCTTTATTCCTGCTGTGCAAATAAGGTCATCTTTATTATTTTCCTAGATTCCACTTCTATGTGTTAATATACAATATTTGTTTTTCTCTTTCTGACTTCAGTCTGTACGACAGGCTCTAGGTCCATCCACATCTCTCATCTACAAATGACCCAGTTTCGTTCCTTTTTATGAGTCATATCATTTTACATATGTACCACACCTTCTTTATCCATTCGTCCGTCGATGGACACTTGGGTTTCTTCCATGTCCTGGCTGTTGTAAGTAGTGCTGCAGTGAACACTGGGGAGCATATATCTTTTCAAATTAGAGTTTTCTTCCGATATATGCCCAGGAGCAGGTCACATGGCAACACGGTTCTTAGTTTTCTAAGGAAACTCCATCCTGTTTTCCATAGTGGCTGCACCAATTTATGTTCCCACTAGCAGTGTGGGAGGGCTCCCTCTTCTCCGCACCCTCTCCAGCATTTATTATTTGTCTTATTATTCTTTTGCAATATTTGTTAACCTCCTGCCTTGAAAGATAAGGAGGTTAGTGCATTTCTTCTTGTTCTTTTTCCCTCAAGCTCTTGGGTAAGTTTTCTTTAAAAATTATTTTACCTGGCAAGGTCTGTAACATTTATATTCTTTTCTGTACAGTCACTCTCAGAAGTGTGTAATTTTAACCAAACCTTCATTAAAAGTCTGTATTTATAAATGGATTTAACACTCACCACCAATCTTCTGACCCCCTATTATAGATCCCGGAGCTTTGTGTTCTGATTGGTGGCTTGGTGTACTGAAGTCCCCTAACACATTCCTTTTTCAAGAAAGGCTCAAGGGTGCTGTAGTCTCTGAATTCCTACATGCTCAAGAATGTCTGCCTGTTGCCTAAATCCTTAGATGATAACGTCACTGTGTATACAATTCTTAAGCCATCATTCTCCTTCAAATTCAATTATAAATTGTGTAAGGCTACCAGACTTCCTTTTCTATTGTTTGGCTTGCTTTTTAGCTCGGATGTCCATTTGATTCGGGGCTTCCCATGTGGCACTAGTGGTAAAAAATAAAAAATAAAAAATAAAAAAGCTGCCTGCCAATGCAGGAGGCTTAAGAGATGTGGTTTTGATCCCTGAGTCGGGAAGATCCCCTGGAGGAGGGCATGGCAAGTTTCCAGTATTCTTGCCTGAAGAATCCCATGGATAGGAGAGCCTGGCAGGCAACAGTCCATGGGGTCACACGGAGTCAGACACGACTGAGGCAGCTTAGCCCGACATGACACAGTCCTTATGATTCACACTTTTTCCCTTGAAATTGACCACATCAGATGATTACTATCTATAGGAGTCTTGGACACATCTTGTACCCTTTGATCTTCTGATTCAGCTCTTTCTATTTCAGGATGTTTTCGCTGATTATATCTCTGGATATTTCCCCTATGGATATGTTGGATTACTTTTGTCAATATTTCATATCTGTGATCTGTATAATCATGTTAACATGGTAGATTTTTTCCATTTATTTATTTAAATACAGTTGATTTCCAAGGTGTTATTTCTGCTGTACAATAAAGTGATGCAGTTATGTATACGTAGATGCAGTCTTTTTAATATTCTTTTCCATTATGGCTTATCTCAGGATATTGATTATAGTTGCCTATACTATACAGTAAGAACTTGTTGTTTATCCACTTTGTATGTAATACCTTGCATCTGCTAACCCCAGTTTCCCAGGACATTCCTCCCCCGCCTCCCCCCTTAGCAACCACAAGTTTTTTCTCTCTGTCTGTGAGTTTCCTTCATTTCACGATGGGTTCATTTGTGTGACATTTTAGATTTCATATATAAGTATGCTGTGCTGTGCTTAGTCACTCAGTCATGTCCACCTGTTAGCAACCCCATGGGCTTTATTCACCAGGCTCCTCTGTCCGTGGGGATTCTCCAGGCAAGAATACTGGAGTGGGTTTCCATTCCCTCCTCCAGGGAATCTTCCCAACCCAGGGATCAAACCCAGTTCTCCTGCATTGCAGGCAGATCCTTTACCATCTGAGCCACCAGGGAAGCCCAAGAATACTGGGGTGGGTAGCCTATCCCTCCTCCAGGGGATCTTCCCAACCCAGTAATTGAATCAGGGTCTGCTGCATTGCAAGCGATTCTTTACCAGCTGAGCTTCCAGGGAAGCCCATATAAAAGTATATCTGGAGATATTTGTCTTTCTCTTTCAGACTTACTCACTTAGTGTGATAACCTCTAGTTCCATTCATGTTTCTGAAAATGACATTATTTTGTGGACTTTTTTTTATGGCTGAGTAGTGTTGCATTGAACATATATACTACTTATTCTTTATCCATTCACTTGTTGATGGGCATTTAGACTGTTTCCACGCCTTGGCTATTGTGAGTATTGATGCTGTGAACACTGGTGTGCATGTCTTTTCAAATTAGCATTTTCTTGAGATCTATGCCCAGGAGTAGGATTACAGGATTATATAGGAACTTTAATTTTTTGAGGAACCTCACTTCTGTTTTCCATAGTGGCTGTGCCAACTTAGGACGCTTACTCCTTGGAAGAAAAGTTATGACCAACCTAGATAGGATATTCAAAAGCAGAGACATTACTTTGCCAACTAAGGTCTGTCTAGTCAAGGCTATGGTTTTTCCTGTGGTCATGTATGGATGTGAGAGTTGGACTGTAAAGAAAGCTGAGCACTGAAGAATTGATGCT
>SJYF01000057.1:7932973-7944339 GCA_006410515.1 Procapra przewalskii | reverse complement strand
TTTCTTGAAGAGATCTCTAGTCTTTCCCATTCTGTCCTTTTCCTCTATTTCTTTGCATTGATCACTGAGGAAGGCTTTCTTATCTCTCCTTGCTATTCTTTGAATCTCTGCATGAAATGTTCCCTTGGTATCTCTAATGCTAAGTTGCTTCAGTCGAGTCCAACTCTTTGTGACCCCATGGACTATAGCCTGACAGGCTCCTCTGTCCATGGGATTCTCCAGGCAAGAATACTGGAGTGGGTTGCCTTTTCCTTCTCCACAGTGCCCTTTAATTAATGCCCTTTAATTCTCACAAGACACCTATTAAATAGGACTTATCATTTTCTGTGTTGCAAATAGGGGGATCCAGGGTCTGTCAAGTTCATGCCCAAGGTCATAGAATCAGGAAGTGAAAGAACCAGGATATGAAATTAGGCCTGCATGGCCCTAGAATCTACCATGCAATCCTAACTCCCATGATGGACCAAGGCCTGGGCTTTCCTTGACTTTTTGAATAACTCAGCCCCTCTGGGCAGAGGGGTTCTTCCCAGGTGGCTCAGTGGTAAAGAATCTGCCTGCCAGTGCAGGAGACACCGGTGATGTGGGTTTGATCCCTGGGTCAGGAAGATCCCCAGAGAAGCAACTGGCTAACCACTCCAGTATTCTTGCCTGTAGAATCCCATGGACAGAGGAACCTGGTGGGCTATAGTCCACAGGGTCACAAAGAGTCAGACATGACTGAACAGGAGCGCGACAATCTGGGCAGAGGATTTCTGGCACTTGGCTGAGCCCTCAGCCCCACTGTGCCACCAGCTTCTTCCCGCCCCAGCCTGGAGCCAGCCCACCCAGCAGACCAGTCCGCAGGCCTTCTGCACGCCTGAGTAGGACTGTCTTTCCTGCCTCCTTCAGTTGCCCTTACTCTTTAGAATCCAGATCCCCCCTATCTCCAGCAAGCCTGCCCTGGCCACTCCAGTTCCCAGGAGCACCCCTTCCCTCGGCAGCCTTAGCTCTGGCGGCCCAGCCCACGCACTAGGGACCTGTGTGCACGCTGCCAACGTTTGACACTTCAAGGCATGATGTTTCTCTCGTACCTGGTGCGGTGTCCGAGTCAGATGCTACGCGTCCCCTCCCTCGGTCTCAGGATGGAGGGACGGAGGAGCCTCTGTGTCAGTGCTGCAGAAAGTCTGTTCTCCATGCCCAGTGGCCGGCATTCTGCTCCGGGTGCCCATTTGGAGAAGAGAGCTTGTCAGGGGCCCTGACTGAGAGAGTGTGGCATCCTGGGGCTGCAGCCAGAGAGCAGACTTGGAAGGACTTGGAGCTATTAGCAAATAAAGCACAAATAGAGGCCAAGGGTTCTGACAAGAGCCGGGGTTAAGGAGCCGGCTGAGTCATGGCCCAGGGGGAACAGGAAGACAGCCAGCCCTTACAGGCGCTGTCACAGGATGCTGGCCTTGCTGAGCCTGTTTCCTCGGCTGTAAAATGGGTATGACTGGGGCACGGCCCTCCCAGGGTTGCTGTGAGAACTCCGTGCAGTGCCATGGGAGGTCCTGGTAGGTCTCCCTTCCCTCGCCCCTGCCTCTCCAGGGAAGGGAGACATCCTGCTGAGGGCAAGCCTTCAGCAGTATTTTGAAGACAGGGAAGCTTGTGAGTTGGGAGAGCAGAGTGAAGACAGTATTGCTCTTGGTGTGGGCCTTGCAGCCCTGTGCATTAGCCATATAAAGGGTGCTGTGATTGGAGGGGTTAATAGCCATCCACACATAAAGAGGGAAGGAACCAGCTACTGCCAGCTTATAAATCCTCACTGATGCTGGCTGTAGACTTGGCCTGGGGCTAGACTTGGGTGGCTCCAGGGAGAATGAGGTGTCACCTCTGCCCTCAAGGAGCTTCCTGGTGATAAGATGAAGTAATGGGGCATCTCCAACCAAGGTGTTAGGTAATGAGCAGGGGTTGGGCCAGGGCCACAGAGCTCAGGAGAAAGCAGACTGGTCCTGTCCGGTGCTTCCATCATTGTGTTGCTTGCTGTGGCCTGGCCGCCTGCAGGAGGACTGAGACCCCTGTGCTCTCCTAAGGGTCAGAGGATCGATGCTGAGAAGATAGCATGCATGGGTTTGTGCCAGCAGGACTGAGCTAGGTGGTGACCTGAGAAGCTTGACCTCCACCTGGGGAAACATAAGAGCCCAAGATATATGGGGAGCAGAGTCTTTCACAAACATTATCCCACTTTACCCCCCCTGCCCTGAATGTACAGAGGCTCCCTTAACATATCCCTTTTTTATCCAAAGCCCAGAGAGGTCAAGCAATTTGCCTAGAGCTATGCAGGAAGCAAGTGGCACTGCCAAGCTTCCCATTGGTGCCCTTCCGGCTCCACCAACCTAATCTTTCCCACATGCCCCCTCTGCCAGTCTCGTGCCTTCCCAGCAGATGGGCCACTCCCACGCCCCTGCCAAGCCTGCAGAGGAGGCTGCGTCGTCCTGCCTTCCACCAGAGGATGACGAGCAGCCACAGGGGCTGGCTCATCCCAGTCCTTCCTGTCCTCCCCAGCTGCCAAACCACTCATTAGTGGGCCTGGCATCACAGACTCCAGTGCGTGCTTGTGATGGTTCTTGCAGCTTACCTCTAATCACACCTCCCCAAGAAAGCCTGGCCACTGCAGGCTATATTTAGCAGCGGCTACTTGGCAGGGAGGGGTGGGCTGGCTAGAGACGGGAGGGAAGGCAAAGTCTGAAGCCTTGAGTCCCCACGCTGAGAGGGGGTGCCAGGCCAGCCTCCCCTCCATCACCCATGTGTGCAGTCTTAATGCCGTGGCTCTGGGACTGCTGCACATACTTGGGTCGAATATGATGGATGATGAGCTCTGTGTAAAACAGCAGTTGAAATCTTCAACAGCAGACTTCTGTCTTCATCCAAACTGCCTTGTTTTCACTGACAGCTTTTGTAATAAGCAAGCTTCACACATTTGTATGTGTATTGTACTTTCATATTAATGTCATCTGTTTCATATATTGAAATTCCGTGCAAGGTTTTCTTTGAAGGGGGTTTGTTCCCTGAAAAGACAAAAGCTGGGAAATCAGAAGCTTCAGCCTTGGTACTCAGGGTGTGGTGCATGGACCTCACCTGGGAGCTTGTTAAAATGCAGAATCTCAGGCACCAGCCCAGACCAAGCAGATCAGAACCTGTGCTTTAGAAAACCCATAGGCGAGTTCTCTGCTATTAGAAGCACTGCCTTAGCAGACACCACTAACCGGGGGAGCCTCTGAAAGGCAGACTCACGAGATTGCCTTTGTGGAAGGCCTGCCTTCATGAGATTCTAATTCAGAAGTAGGGCAAGGCCCAGGCAATCTAGGTGTTTCAGAGCATCCCAGCCATGGTGCAGGTCCTCTGTCTGCTCCCGGAGATGGTACTGTTCACACTCCGCTAATTGCATCAGGAAGGCAGGCTGGTGGGTGAGCAAGTACAGGGAAACAAGCTTTCCTTTGAAACTCCTTTCTTTCCTCCCTTGAGATCCCTGACCCCTGAGGAATGGGTGACAGCCTCTTCAAGCTCAGCCTGGGGAAAAACTCACCTGCGACCCACAGCTCCGCATGTTCTCCCCTTTGGCCTTGACCGTGGAGACGTTCTTTAGTGGCAGAGAAAGGACTGACAGTGGACACTCTGGGGACCAGGCCTGTCCCCAAGAGGAGCAGCTGTGGTCTCAGACCAGATCCACAGACTCTTCTGAATCACATTCTCCATAACCCACTCACTGAGGTTCTTTCCTGCTCTTCCTGTTCTGTTCCGATCTTCCCGCAGGGAAAAGTGCTCCTAAGGAGAGAGATGATGTCCCAGGGGAGGTGGGAGGGAAGGGAGAGACAGGTGATCAGACAAACTGGATTATCCACATCCTGGAGGGTGAAGCCCTGAACGATGGTGAGGGTCAGGGAAGCCTGGTGGGCTCCCGTTCACGGGGTCGTGAAGAGCTGGACACGACTTGGCAACTGAACAGCATCAGGAGTGCACAAAAACTCTAATGAATATTTAAAAGCCCTGCGTGGTGGTAGAAGACTCCTAATGAGCCCTCACCCCCTCTCTCCTGCTTTAATGCATCTTTCCTCGGGCTCCCAGCCCTGCCACTCCCTGCTCTGAGTCCTTTGGGGCTCCCTGGAACTCTCACGATCAGCTCAGATGCCTCTGCAGGACTTCCCTAGGACCTGCCTGCTTCCCCAGCCTGAGTCTGCCTGTCCCCCAAGTGTCTCAGAAAGCTTTCTGTCTCCTGCTCTGAGTTCACCATGCCCTTCTGTGTGTCTCTGCCTGCGCACTGGCTATTCCTTCTTCCAGTGATATCCCTTCCCCCCCCCCACTGGCAGGTCTCCTAGTACAACTCGCCCCAGGACCCACCTCATTGCCCTGTCATTCATTTAGTTATTCAGCAGGAAATCGGTGAGTTCCTACCACGCGCCGTGTACCAAGCTAGAGTCTGGGGTGTAAATGGCAGCAAGTGGAGCATCCACAGACCAGCAGGCTTCGGGATAATCTCTCCTCACCCCTCCCTGCATGTCACTGATGAGGAAGCAGTGGCAAGACTGGTCCGAGGACCTGCTCGGGATAAACAACTACAGGCGGGAAGACAGGGGTTGGAATACAGAGTCTGACTTGGAGCCCAGGTATAGGCGCCTGCCATTGGGCAGCCCTGTTGCCAGGGCCTCTTCTTAATGGCATGAAGCTCCTCATTCCCCATTCTGTGGCCCCTTCCCCTGCCCCCGTACTCTTTCCTACTCCCAGCACAGAGGAGCAAACCACTGGGCATCCAGTAGCCCAGATAGGAAACCTGGAAGCTGTCTCTTGACCTCTGCCCTCCCCATCACCCAGTCCTGCCCATCACCTCCTAAAATCTCTCCAGTCCCTGCTGCCTCCTTGTCCAAGGTTGCCTCGTCTCTCACCTGGACTATTGCTTCTTTCAGTCTTGAGCCCTACACATCATTCGTTACCAAGAGCAACCAGTTCACAGCCAATCTCACTCCAGGTCACTGCTACGGGGCTCCCATCAGCCTCACGCGCCGCCCTCACTGCCTGTACTCCTGCCACCTGCCCATCTGCCAGCCCTGCTCCTGGGTATCTGCGCGCGTCGCCCCGTCTGCCTGGCGGCTCTGCTCATCCTTCACCCCGCCACTATCCCAACTGCTTCTCATCTAATTGCACCCATTCTTCAGCTCCCAGCTCAAGATTCATCACCCAGAGATCTTCTTCAGATCACTTGTTCAGCTCAAATACCTCTGCTTCCCACTGGAGCCGTCTCACTTTGTGATTACTCACTTATGAGTGTTATTACTTTATTAACACCTTCATGAGACCTAAAGCTCCTGGAAGACGGCATCCTTGCTAGTTCTGCTCTTCACTTTGCATCTAGCACCTGGCAGTGCCCAGTGTTTAGCAGACATGCCAGAAATATTCAGAAATATTCCATGAGTGAATGACAGGGTTGCTGTGAGATCAGACTGGAGAAAGAATGTAAAAGCACATGGTACTCTCCCTCACGTAAAACAGGTGCTCAATTGTTAGCTAATAGTAACTGCTGTTGTTAGAACTCATCTTGAGCAAGCCTTACCTGATGCCCAAAGCTGGGGGTGAGGGGGGGCGGCACGGGGTGTGGAAATTGCAGATCCCTGGGGTGTTGGCTGTGAACAGCTGGAGAGGGATTACTAACCAAGAGTTGTGGGTGGTAGCTGCAAACAGCTGGGAAGGTGTCTGAGAACAGCTGGGGCAGTGACTGCAACTGTCTAAGGGTGCTGGCTGTGAACAGCTGGGGTGGTAATTGCACACCCCTGAGGATACGGTCTGCAAATAAGTGGGTAGCAACTGCAAACAGCTGGAGTGTTGAATTGCAAACACCTGGGAGCAAGGGCTGCAAACAGACGGACGGGAGGCTACAGATAACCGGAGAACAGAGCGGCAGGTGGACAGGCACACCTGCAAGTGTGTGTCGGGGGCGGGCTGCTCTCCCGCACCAGCCACAGAGTCCTTCTGCCAGTAGCCAGCCCACACACGCGCGCGCACACACACACACACACAAACCTCCTCCCCCCATGCAGAGTGGGTTGAGACCCAACAGGCATCCCTTGTGAGGACACAGACAAGTCCAGTGCATGTCTGATCACCTGGGTGACTTCTTTCTTCCCACCCTCCTTGTGCCCCAGGCAAGCCGTCCACTCTCAGTCGCTCGGCGGGTGCCGGTCCCTCCCCTGGAGGCGTCCAGCGTCACTTTATCAGAAGGACGAGATTGGGCTCTCCTCCTGCGTCTTCCCCTCTTCTTCCTCCACAGTGAGAATCTTAATCGCCCTTCCTTCATCTGCATAGACTTGTGAGCTGCTCTAATTCATGCCCGTCTCCCCTGCTGGCCTGGAAGCCTCTTGAGAGAACATGACTGTGTTCACCACCCAGCCCTGGAACCTGGCACACAGTAGGAGCTCTTAACTCTGAGATGGGTACAGGGATGGATGGAGGGACTGAAGTGGTGGCTGAGAGGGGACAGATAATTCCATGAAGTTGGGGGCAAAAAATATATAGCTGCGTATGGAGTGCCTGGGGTATACCTGGCCCTGCAGAAGTTGTCCCCTGCTCATTAGTGGGGAAGATGCTTGCGTCTTTCTTCCAGGAGGTAGAAGCCCTTGATCCCCACCCTGACTCAGCCACTGCTTCACTGAAGACCTGGCCTGGTGGGAAATCTGCTGGGAAAGAACAAAATAGGTCCACGACACTCCGCACTGACCACCCTCCACCCTTCTTCAGACACAACAAGGAAGGAACCCAGGACCCCGTGCCTCAGTTTCCCATCATTAAGAGAGGGATTTGGACTCCTGGGTGATCCCTTAGGACAGTGCCAGCTGTGATAGTCTGAACTGGGGACTGATTTCTTTGGGAGCTCCCTGCATGTTCATCCTAGAACCAGCCGGGCCTTCCCAAGAAAGAGTCTGGCCATCAGTGCCCATGACCTCAGCCTAGAAAGGGTCTGCCGTGAAAGCTCTCCTGGCTCCAGCCCACAGGTTCTAGCCACTGAGTTGCTTGCAAGAATGCCGCAGGTCTATGAATCAGGTACAGAGCCCAGATTCAGGCACATAAGCCCAGTAAGAGACCGTAAATAATTATACTTTGTGGTTATTCAGTCGCTCAGTCATGTTTGACTCTTTGCGACCCCATGGACTGCAGCTCACCAGGCTTCCCTGTCCTTCATCACCTCCTGGAGTTCACTCAGACTCAAGTCCATCGAGTTGGTGATGCCATCCAATCATCTCATCCTCTGTTGTCCCCTTCTCCTCTTGCCTTCAATTTTTCCTAGCATCAGGGTCTTTTCTAATGAGTTAGCTCTTTGCATCAGCTGGCCAAAATATTGGAGGTTCAGTTTCAGCATCAGTCCTTCCAATGAATATTCAGGACTGATTTCCTTTAAGACTGACTGGTTTGATCTCCTTGCAGTCCAAGGGACTCTCAAGAGTCTTCTCTGACACCACAATTCAAGAGCATCAATTCTTTGGCTCTCACCCTTATTTATGATCCAACTCTCACATCCATACATGACTACTGGAAAAATAATTATAGTACTCAACTGGTAAAACCCTAGCAAAATGCTCTCACTGGAAGCTCAGAGAGGCTATGGAACTTGCTCAAGGTCACACAGCTGTAAGTAACAGGGCTGGGGCAGGTGAGCTCCAGAGCCCTTACTTTGGATCCCTGCATCATAGTCTGAGACACCCAGACACACCCACTGCCAGACACAAGTGACAAGTGAAATCGCTCAGTCGTGTCTGACTCTTTGTGACCCCGTGGACTGTAGCCCACCAGGCTCCTCCATCCATGGGATTCTCCAGGCAAGAATACTGGAGTGAGCTGCCATTTCCTTCTCCAGGGGAGTTAGCTCTTTGCATCAGGTGGCCAAAATATTGGAGGTTCAGTTTCAGCATCAATCCTTCCAATGAATATTCAAGACTGATTTCCTTTAAGACTGACTGGTTTGATCTCCTTGCAGTCCAAGGGACTCTCAAGAGTCTTCTCTGACACCACAATTCAAAAGCACCACAATTCAGAACCCAGGTCTCCTGCATTGTAGGTAGATGCTTAAACTTCTGAGCCACCAGGGGAAAGTACACACACACACACACACACACACACACACACACACAGGCTTTTTCAGGGAAGCCAGTAGATGCTTAAACCTCTGAGCCACCAGGGGAAAGTACACACACACACACACACACACACACACACACACACACACACACACACACACACACACACACACACAGGCTTTTTCAGGGAAGCCAGCAAAATGGCTCCCGCCTGCTGCCTCTCTCCTCTCCTGAAGCATACTGGGGCTCTGCTGGCTGGCAGCTCTGCACAAAGCCAGAAAGGGACCCTCGTTACCAGGAGGCTCCTAACTCAGACGGATTGGCTTCCCCGGTGTCTCTGCCAGCCAGGCTGGAAGTGAGGCTCGGAAAGCACCGAGGCTGCAGTTCCCTTGGATACAGGTACCCACAGTGGGGGAGGGGAGGGGGCAGAGCTATTTCTCAGCCAGTCCCTGGCCTGGCTTGACTGCTGCTTTAGGTAGTAGCCAAAATGCCTCCTTTATCTCTGTCCCATTAATTCAAAGATGCCTAGGAAACCTGTTAGGAAGAAAACACAATAGGTCTTCTGGCTCTCTGCACCGCCCACCGCCTCTTCCTCTACCCTGCATCAGACCCAGCAAGGCAGGAAGCCAGGGGGCTGGGAGATGCATGGTTCTTGCCAGGCAAAGTGTCTGACCTGCAGGGCCTGGCAGGGGGTGCAGGGCATGGGCAGGGGGAACCTGAGTAGGACTGAGAAGGGGCAGAGCAAACCAGAGGAAGGGATGAGAGTGTGGCAGACAGGTGCACAGAGTGATGGGAATGTGAGGATGAGGGAAAGGTGCTTCTGGAGCAGGGCACATAACTGTCACGAGGGTGCAGCCGGTGAAGACGGGAGGGTGGGGGAGACTGCTGTGGATCCTGCCTCCTCTCCTGATTGGCCCTTTGGCTTTGGGCAACTTACTTAACTCTGCACATTAGTTCCCTCTCCTGTGACATAGAGGTGGCCATAGTCCTCACCCCTAAGGGTTGTGGAGAGGATTTAATGCAATCATCTCGCAAAGAGCTTAAATGGCATGTCCTCAGCAAGCAATGGATGTTAGCTCCTATCATGATAATATGAGTGATGATGGGGATGCAGCTGGGAAAAAAGAGATGGAAGCAGGGATAGATGCAGTTTGCAGGGAAAGAGCAATAGAAGGTGCTGTGCCCAGGCAGGGCTGGCTCTGAACATCCCTGTATCACTCCAGCCACCCCGAACTCCTGCACTTTCTTAAATGACCTGCTGCCCTCTCTTGGCCTTTGCATACACTGGTCCCTCCACATAAGCACTCTTCCCTGGTTCTTCTCCAGACTCGCTCCTACAGTGAGTGCTAAATGAGTATACTGAAACTGCATGGAAGAACCACTCAAGTCAGATCTTGTCCCATCAAACCTGAGTGCTCTCAAAGACCAAACTGGCACGTCTCTTAGCATCTTGAAGACACACCGAGATGCTGAGTGTGGCGTGGTCAAGAGCCAGAGGCTGTGGACTCCAATTTGTCCTTCCTTTAGGAGCCGAGTGACCTTGGGAAAGTCACGTAACCTTCCTCTTCCTCAAGTTCCTTATCCACAGACCATTAATAAGAAGAGTTGTTGGCAAGATGAACAAACCAGTCTACTAAAATTACTTGGAATAGGGCTGGCCCAGAATGAGCTCTGAGTAAGCTCAGAGTTAGTCATCTTCGACACGTTGCGCTCAACACCCCCAGCCCACATGGGGAGTTGAGCCCATGTGGGGAGTCGTGTCTTCCCCATTCGGGCTCATTTCCCTCTTTTGTTGACGGTTTTAGTAGGTTGTGGAAGCCGCTGTGGTTTTCCTAATTCAATGTTGGTATCCTTTTATGTCCAAACCAGAAGCAAACAAGAAAATGTCTAAGGTTCAAAAAAGAGATGAAAGCCATGTTGGTTAAAGCGGGCAGGGTCTCAACTTTGAGCCTGGAACGTTAGTGTTAAAGCACCTGCCTGCCAATAAGGGAGAAGGCAATGGCACCCCACTGCAGTGCTCTTGCCTGGAGAATCCCAGGGACGGGGGAGCCTGGTGGGCTGCCGTCTATGGGGTCGCACAGAGTCGGACACGACTGAAGCGACTTAGCAGCAGTAGCCAAAGCAGGAGACGCAAGAGATGCAGGTTCGATCCCCAGGATCAGGAAGATCCCCTGGAGCAGGAAATGGCAACCCTTCCGGTATTCTTGCCTGGAGAATCCTAAGGACAGAGGAGCCTGGTGGGCAACAGTTCATAGGGTCGCACAGAGTCAAACACGACTGAATCGACTTAGCACAGCACGGTGGGACAAAGCTTGCTGGGCCCCATCTTGGTGGCTGGGCTTGCTGCTTCTGATGAGACCCAGTCCCCAGCCCCCAGCCCCACTCAGGCATCTCAGGCTGGCTAAGAAGGCCCAAGGCTCCCAGGCTGTGGACTGCCAGGCTGTCCTCAGCTGGATGCCTTGTGAGCAAATGCTGGCTTCTGTGTGTCTTGGAAGGAGGGGTGAGCCATGCCACCCCTTTCGCTGCCTCCTGCCGCCCCCTCCAACCCCCACGCCGCGTGACTTCAGTCCTTGTTCCTGGACTTCCTGATTCGGCTGTTTCTAGCAAGGCTAACTGTCTCCTCCAAACCTTAGCTTGCTTGTCTGGGTCCCAGTAGCTCTCTCCAGCCCCTTCCCCTGGTCTGGATCTTTTCTCCACTCCTTCAGCTGTTATCGTGGCCTCCTCTGGCATAAATCTAGCAACCTCTCCGCCCCACACTGCCCCCAAATCTGGCATGAATGCCTTCCCAGCTCAGCTCTGGAAGCAGCACCAGCTGCCATGAAGGGCTAGACCTGCCTGAAAGCCACACCCATCAAGGTTAGAACTCAGAATCAAGACCCAAGAGCTGACGTGGCTGTCAAGGTCCCAGAGCCCTAGGGTCTGCGCTCAGTGCTCAGCCCCCACTCCTGACTCGCTCCCTTTGCTCTCTGTGTCCCAGCCGCACTGACCTTCCGTAAGCTTCTGGAAGGCCCCCTTCCTCCTCGGCCTTGGCAGTGCTGCTCCCGTCTCTACCACCCCCTCCTCTTTGATCTCCTCTTATCCTGCTGCAAGCTCAAAAGTCACATCCTCAGAGACACCCTCAAGACCCCCAAGACTAGATACAGTCTCCCTGATGCCCATTCCCATGGTTCCCAGAATCTGTTCTCCATCAGCTTTACCGTTGCTTACAAGTATTAACTGGGGCCTCCGCGGCCGCTCAGATGGTGAAGAATCTGCCTGCAGTGCAGGAGACCCAGGTTTGATCCCTGGGTT
>SJYF01000057.1:7913190-7923899 GCA_006410515.1 Procapra przewalskii | reverse complement strand
ATCTGGTCCCATCACTTCATGGCAAATAGATGGGGAAAGAGTGTCAGACTTTATTTTTCTGGGCTCCAAAATCACTTCAGATGGTGACTGCAGCCATGAAATTAAAAGACACTTACTCGTTGGAAGGAAAGTTATGACCAACCTAGACAGCATATATTCAAAAGCAGAGACATTACTTTGCCAACAAAGATCTGTCTAGTCAAGGCTGTGGTTTTTCCAGTGGTCATGTATGGATGTGAGAGTTGGACTATAAAGAAAGCTGAGCACCAAAGAATTGATGCTTTTGAACTGTGGTGTTAGAGAAGACTCTTGAGAGTCCCTTGGACTGCAAGGAATTCCAACCAGTCCATCCTAAGGGAGATCAGCCCTGGGTGTTCATTGGAAGGACTGATGCTGAAGCTGAAACTCCAATAATTGGGCCACCTGATGCGAAGAGCTGATTCATCAGAAAATGTCCTGATGCTGGGAGGGATTGGGGGCAGGAGGAGAAGGGGACGACAGAGGATGAGATGGTTGGATGGCATCACCGACTCAATGGACATGGGTTTGGGTGGACTCCGGGAGTTGGTGATGGACAGGAAGCCCTGGCGTGCTGCGGTTCATGGGGTCACAAAGAGTCGGACACGGCTGAGCGACTGAGCTGAACTGAGCTGATGCGCACACATCTCTGCATAGTGACGGTTTTGCCCCCTCCCTTCCAGCTTGGAAAGTGTTCACTTCGTTTTCTTATCTAATTGACTTCCAATACTATATTGATGGAAAGTGGTTAAGAGAAGGTATCCTTGTCTTGTTCAAGATTTGATCAGGAAGGCTTTCAGCTTTTCACTGCTGAGTATTATGTTGACATGAGTTTGTCATAAATAGCTTTTATTATGCTGAGATCTGCTCCCTCTCTACCCACTTTGGTAAGATTTTTTAACATGAATGGATGTTGAATTTCATCGATGCTTTTTCTGCAGCTATTTAGATGATCGTGTGGTTTTGTCTTTTGTTGATGTTTTGTGTTTTCTTTTGTTGTCTTTCATTTATTTTGGAAAAAAAAATTGAGCCTGGCATTGTTGTAGGCATTTAGAATATGGCAGTGAATAGTGTGTTGCCGTTCTAATCCAGGAGTATAAAACATAAATTTATATAAAATATAAATAAATCTGAGAGCATAGAGCAAATACAGGACAAGCACATCTGTACTATATTTGATGGGTCTTTGTGTCCTGAAGAATAGAGCTAGGTGAGGAAAATGGAGCGGGATTGATAATAGTGCTATTGGGTGTGTGACCCCAAACCATCAGAAGCCCTCGATGGAGACAAAGGCGATTCTAGCCCATGTGAAGTGAGTCCCTGGACCTGCTGCCCCTCGCAGAACAGGTGCAGTTGTGAGCCAGCTATCTTTGTGAGCCATGTCCTCTGGTGATGGAGGTGGACCTCTTGGAGCTTCCTTCCTGCACCCAGACTTGTGCCAGGCTCCTGAAGGGAGGGGTGAAGCTTGCCCAGCGAGAGGCAGGCTGAGTGGAGCCCTGCACAGTGGAAAGCACCCCGGCTCGGAGCTCCCTAAGCTGAGTCAGTCCAGCCGCCTCCTCCCTGGAGAGGTGAGCTGGGTGGGCACATCAATCAGCTGATGTCGTATCTGGCTCACAATGGCTGCTTTATCCATAGACTGCATCCTTCTCTGGGGCACTCACAGACAGAAAGTGTGCAAACACCCAAGCACGCCAGAGTGCAAGGGGCCAGGAGACTGGCCCTAAGAGGGTGACTCCTTAGAGAAGCACCTCTGTTCTCTGGGGTGTGGTGGCTTCCCTGTGCAAGGCAGAAGTTAGCTTCTAAGGTGGACCTGTGTTCCCCTCTGGCTTTCAGGTTCATGCTCGTACATTTGCCCGCATTTTCCCAAGAACTCCTTCATGCTGAGCCCTGTGCCAAGATGAACAGCCCTCAGCCCTGACCTTGAGATGCTCACAGTCCGATAGATGAAACGTACAAGCAAAGCTGCTCTGTACTGACCAGCCTTGTGGCCTTGGGCGAGTTACTTAAACTGCCTTGGGGCTCAGTTTCCTCATCTGTAAAATGGAGAGAGAGTACCTTCCAGGGCTTTTGCAAGGGTTAAACGAGTTACAGTATACAAAGCACTTAAAACAGCAGGCAAAACCACCTCCTCGGGGACAAGCAGCGTGACCTGGTGATGTCTGGCCAGTGCCGGGCCGCAGAGAAGTGTTCCCAAAAGAGAGGCAGAATGAACACACGTGGGAGGAATCTCTCCTGCGGGCCGGATATCAGTTCCAGGAGCCACGTGAGATTTGGGTGAGCCCACGTGACCCTCAGATGGCTCCTGCGGGCGGGCTGCTGTAAAGCTCTCTCCAGCTCCCATCCCCGTTGAGCCTCCGCACTGTGTATTTGAGCCTTTGATATACGGGAAGATGTTTGCCAAGGGAGAGAAATGTTATTGGACATTTTTTGTGGTTGTAAAGATTACTTCTTGATGAAAACCCACACACAAAGACAGACTTACAAGCCTCCCTTAAGGTAGGCAAATGAATGATGCGTGCTTGCAGTATCCCAGCCTGTGCTCAGGGCTGTCAGCTCTGCAGGGGGCAGGGCAGAGGAAGGGGACCAGAGGCCACGGGCAGGTAGGGGGCGGTTCCTGTTGAAACTGCAGCAGCCCCTATTTCTAAGCCATCCCTTCTCTCTTTGCTCTTCTAGGCTGGTCGAAGCTTTTCTCCTACAAAAGACCCCGCCTTTTCCTTGAGGTCTGCCCCCTGCCTGAGTTAGAGAAGAGCTTGCTCTGTGTGCCTCTGACTGGAGCATCTGCCCTGGGCTGCGGCATCCTGGGGGCCCAGGTTCTTCCAAATTGGAAGTCCTGTCTCCCCTGCCAGGTCCCGAGCCCCCGAGGGCAGGGAGCATGGCCGTTCCGCTAGGGCCTCCCTCCAGCTCCCTGGAGCGCAGTTAACTGCACGCAACAGCGGGCTGGGGGCAGAGGGCAACTGTCTTCAGGCAGCCAAGCCTTTCCTCACTTCCTCTCTGCCTTTCTCACAGCTGCCTCCTCTACTGACCTGGGAGCCTGGGTGCAGGAAGTTGTCTCATTCAACCTGACCCCACTCAGGGCCTGGGGCAGCTGTTGTTCTGTCTCTAAGCCAGACTCTTTGTGACCCCCTGGGCTGCCGTACGCCAGGCTTCCCTGTCCTTCACCATCTCCCAGAGCTTGCTCAAACTCGTCCATCGAGTCGGTGATGCCATCCAACCATCTCATCCTCTGTTGTCCCCTTCTCCTGCCTTCAGTCTTCCCAGCATCAGGGTCTTTTCCAGTGAGCCGAAAGTGTTGGAGCTTCAGCTACAGCATCAGTCTTCCCAGTGAATATTCAGTGTTGATTTCCCTTCGGATTGACTCGTTTGATCTCAGTTGGTGTTGGTGGGTGCAAGAAGGCCTGAATGAATGTGTGAATCATGAATCTCTTCTTCAGCCTCCTTGCTAACCCCTCAAAGCACTTCAGACCCCATCTCCTTTGCCCTGCAGCCCCCTTGGCCAGCCTCCCAGGGAGAAGGGACACCCCTGTGCTGGCTGGCTTCTCTGCTTCCTCCTTTGGGTCCATTTCCTGCCTGACTGGAGAGACCTTCCTGCAGCAGACACTTTGGTGCCGTTGGCAGTGACGCCTGGGGCCACGCCAGAGGGCCAGGCAGCAGGCCCAGAGCATCCGGAGGCAGTCAGCGTGGCCAGAGTGGGGCCTGGCACGGCTGGAGTCTGGTTGAGGAGAGAGAGGCAGACAAGGCCTGGGTCAGGATGGGTGCCTGAGAGCTAAGATGTGGAATCAGATGCCAAGATTGACTTAGAGCTGTGCAACCTTGGATGGATGGTTTACCCTCTCTGTGCTGTGAGAGGTCTAATGGGGGCAGTGAATGCTGGGCCACATTCCCCCACGTTTTCTCAAGCTGGGTCACTTCTCACTGCACAGTTTACCATTCGAAAGTCCCCAGGGAGTCCATCTCTGCATCCATGCTCCATTTATCCCCATTCCTCCCATCCCCCTCCCTGCCGCCCACTCCCCACCACCACCCCATCCCTGACTGGGGAAGCCACAAGCATTGCTAAACCATGAAAGTGACCCTCAGGAACTTTAAAATGTTTTTTACCTCCCAAACAGCATGTGGTGCTATACAGATCAGCTTCCCTAGGGAGTGTCAGTGATATAAATAGTATAAATATTTGTCTCCTGGGCTGATAGAAGTATCAAGTTCTGATTTATTTGGCAGATTGTGCTGTCTGCCTCCAACCCATCCAAATCCTCTGGAAAAGAGTCCTCAGCATCTCTGTGAACAGTAGACTCCCTTCTTTGGAGGATCTCCAGGAGCAGGTCTTAGCACCTGCCCTTGAGGGCTCCCCAGGGCCCAGGAGGAGCTGGGCAGGAAAGTGAGGAGGATTGGAGTTGAGATCCTGGAGACAGGCTTCCTCACTCAGCCCCCAGAGTAAAGCCTAGCTATCCTGCTGAGGGCATGTGCACATCCCACTTGGCCTGCCCAAAGCTTCTGGAAATGGCAAAGGAGCAATCAGTCTCCCCGCTTTCACACCACATTTCACACCAGCATCTATCTCCCGGAGCTGCTGGAAGCTGGTGGCCCTGCTCCCACCCATGTACATGAGAGAAAGGACGTCAGATGTGTGGCATCACTCAAAAGCTGAAACGATGGGGTCAGGAGAAAAGCCCAAGACAGGCACACTGCTTCCAGGGGTCTGTAGACCCCACTGTCCTGGAGCAGCCCCACTGAGGCAGGCTGGCTGGCCACCGCATCTACGGGGCTGGAGGAGCCTGCTTCCAGGGGTCTGCAGACCCCCCTGTCCCGGAGCAGCCCCACTGAGGAAGGCTGGCTGGCCACCGCATCCACGGGGCTGGAGGAGCATCAGTCGTGAGTGTCCACGAGGCCGCTGATGCCAGCTCACCCACGGTCTCAGGGCCTGGGGGGGACTCGGGAGGTCATGGCTGATGTGGCCCCAGCGGGGCCTCCAGGGAGGACGAACACTGTGCTCATCCCCTGCGTGTTAATCTTGAGTCATGCTGTACAGAAAGGCGTCCTTGGGCCGCACCAGAAGCCTTGAAGGAGATGCTCTCACCTGCCGGTGGTGTCCCCAGGGTCCCCGCAGACACCAGGGGAGGGGCTGCCATAGTGACCGTGGTGATCCTGATGATGATAACTGTGCTGGTTTCCAGAGTGTCTGTGCCATGCCAGGGCCTGTGCTGAGCTCCTTGCCTGCATTTTCCCAGTGACTCCTCCCAGCAGCCCGATTGTTACCATCCCGATTTACTGATGAGGAAACTGAAGCTTAGAGAAGTAAGCCATGGAGGATGCACATGGGAGGCAGCATGGGTTATGGAAAACATAACACACGTTTTGCAGTTAAACAGATATAGATTAGAATCCAGAGTTTGCCACTTATCAGTTAAGGGATCTGGGGTGTCATTTCCTGGCTCATTTCCCTGGATTTCAGGGAGGCAGGAGAAAGTGGCTGGGCACGAATCAGTCCACCTCCCCGGGGGGTTCAGCCCTGCACCCACACGTGTGAGTACCATCCCTGCAGGCTTACAGGAAGCTGCCTCCCTCCTGGGAAGGCCGGGGCTGGCAGGCATGGCTGCTCTGTGCAGTGGGGATCTGCTCTCCCCTGCCAGGCAGGGCAAGGAGTGGGAGTGTGTGCCACGGGAGCCTCTATAAAAATACCCTCTCCCAAGTGCCAGGCCTGAGCTCAATGTCAGATGCCATCCGACGTCACCTTGTAGTTCTGCAAAGCTGGGCTCTCTTGATGGGAACAGAGGTCGGGTTCGGGGGAGATCTGGAATGATGGTCAGATCAGTGACTGCAGACACAGGGATACCCCAGGGAGGCTGTGTGGCAGTTTTACATGGGGGAGGTGGGAGGGAGGAAACCTGGGGCACCATGTCTGCAACAGGACTTGCCTTTGCCTGTGGAGTCTGGTAGCAAGAGCTGGAATCATTCCACCTCTCTTCGCCATCAGAAACATACACACTCATTCATTCACTCCTTCCCTCCTTCATTTATCTAAGCAGTCAGCATAGTGGTTACCAGCAAGGGATTCTGAGTTCAGACTTAAGTGACTTTCCCAATATCGTCCTAGAAGTTCATCGAGAGACAGAAGTTCAAAATCAAGTCTGATTACTTACAGCCCAACTATTTATCAGGCCATATTTTCAAGAGCGAAAGGGCTGACTCTCGTGTTTTGCTCTGATTTAATCTGCCTTCTAGAAGAAAGCACGTTCTGTCCTTATCTACCCGTAGACTTGATTTTGAACATCTGTCTCTTGATGAACTTCTAGCACAATATTGGGAAAGTCACTTAAGTTCTCTAAACCTCAGCTTTCTTATTTGTAAAATAGAAATGATAGAGGGTTACCATGAGGATCAGATGACATAGTATCATAAATCTTCAGCACAGTACCTGGCACCAGAAAATAATTTCAAAATATCTAGTGATCGGTCTAATAGAAATACAATGTGAACCTCAGAAAGAGCCATATAAGTAATTTTAAATTTCTAACAGTAAAAAGAAACAGGTGAAGTAAATCTAATCATGTATTTTATTTAAGCTAACACAATCAAAATATTACTCTTTAAATAAGTAATCATTGTGAAAAATATTAATGGTATATTTCACGTGGATGTATTTTCATATTCCTCTCATACTAAGTCTCTAAGATTGGGCATGTATTTTATATTTATAACGCATCTCAATTTGGATCAGTCACCTCTAAATGGGAACATTCCCCAAGGTTTGGTCCTTGTTCTGTTCTTTCTTTTCCAGTTCTTTCTCATATGTTCTCACTGATCCCCACAGTTTCATTTATCACCTCTAAGTGAAGGATAATGGGAGAGCCTTATGGGGCCTTCTCCAGGGAATAGACAGGATGTGCACAGAACTCTCCAAGAGGGGCATGCAACCAACAAGAGTGAGGGTTAGCAGAGGCCTAAGACTGTAGCCCCCAGAAGGTAAAGTCTCAACAGAAAATGAATGCAATAGTTATCATCACAATAATCAGTGATCACAAGTAGAGATTATTACAAGTATTATGTTGCCACAGCAGCCTAAAACAACACACACATTATCTCACAGTTAATAATACTAACACAATTATATGGGTCAGGAGGCTGGGCATGGGTTAACGGAGTCCTCTGCTCAGGGTCTTACAGGATGCAGTCAAGTCTTAGCTGGGCTGCATTCTCATCTGGAGGCTTGACTGAGGAGGAATCCCCTTCCAAGCTCATTCAGGTTGCTGGAAGACTCTGTGTCCTTGTAGCTCTATTACTGAGAAGTCCCAGCTTTCTGTCAGATTGTTGGATACCGCACTGTGTTCCAGAGGAAGCCCTCGGTCCTAGTTCCTAGAGGTCACTTCAATTCCTTGCCACATGGGCTTCTCCAGCAAGGCATTTCAGTTCATGAAGCTGCAAGGGGAGTCTCTATATCCAGTCTTCTAATATGACATAATCAGGAGAATGACATCCTGTCGCCTTTTCCATGTTCTGTTGTTAGAAACAAACCATAGGCTTCACCCACACTTCAGGGCATGATACTACACAAAGGTAGGAACCTCAGAAGGTGGCGAATTTGAGGGGATCACCTTGGGGTCCATCTGCCACCTGGGATTTGTAAAAAACTATAGACATGAGTAACAAGAGTTCAGGTGGCTTAAGACATTCCTCTTCCCATATAAGTTTTAAGTCAAAGAAATAAGTATTGCAAAGATCACTTGCCAAAACAGGGGTCAGAGAGCCAGCTTTATTAACTTCTTATTGACAAGCTCCCCAAAGTGGGGGACTTAGATAGGGCTAGACCAGGGAATAAGATGGAACTCCCCATCTTCCTCTCAAAGACAAGATTGGCAGTCACAAGGGCCAAGGTTGACCAGATTTATCCACCCAGTCACACACAGAAGGGGTGGATGAGGACAGAATGGTGCTTTCTTCCACAAGACAGATTAAATCAGAGCAAAACACAAGAGTCAGCCCTTTTGCTCTTGAAAATATGGCCTGATAAATATTGGGCTGTAAGTAATCAGTTGTGCTCCTCTTTTCTTGAAGAGGAAGAAATGAGAGAGTAGAGAAAGAAGCCAGATATGTCCCCTCCTCTTTAGAAAAGAGGTAAGGACCTGCCCTCAGTAAACGTAAAAGGAATTGACAATCATGTTGAAGGAGGAAGTGCCATGCCCACTGCTACATAATAAGAGAAAGTAGCCTCTCACCTGGGCAGTGGAGTTTGTAGTCTCCTGAACACTCGTGGCCACTGACTCACTGGATCTTGATAACAACAGTCAAGACAGGAACTATTAGCATGCCCATTTTGGAAGTGAGATAGCTGAAGGTCTGAGCAGTCACGTGACTCTGCTGATTGTTGCATGACTGGCCCTCGAAGCCAGGTTTTCCACTCCTCCATCTAGTCCCCCACGCTGGCCACAGGATGAAGAGCACTGCAGAGCAGCACAGCCTTCCTCTCATTTGCATCTGTGGCTACTCCTTATGTCCACCTAAGAGAAAGTTGAGCAGGCTGTTAACATCATACCTGGAGAGCATCTAGGTGCTGAACCAGCATGAGTGGACTCAGAATATGTCCCCTCACATTTACCTTGTGTGTGACAATTGGTCAGGGGGTGGAACGATAGCAGGTGTGCACCGTTCCCAGGCTTTAGCATCCAGGGAGGCTCCCACGGAGTGGTCTCGTGGTTTCTGACTTCCTTGCAGAACACTGTCCAAGGAAGACTTGGTGTCCCCTGAGTTTCTGTCATCCTAGAGAATGGAGTCCTTCAAGTCAGCCCTCTTCCCTCTGTCTCAAGAGTGTTCTGCTCCAAGGCTCTTTTTCACAGCTCAGAGGTCTGGAAATATAATAGGAACGAAGCAGAGTGCGACCTAGGATTTTCTGAGATGCCCATTGCCCTGAATAAGGCATTTGATCAGGTTACTCTAAGCCAGTTGGCCCCAGTCTCCCTGGGCAGGTCCTTTGGGATGTTTCTTTCCGACATGGAAGCCTTGACTTCAGGGCTAGCACCTGTGTGTGTGTGTGGTGGGGGCGGGGAAGGGGTGGTCACGAGAGGTTCATGCTTTTTCCTTGTGATACCTCTGGAACACCTATTGAGTGGCTTTTATGTACCTTTGGCTAGGATCTGACCTGAGAAGTGGTGAGGGGAGGAAGTGGCATCACACAGAAAGAGAAAGAAGTCCGTAGAGATACCTGTGTGATGTAGGGGGAAAGGGGGTGTGCACAGTTGAACCTGAGTTCCTTTGTGAGTGCGGATATGCTCAGTCATTAAGCAAGAATATATATTGCTGGGTATGTTCAAGGGTTTCTCAGGTGGCTCAATGTAAAGAATGCGCCTGCTAATGCAGGAGATGCAGACTCCATCCCTGGGATGGGAAGATTTCCTGGGAAAGGAAATGGCAACCCACTCCAGTATTCAGTTCAGTTCAGTTCAGTTGCTCAATCATGTCCAACTCTTTGCAACCCCATGAATCGCAGCACACCAGGCCTCCCTGTCCATCACCATCTCCCGGAGTTCACTCAGACTCACGTCCATTGGGTCCGTGATGCCATCCAGCCATCTCATCCTCGGTCATCCCCTTCTCCTCCTGCCCCCAATCCCTCCCAGCATCAGAGTCTTTTACAATGAGTCAACTCTTCTCATGAGGTGGCCAAAGGACTGAAGTTTCAGCTTTAGCATCATTCCTTCCAAAGAAATTCCAGGGTTGATTTCCTTCAGAATGGACTGGTTGGATCTCCTTGCAGTCCAAGGGACTCTCTCAAGAGTCTTTTCTGACACCACAGTTCAAAAGCATCAATTCTTCAGCGCTCAGCCTTCTTCACAGTCCAACTCTCATATCCATACATGACCACAGGAAAAACCATAGCCTTGACTAGACGGACCTTCATCGGCAAAGTAATGTCTCTGCTTTTGAATGTGCTATCTAGGTTGGCCATAACATTTCTTCCAAGGCGTAAGTGTCTTTTAATGTCATGGCTGCAGTCAGCATCTGCAGTGATTTTGGAGCCCAGAAAAATAAAGTCTGACACTGTTTCAACTGTTTCCCCATCTATTTCCCATGAAGTGATGGGGCCAATGCCATGATCTTTGTTTTCTGAATGTTGAGCTTTAAGCCAACTTTTTCACTCTCCTCTTTCACTTTCATCAAGAGGCTTTTTAGTTCCTCTTCACCTTCTGCCATAAGGGTGGTGTCATCTGCATATCTAAGGTTATTGGTATTTCTCCCGGCAGTCTTGATTCCAGCTTGTGTTTCTTCCAGTCCAGCATTTCTCATGATGTACTCTGCATATAAGCTAAATAAGCAGGGTGACAATATACAGTGTTGAGGTATTCCTTTTCCTATTTGGAACCAGTCTGTTGTTCCATGTCCAGCTCTAACTGTTGCTTCCTGACCTGCGTACTGATTTCTCAAGAGGCAGGTCAGGTGGTCTGGTATTCCCATCTCTTTCAGAATTTTCTACAGTTTATGGTGGTCCACACAGTCAAAGGCTTTGGCATAGTCAATAAAGCAGAAATAGATGCTTTTCTGGAACTCTCTTGCTTTTTTGATGATCCAGTGGATTTTGGCAATTTGATTTCTGGTTCCTCTGCCTTTTCTAAAACCAGCTTGAACATTAGGGAGTTCATGGTTCACGTATTGCTGAAGCCTGGCTTGGAGAATTTTGAGCATTACTTTACTAGCATGTGAGA
>SJYF01000057.1:7865321-7885267 GCA_006410515.1 Procapra przewalskii | reverse complement strand
TCCAAATTTGCTGGCATATTGAGTGCAGCACTTTCATAGCATCATCTTTTAGGATTTGAAATAGCTCAACTGGAATTCCATCACCTCCACTAGCTTTGTTCATAGTGATGCTTTCTAAGGCGCAATTGACTTCACATTCCAGGGTGTCTGGCTCTAGGTGAGTGATCACACCATAGTGATTATCTGGGTCGTGAAGATCTTTTTTGTACAGTTCTTCTGTGTATTCTTGCCACCTCTTCTTAATATCTTCTGCTTCTGTTAGGTCCATACCATTTCTGTCCTTTATCAAGCCCATCTTTGCATGAAATATTCCCTTGCTATCTCTAATTTTCTTGAAGAGATCTCTAGTCTTTCCCATTCTGTTCTTTTCCTCTACTTCTTTGCATTGATCGCTGAGGAAGGCTTTCTTATCTCTTCTTGCTTATTCTTTGGAACTCTGCGTTCAGATGCTTATATCTTTCCTTTTCTCCTTTGCTTTTTGCCTCTCTTCTTTTCACAGCTATTTGTAAGGCCTCCCCAGACAGCCATTTTGCTTTTTTGCATTTCTTTTCCATGGGGATGGTCTTGATCCCTGTCTTCTGTACAATGTCATGAACCTCCGTCCATAGTTCATCAGGCACTCTGTCTCTCAGATCTAGGCCCTTAAATCTATTTCTCACTTCCACTGTATAATCATAAGGGATTTGTTTTAGGTCATACCTTAATGGTCTAGTGGTTTTCCCTACTTTCTTCAGTTTAAGTCTGAATTTGGCAATAAGGAGTTCATGATCTGAGCCACAGTCAGCTCCTGGTCTTGTTTTTGTTGACTGTATAGAGCTTCTCCATCTTTGGCTGCAAAGAATATAATCAGTCTGATTTCGGTTTTGACCATCTGGTGATGTCCATGTGTAGAGTCTTCTCTTGTGTTGTTGGAAGAGGGTGTTTGCTAGTACCTAGAACCTAGCAATTCCCAAAGTGTATTCCACAGAACAATTCAGAAGCTAATAGGTACTTCTGAGAGAAAAAGAAAAGGAAGAGAGGAGAGATTCTGTCGTCAAATTTGGGGAGATTCTGGTTAAAGCAAGGTTAAACAGGTTTCTCTCCTGCAGCACCTCTGAGATAAATGAGTAAGCACTGGTTTCTTCCAGAGCAGAGAATTTCTGTATCATTTTTCAAAGTTGAATGCTCTTCTCATGGAATTTATTTCTCAGCCTGTGTTTTATGGAACATATTTTGGGAAACATTTCTAGGCATCATTCTGCAATTAACCAAATTTGACCCCAAATTGCATAGTTGGCAATTCTAAGCCTAACACAGTAGTATTTTGCCATCTTTCCCCATAGGGTACCACTGATGCTGCATGCAATGCTCTGTCTAGACAAGGTGTAGCATCCCAGTGCTGGAGTGTGATGGAACAGGGTGGGGTGAAGAGGGAACAAACAGAGGCTGCATACCAGGGGACCTTGTGCCGGCCTAAAGCTGTTCATCAGAGAGGCTGAGGCATGCCATAGTTTCCTGAAATAGGAGAGGGACAAGTGGGTACAGAGTAAGACTCAGAACTTCTGTTAGAATGCAATTAGGGGAAGGAGGAAAACTGCACAGCTCACTCCTCCCTTGTAATCCTGCTGTACCTAAACCTCCACAGGTCCCACCCTGGGGGGTCTCTGAACTTGCTCCCTGAAACCGCTCTTCTGGTTCAGTATCGAGTTCCTTAAAGCCAGGCTTTCTCTCTCCTGTCCTCGTCCCCTTTTCTCCAGAGAAACCCCTAGTTCCTTAAGAAGCTGAAGTCACTGATGGAGAGAAGACTCCCCTCTGGGGCAGAGTTGATAAAACTGGCACATTGCAACCCAGGATGCCCAGTTAAATTTGAATTTCAAATCGATTTTAGTATAAGTATCTTCCACATATTGGGTGGGATATACTTATACTTCAAAAAATAAAAGATTTGTGTGTTTCTCTGAAATTCAAATTTAACTGGGTGTCCTGGATTTTAACTGGCAGCTCTACTCTGGGTCCTAGGATGTATAACCTTTTTGGTATTGCTTCTAAAGAATCTCAGGTGAAACAGGAGGCCCTGGGGCCCCATGGTTATGAAGCGTCATGGAGAATTCCCACTGACAGCCCCTCTGCACCCCCTGCTGGTGGGATGAGGGGTGTCTGTGAAGCCCCAGGGAGTGATGGTGGGGGGTGGGGCCGCTGAGGGGTCTGACTGGGTGCAGGTCAGGCGTGTTCTAGACCTGGCAAGGAGAAGAACTGTGCAGGTGTCCAGAGCCCTGCCTCCATGCGGGAGTGCAGTGAAACAAACACGGGTCTTGAAGATCAAGGTTGCAGCCTGGTTAAGACACAGGTGCTGAGGCCAAGGACTTCCCAGGTGGCGCTAATGGTGGAGAACCTGCCTGCCAGTGCCGGCAGATATAAGAGACACAGGTTCGATCCCTGAGTTGGGAAGATCCCCTGGAGGAGGGCGTGGCAACTCAGTCCAGTATGCTTGCCTGCAGAATCCCGTGGATAGAGGAGCATGGCCGGCTACAGTCCATAGGATCACAAAGAGTCAGACATGACTGAAGTGACTTAGTACACACACACACACACACACACACACACACACACACACACGCTGAGGTCAAAGGGCTCAAGTGTCAACCCCCTGCCCTGATGCCAACCAGCCATGTGACACTGAGTCAGAATAGCCCCGTTGTTCCTCATTCTCCTGTCCCCCCAAAGGGAACAGTCAGAGCCTCTCGCAACAGGTAAGATGAAACAGAAGAGCCACGTAAAGTACTGAGCAGAGTGCCCAACTCCTATCAGACACCCAAAAGGTGACTGTTATTATTATTGCAACTAGCTGCGTGACCCTTCAGCTCTCTTAACTCAGCTCTTTAGGGAAAAACCAGGCTCATAATACCAACCTAAAGAGTAGCTCTGAGCACTAACATAAATTCTATTTTAATGGGAAAGAGTGGTGACTGAACACACGCACACAAGCCTTATCCTGTAGCCAGCACAATGCCCGCTTTGCCCAGTGCCACACTGATGGAGAAAGGAAATGGGATTTTGGCCTCAGTCCTCAGATGCAAACTGCCTATTTTGTCTTCTCTCTGCCCTCTTCCTGCCAGTCACCTCTGTCAAGGTCTCTCACCTACAGCCTGCTCTCCTCGCAGCCCCTTCCCATCCTGGACTCCCAGCAAAACTGACCTTTCCTTAGTTTTCCTTCTCAGTTGTGGGAGATGAGAGGAGGCTCCTGAGACTGTAACTGAATAGACATGAGTTCATGGGTATCAGACTGCGGCCCATGGGCTGGGGGCCTGTTGTGTAAGTCAGGCTTGGTTGGATCAGGTATGTCTACAGCTGCTTTTGTAGCACAGTGAAGAAAGCTGAATCATTGGGTCAGAGACCATTAGGCAAGGCCAGAAGTATTTACTCCCTGGTTCTTTACAGAAAAAGTGCGCCAACCCTTTGCTTTGCTTTGTTGCTCCCTATATATAATGCACATTTTATATGCTCATAGTATACATTACATATATATATATTCAACACATTCCATTAGGGTATTCCCTTCCTGCCAGGCATTAAATCAAACACTAGATAAATAAAGAATGCGTCATTCCTGCCCCTCGGGGAAGTCCAGAGATGAAAATAGACACCTAAACAAACAATTACAGGCAGGCTTAGCTCCCGTTTGGAAGCCAGGGTGTTGTAAATTAATGAATGATTGAATTGTAATGTCGTATGACAAGTGCAGGAATTGAAGTGCAAGTAAAACCCCGACTTAATTCTGCAAGTGGGTCCAAAAAATCCAATCATGTAAAATGTGGGCCTGTGAGATTGCAAAATTAACCAAATGACCAGAACGAGCCTCTGTAGTTAATGGGCTGGGAGTTCCAGGATTCTGGGAGCTGGTTGCCAATGACATTAAACCTGAATTTACATTCGATCAGGATGTCTTTTCCTGGAGTTTCCCAGTTTAGACAAGACCCTAAGGGTATTAAGGAGGGCTTCTCAGAGGAAGTGGAGGGGGCCAAGATTGGGGAGCAGAAGACGAGGTAGAAAAGGTCAGCAGGGGTCAGACTATAGAAGGAGGGGGCTGCCTGAGCCTAAGATTTGATTTACTCTGACAGCAATAGGAGGCTTGTCGTGGTTTTCTTTTCTCTTTCCTTTTATTAATTTTGATGTTTTCAAATTATTATTTATTCGTATGTTCATCATGCAAAAGACTAGAAGACCTGCATTTGCCTGTCTCTCAGGGGTAGGGAGAGAACAGGGCGGCACATGTGCTCCAAAAGGGGGAACAGGGCAGGGCCACGGTGAATTTCTAGAAAGCTCACTGCAGCATCAGCGCAGACAATGCATTGGAGGGGGCAGGGCTAGCGTCAGGCTATCAGAGTTGGTTGCAGAAGTCCAGGGGAGAGATGCTGAGGATCCTCAAATGAGAAGGAGAGAGAGGGCAAGTGTGATTTATGGAGGACAGCGATGTCCCGGGGAGAAGCCAGGTTTGCTGCTCCCAGAAGTCAAAGCCCAGTAACACGAAAGGCTCTGGAAATTGAACAGTTCACAGCTCAGAGAGATAACCCAACCGGGCTAATGGAATAACCTATATGAATAAGTTACCGCGAGTGGTTCTCACTTTCAGCTGTGCTCTCCCGTCACCCAGAGGAGCTTGGGCTCTTCCTCTGAAATTCCAATTCAATAGGTGTGGGGACAGGCCTAGGCGTTGGTATTTTTATAAAACTCCCCATGTGCTCCTGATGCTGAAGGTTGCAAAATTGCAAACATGAGCCAAGAGAAAGGCTCACCGGGGAGAGATTATGCCAGATGCTGGGCAGGAAGAGACTTGGCAGGACAGGGCCCTGTGGACTTGTGTGTGGTGTACCCCATCTGAGGTCCTGGCACCCCTGCCTTCATTTGATTGACAGGTAGCAGGAAATGTACAGGACCAGGTTCCCTGGTGGTTCAGACAGTAAAGGATCCACCCGCAATGCAGGAGGCCCAGTTTCGATCCCTGGACCGGAGGCGCCCCTGGAGAAGGGGCTGGCCACCCACTCCACTCTTCTTGCTTGGAGACTTCCATGGACAGGGGAGCCTGCATCCTTGGGGTCGCAAAAGAGTCGGACATGAATGAGTGACTAACACTGAACCAGGGTTTGACTTGCCTGGTTTTCACCCCAAATCATTCCCATGAGGAGAATGAGTGTGAGTCTCCTATGAGGACGTTTCAAGTTGCCGTGAGCTCTATGTGGAATGATCAGTGCAAGCATGGCCTAGCACACGTCAAAGTACATGGGCTCAGCAGCCAGGCGTTGCTGGGGACACCCAGCTCCACCCCCCGTGCGCTACGGGGTCTCGGGAGATGTGCTCCCGCCTCTCTGGGCATCATACTCATCTCAACAAGGCACAATAGCCCTTCTCTCACTGGTTTCTTGGGAGGATTCAATAAGATCATTAAGTCGCTCAGTAAACTTTCATCAAGGTATCATTATCCATCAGGCGCTGTTCAAGGAACTAGGATACAAAAGGGAATAAAACAGATTCAAAAGATGCCTGTCTTCATGGAGCTTATACTGTGGCAGAGTGAGACAAACAATAAACAGCGCATCAGCCACATACTGTACCAGATGTAGATGGGAGGAGAGCACGTGGAGACAAGCATAGATAATCCTTTGGGATGGAAGTAGATACAGAGCACTTGACAATGAGGACGCCACATAGTAAGTGTGCAGTTGTGTTTACTAGGCCAAACAGCTGAAAGCAAGAGGGTCTGTAAATGTTAACTAAGATATAATGTGAGATGAAGAAGTGCCTTGCCTAGCATAGGCACTCAAAAGGTAATGGATCTTATTCTTTCCTCCCCTGTCCATGCCCACTGCCCCTCTCTGTCACTCACACACACACACACACATACACACACACACACGCATCTCCCCTGTCCATGCTGAAGGCTGGGGAAGAAGCAATTCTTCCTGCCTCCTTTCTCCCAGCCACCCTGTCAGTTTGTATCAACCATATGGCCATGAAGATCACACAAGCTACTTGATGGAAGATAAGGAATCAAACATATGGAGGGTGCTTGTCCAGAGAGCATAAACGACTCTTCATTATAATATGGCAACTAAAGTCTCAAATTAAAAATAAAAGAAGGCATGATGTAGCTTTTGCTGCACTCCAACCACAAAGGAGATTCATTGTCATACAATCGCTGAGAATATCATGTTGATTGGCAAGAGCCTGGCTTTGTAGAAGGGACAAAATTCCCCACAGCTAATCTACAATGGAATTGTTCAATGTCAGGCACAGCTTTAATAATACTGTTCTCAGCTGCCTTGGATGTAAATATCCCACTCTTCATTTTGTAAGCAATCAAAGGGAAGTTTTATAGACAGGAGAGCATGAACAGTTATAATATCTGTGCCAAAAAAAAACACACGGGCAAAATCCAAAAATCAAAGAACACTGTGCCTTAGAAAGTCTGGCTTTGTGGCTTATCTCCAATCTCTGTCTGTCCAGCAAGTTGTGCATCAGACACATTACAGAAGACCACACTTTAAATGCTGCCCTTGACATTATTAAAAAGTACAAGATTGGCAAATCAGACTGGAGAAGAAAAGACAGACAATTAAGTCTGGACAGTCAGGTAACCACCCTTCATTTTGTCTCAGGGTCTAGAATAATGAAGGGAGGAAGGGGACTCTTGGTCATTAAGCACCTACTGTGTACCGTCAGAAGCAGCACTGTATCCCACAATGAAGGGCGTTGAATGAGGGAGCCAGAAAGACCTAGGTTCACAGCCTAGCTCTGCCCTTCTCTAGCTCTGTGGCCTTAGGGGAAGTTGCTTAAACTCTGTGCCTCAGTTTGTTTTTATTTTTTTCATCTATAAAATAAGGATAATAAGTATCGCACATGGTTGTTTTGAGGATTAAGTAAAATAAATTTATAGCCTTAGGCCCAAAACATACCAGGAACTCAGTAGTGGGTGTTATAAATCTAGCTTTATTTCATCTGTTCATCAGCCCTGTTATGAGTTAAATTGTGTCCCCCCAAAAGAGATTAGGGGCTTCCCTGATAGTTCAGTTGGTAAAGAATCTGCCTGCAGTGCAGGAGACCCCAGTTCAATTCCTGGATCGGGAAGATCCCCTGGAGAAGGGAAAGGCTACCCACTCCAGTATTCTGGCTGGAGAACCCCATGGACTGTGTAGTCCATGGGGTCACAAAGAGTCAGACACAACTGAGCGACTTTCACACTCACTTCAAAGAGATGCTGAAGACCTAACCCCAGGACCTGTGGATATGACCCTCTTTAGAAACAGGCCCTTTGCAGATGATGGAGTTGAGAGGAGGCCATTGGAGTGTGTCCTAATCCAGTATCGTCGGTGTCCTTTTAACAAGGTAAAATTTGGACACAGGAAAACAAAGGGGAAATGCCCAGTGAAGGTGAAGGGTTGGATGGAAGCTTGGACGAGTCAAGGAACAGTAAAGTTTTCTAGATAACGACCAGAAGCGAAGAGGATTCCCTTACAAGTTTCAGAGGGATCAGACCCTACCCACACCTTGATTTGGGGCTTCTAGCCTCTGTAGCTGTGAGCCAGCAAGTATCTGTTGTTTTAAGCCACCCAGTTTGTGGCACTTTGTTGTAGCAGCCCTGGGAAGCTAATACAATCCACCCCTTCACTCTAGAGGAAGAAAAAGAAAGTATCCTCATTTTCAGATGAATAACTGAATGATGAAGCCCAGAGAGGTATAGTTTATGGCTCAAGATCACTCAGCGAGAGGTGGATGAGCTGAGATTTGAATCCAGGCCTCTCTGAGACCAACTTCTGCCCTCTCTCCATGCCCTGTGTTTCAGGAGCAAAGCTCAAGTTAAAAAAGGAGGTGGGGTTGGAAATGAGCTCCCCACTCATCACACCCAAGTCCCAGTGGAGGTGCCAGGTCAGAGTGGACTGATTATGAATAGCTCATTAAGTAAAGAGCAGTGAGCACTTGAGAGTGACTTTTTAAAAAGAATCGGATTTTATTTATAGTGATGTTTCAGTCATTAATTTCAAAGGAAGAAAGCCCAAAGCAGAAGTCGGTTCATTAAAAATTTGACATTAGTAATTTAATTAAATTGGGTTTTTGCGTCTCGTTGCGGAAAATGAAACGTTAGTTCTACACCGGTTCTTAGCCCATTTCCCCAGGTTGGCTCCCTCCCGTAATCTTAGCTTGCTTGCTTCTCCAAATGTTTACCTGACCCACCCACTTGCACCCCCAGCACTCACAAACACTCACATCACAGTCTCTCCCTCCGCTGAAGCCAGCAGTTTGGGATTATGGGAAATGCCAAGGAAGCCAGCAGCATGGAATCATGGGAAATGCTAAGGTATCCAGCAGCCCAAAGACTACATTCTTAGCTAGGCTAATAGGGTGATGAGGTCAGTCCTTTTGTCTGGGTCATCTCACTTGTCAGAGGTAGAAAATAGGCAGGGAAGAGCTCTTTAGCCCTTAAGATAGTTCTCCCACAGAAACATAAGCCATTTAAGGACAGAGACCCTGTTGTCCAGTTCACTGGTCTATTACCAGCATAGAGTGCAGCGGGCCCACAACACATTTTCATTGGAAGAAGGAATTAATGCGTCAAAGAGGAATTCTTCCAAACAGCTAATCAATGAACACTCACATATATCCCTACAAGCGCCAGGCACTATGTTAGGCTCATAGGGACTGCATGGCCCTACCGCACAGTGGAAGGACAACATCTGCCATTGTTGAGCACCTACTCTGCTGGGCACTGTGCCAGCCATGCATCGGCTATGGTCAGTAACCTGGTCAACCCCTAGACATTACTTCCTTTTTCAGTTGAGGAAAGTAAGGCTCAGTGAGGTCACTTGACTCAAGGCCAGGGAATAAGACAATGACAGCACCTGGCTTCAGACCAGATTAAGCTAGTACCGAAGTCTGCCCTTTCCTTCTTCAAGGAGGGAGGAGAGGAGAAGGCAGAGGCAAAACCTCCTTTTTGAGGGCTCTGAGATCAGTGTGGATGGCTGAGATGGTCCTGAAAAATAGCAATATGGGCTGGAAGAGGGTACATCAAGGACCAGGGAAGCTTTCTAGAATCCAGGCTGGTTATCTGCGTCTCTTTATTTCTCATCATCACCACCCTCCCCTCTTACTCCAGGCTCCCTGAACTCTCAGGTTTCCTCTGGCCTCAGGCTCTTTCCACATGGTATTTCCTCTGCCTGGAACACTCTTTGACCTAGCTAATTCTTACTTATCTCACAAGGCTCAGCATAGACATCTCCTCTTCCAGGAAGCTGGCTCTGACTAACCCCTGACTGGGTTTGGTCCCCTGCCTGGTTCCTGTCTCATTATAAGGGACTTAGTTTACCTTTAAACATGCATGTCCCACTGGACTGGGAACTCAGATTCTCTTGTGTGGTACTCTCTGTATCCAGGCTCTAAGCACTTTATATACCTCCACTTATTTAATTGTCAGAACAACTCCAGAGGAAGGTACTGTTGTGAACTGCCTCTTACAATGGAGGAAACTGAGGCCCAGAGAGATGAAGAGACTTGCTCAGGGTCCCACAGGTAGTAAGCCACCAGGGTGGGATGTGAACCCAAGCACTGAGGCTGTTAGGCCTGTACTTTCCATTATCTTACTCTATGGCCTCTCAAGGCTGGTGTCCGTAAACCATGGTCCGATGAAGTCATGGAGAATGGTGCAGTGCTAAAGAATCCTCCTGCCAGTGCAGGAGATGCAGGAGATGTGGGCTTGATCCTTGGGTCAGCAAGATCCCCTGGAGGAGGAAATGGCAACCCGCTCCAGTATTCTTGCCTGGAGAGTCCCATGGATGGGGGAGCCTGGAGGGCTACAATCCACGGGGTCTCAGAGTTGGACATGGCTTAGCAACTGAGCAAGCACACATGCGCTTGGATGGCAGTCTGGACGCAGCTGTGACCCCTTGCCTTCACCTTGCGGGGAGGTGTGGGATGGTGAGAGGTGGGGCCTTCCGGGCACAGGCAGTTCCACCTTGAGGAAGAAAGGCACAGGGTAGGGGGAGCTGAGTGGGGGTGAAGGTGTGACTCAGGCACAGAGGGGATGCAAGCTCCCTTTCTCCCTCCCGACTGGCACGATGCTCTAGCACCCTCAGCAAGACTCTTTCCTCTGCATGATGAGCGAACGTTGGCAGCTGGCCGCTGCTGCTCTGGCTCAGGTGGCTCGGCATGTGGTATTCTCCGGCTCCCCATTTTCCCCTTGAAACGGGTCAGTCTGATCAGAACTCGGGTTCTTGTCTCCCTACCTCACTGCTTCTTTCCAGCACTAATTACCCCTTCAACTCCCCTAAACCCACTGGGCCAAACTCTTCTGGCTGCCAGGGCAGATACACATGAAGAAAGGACACCGGGTTTAATGAGCGCCTACTCCATGCCACTGTCTGTGTCCCTTCCACGGTGTTTAGTGGGAAGGACTGTGGAGTCTGAGATCAGAGCAATCAAACCCAAGAGATTAAAGTGATTTCCCTGGGGCATCTCAAGTGATGGGATATGTGTGTTACTGAACCAGTTTCATTTTGCCCAACACACAGCAAGCCACAGGGCTGAGATGCTGAGGTTTGCGGCAAAGAGGATTTATTCACAAAGCATCTGAGCGAGGAGATGGGAGAACAAGTCTCAGATCTACCTTCCCAAAGGGAAGTTTGGTTCAGTTCAGTTCAGTTACTCAGTCATGTCTGACTCTTTATGACCCCATGGACTGCTGTACGCCAGGCTTCTCTGTCCATCACCAACTCCCAGAGTTTACTCAAACTCATGTCCATTGAGTCAGTGATGCCATCCAACCATCTCATCCTCTGTCATCCCCTTCTCTTGCCTTCAATCTTTCCCAGCATCAGGGTCTTTTCAAATGAGTCAGCTCTTTGCATCAGGTGACCAAAGGATTGGAGTTTCAGCTTCAGCATCAGTCCTTCCAATGAATACCCAGGACTGATCTCCTTTAGGATAGACTGGTTGGATCTCCTTGTTGTCCAAGGGACTCTCAGAGTCTTCTCCAACACCACAGTTCAGAAGCATCAATTCTTCAGCACTCAGCTTTCTTTATAGTCCAACTCTAACATCCATACATGACCACTGGAAAATCATAGCCTTGACTTGATGGACCTTTGTTGGCAAAGTAATGTCTCTGCTTTTGAAGATGCTGTCTAGGTTGTTCATAACTTTTCTTCCAAGGAGTAAGCATCTTTTAATTCAAAGGCAAGGGCTTCTGGATATTTGTGGGGTAGAGACTAGAGAAGCAAGGTGGCCTGAGGCGTGGGGAGCATGGGGAAAGGTGCAGTGACCATCCTTCTGCACACCTGTGACTAAGCTACAGGCCTCTGCACATTTTGAGGGCACTTAGCACCCTCTGAGGGTGTTGTTTTTCAGCCCTCTGACATCAAATGGTCACTGAGTGTTCACTCACACATGCCCAGTGAGAAAGTGGGTGGTGTTATTTAGTCTTAATTATCTCAACCATACACAAATTCCTGGAAAACCATTCAGGCAAGTGTTTGTGGTTTGGGGTCTGTGCTCCTTGGAGGAGGACATGCAGACCTTTTGTAGCAACAGATAAAATGACCCTGAGTGGCGAAGGCAGGATACAGCTGTAACGGACTGAACTGATCCACAGCTTCAAACATACTTCACACCCAGGGATCCTCACAAGAAAGGGCAGGAAACCCGGATGTCCGGGAATAAATTGCACTTGGGGCTCCTTTTGAGCACGTGACCCCTGTGAGTACTCAAGGCCCAGGCAGCTGGGAGGGCACAGTCCTGTCCTAGGGAAGAGAGGAGGCTTGGGGAAGGGGGTTGCCGGGGAAGGGGGTTGCCCAGGAAGGTGGCGCTCGGAGGCAGGGGGTCAGGGCTGGAGCCCCATTCACGGGCTGTGTCTCTCTTTCTGCTCACAGTGCTCCCCAGCCACACATGTGGGAACCCCGGGCGGCTGCCCAACGGCATCCAGCAGGGCTCTACCTTCAACCTCGGTGACAAGGTCCGCTACAGCTGCAACCCCGGCTTCTTCCTGGAGGGCCACGCTGTGCTCACCTGCCACGCTGGCTCGGAGAACAGTGCCACGTGGGACTTCCCGCTGCCCTCCTGCCGAGGTAGGTGGCCAGGGCGGGTCTCAGGGGTGGATAGCCCCTGGGAGGCCTGCTGGACCTTCCAGTGGGAGCCGGTCTCTGTCTGCTACAGCGTGGGGTGGGGTCCCCACTCGGGGAGCATGTGTCTTGGAGTCACCCAGCATCCTCAAGGGCCCCACGTATCCTGGGGGCTTTTAGGCTTCATCAGACCTCCTAGCCCTCAGGTGTGTACTCTCTCAACCTCCTTCCTCCACATCAGCAAATTTATTTTTAGCTGGTCTGCCCTCCGCTCATGCCCTCCTGTCTCAGAAGAGACATCGTTTCTCTTCCTGTTACCAATGTGTCTCCTGTGAATGGCTCTCTCCCAGCTGCTTTCCCCCTGACCTCACCCTGGCAGTTCTCTCTTTTCTTTAAATTCAGCCCCTCTCTCTGTTTTATGGTGTCCTCCTCTTCTCAGCCTTCAAATATGCTCAGAACCTCTTTACCCCAACACTGCCTCCCAGGAAGTCCCACCTACCTTCAGCGCTACGTCGTCCTGAGCCCCCCAGCTGGGATGACCAGCTTGTCCTGGTTTCCCCAGCACATTCCCATTTCTTAGCCCCCAGAGTCCTGCATCATGGATGCCCCCCTCAGTTCCAGGCAAAGGGAGACAGTTCATCACTCTTTTCCCAGCCTATTTCTCCCCCTCCCCACAATCAATAATCAAGCTTATTTCTAAGATAATTTCTCATGCCTCTTATCTGATGACAAAAATAGCGCATGATCATTTTAAGTGATCTTAGCAAATACAGAAAAGACTAAAGAAACACAGTTTGCCTGTTTTCACCATGATTTTCAAATATTCCCTTCCCATAGTCTTTCTTTCTTTCTTTCTTTCTTTTTTTTTTAATGGAAGAAGAGCTGATTTACAATGTTATGTTAGGTTTAGGTATACAGCAAAGTGATCCAGGCTTCCCTGACAGCTCAGTTGGTAAAGAATCAGCCTGCAGTGCAGGAGACCCCGGTTTGATTCCTGAGTCAGGAAGATCCACTGGAGAAGGGGTACACTCCCCACTCCAGTATTCTGGCCTGGAGAATTCCATGGACTGTGTGGTCCATGGGGTCACAAAGAGTCAGACACGACTGAGCGACTTTTATTTTCAAAGTGATTCAGATGTGCATATATCTATATAGATTCCTTTTTAGATTATTTTCCATTATAAGTTATTACATGCTGTTGAACATATTAATAGTTCCCTGTGCTATAGAGTAAGACCTGGTTATTTATCTATTTTATAAGTAATAGTATATGCCTATTAATCCTAAACTCTGAATTTATCCTCCCCCACCGCTGGCTTCCCCTTTGGTAACCATAAATCTGTTTGCTTCATCTGTGAGTCTGTTTTTGTTTTGAAAATAAGTGCATTCATATCACTCTTTTTAGAGTCTACCTATGTGTGTGTGTTTGCACATGCTCAGTCATGGCCAGCTCTTCCTGGGGATGGAGTGGGCTGGGGTGATGGTTCTCCCCAGTGCTCACATCACAGCAGTAATTCATGGGTGTGCAGAGCCTTTAGGGGGCACAACTCTCCCCCAGCTCACTCCTGACTCCTGTTCAGCCTCTCAGATGATGATAATTCTTCCCCCCTTCCTTTTCCACTGGCTTTTCTCCCCATCTTCCCCTTAAATGCCAGAGTCCAGCATGGCCTCTTCACTGGGAACTTCTGGCATCTCTTGGAGTTTCTCATCCACTCTGCTGCATGTACTTAGTTGCTCAGTCATGTCTGACTCTTTGTGACCCCATGGACTAGAGCCCACCAGGCCCCTCTGTCAATGGGATTTCCTAGGCAGGAATACTCGAGTGGGTTGCCATTTCCTTCTTCAAGGGACCTTCCTAACCCAGGGATGGAACCTGCATCTCCTGTGTCTCCTGCAGTTCAGGTGGATTCTTTACCCACTGAGCCATTGGGGAAGCCCACTAGGGCTCTTGCTTGAAGTGACACTTTGATCTTCAACCCTCCTTCTGTCCTAAGCATCTGGCCCACAGTTATATCAAACTCTCCTGAACCCCTCCCTTCAAATAAGGCATATTCAAACTTAACACTTTCTGTTTTCCTGAACCTGCTCTTTCTGTTGCACTCCCCAACTTGGTGATGAGTGCTACCATTCAAGACGGCCAAATCAGACGTGCCAGGGACATCTGACACTCCTCACTCGCTCTGCTCCTAGCATCCTTAGTCACCGTGTCCTGACAAATCCTTCTCGGCACTGACCTTCCCCTCCACACCTCTGCCGCTTTTCAGGGGACCCCACTGCTGATGGTCCAGGCTCTCTCAGCTCTCACCGTCTCACTGCAGAGGATCTCCAGCCCTCCAGCCCTCTCACCACACACCTCCCAATTCACTCTCCATGTAGGAGTGAACTTCCTGAGACACAGCTCTGACAGCATCACTTCATGCTTAGATTCCTGCCAGTGGCTCTTTGTCACTGACAGGGTCAAGTTCAGATTCCTTAGCATGGAGCACAAGACCCTTCTGGAAGGAGTCCCAGACCGATCTTTCTAAGTCATTTCTAAGTAGCTTGCAATTAGTCACATCAGAAAAGCTCCCTTCCAGAACACACAGTCTAGGGAAGTCAGCCAAGCACAGGAAATCTTATTTTCAGGAGGTCTTTGAGCCTTGGAGATTCCTGAGGGCCCAAGGGGGCTGAGACAAGGCTCTGTTCAAAACTGGGGTGGGAGACAAAGCACTGTCCCATTCGTGGAGTCCTCAGAGCCCCCCATTCCCTATTCTTTGGGGGTCCATTATTCTATTTCACTATATGGTGCATGAAGAGCTAAGAAGCATTCCCAATAATATCCATGATTTTCTGAAAGTGATTTTCCAAACTGCTCTTCCTTAGGAGGCCAAACCAAAAGGAACAGAGAAGGGTGCTCCTCGTGTGTGCTTGACCCCGGGAGCCACGGTCTTGCCAGAGTTCATGAATTCAGACTTGGGGAGGATTAAAGCCTTTTGGCCTTTCTTCCTCTCTCATAGAACTCTCAGAGGATGGCATCTGTGAGTGGATTAACTTCATCCACTGGGCAGTGGTCCGTAAATACTTGCTGAGTGAATGGATGGCTGGATGGGTCTAATTCACCATCAGAATTATGTAGGCCTACGAGCCCAAAGGAGAAATTACTGGCCTGGGTTAGCCCACCTGCCCAGCAGCTTGGAGTGACATGAGCTCTTTGGGTCCAAGGCTCCTCAGAGCGTGTTGAAGGGTGGTGTACCTCTGCCTCAAACAGTATATGCCACCTGCCTGGTTGAAAGGAAGACTTGGAGACACAGCCCGGACCAAGAGGGAACAGGGACCAACCGGGGCCTGGGGGCAGAGCAGGTGTGAGTCTGGCCTCTCAGGAGGCCCATCCCAAGGCTACTGGTCCATCAAGGCTTGGCCCAGCTGGCAAAGGGAAGGAGGCAAGATTTCCCATCAGTTTGTGTTATTTTGGGGCATCTTTTCAAAGGCAGATATCCTTGGGAGCCCTAAACTTGTTGAACCTTTCTGATTCACAAGGAAAGTGAAAGTGAAGTCGCTCAGTCATGTCCAACTCTTTGTGACCCCATGGACACCAGGCTTCTCCGTCCATGGGATTTTCTAGGCAAGACTACTGAAGTGGGTTGCCATTTCCTTCTCCAGGGAACTTCCTGACCCAGGGATCGAACCCATGTCTCCAACATTGTAGACAGACGCTTTCTGTCTGAGCCACCAGGGAAGTTGATTCACAAGGAAGGCCATGTGGATTTCAGTGATGGGCCTCTGACTTATGAGGTGCATTGCCCTGGATCAAAAAAGGCTGCATGGGGGAAAGAAAGGGGTTCATATGCTCTGGGGGCAGATGGTGGAAAGAAAGCAGCCTGAACAAGAAAGACTTGGTCTCTGAGGTCCGAGTCCAGGCGGCCCCTAAACCGAGGGAGATGGGCATTTGGTCTGCAGCAGCTTGGGTGGCTAGTGCCCAGCTGTATTCCAAATGTTCTGGATCCAGGGAGAGGAACCTGCAAAATATGAGACAGAAGCAGAATGTCAGGCATGGAGAGAGCATGGATTCAAACCTACATTCAACTCTAGCCATGCCAGCTCAGAGCTGAGGGTCACTGGCCTGCCGCCAAGCCCGAATCCTAAAGCCAGGACATGAGTAGTAGCCTTAAAGGGTGATTGTGTACACATTCATTCACTCAGCATTTCACAACTTTTTAAAAAGACTTTTCTTTGACATGGACCTTTTTTTAAGTCTTTATCGAATTTGTTATAATATTGCTTCTGTTTTATGTTTTGATTTTTTTAGCCATGAGGCATGTGGAACCTTAGCTTCTCAATCAGACATCAAACCCACACTCTCTGTGTTGGAAGACAAAGTCTTAACCACTGGACCTCCAAGGAAGTCCCAGGAGTTAATTTAACAACTTTTGATTGAGTACCTACTCTGTGCTAGCCAGTCACTGACTCAATCTTTATTTATTAAATTCTTGTTAAGTGCCAGATATTGTTCTAGATGCAGAGAACTGCAGTGATGAAGTCAGACCAAGTTCCATGAGCTCATAGAGTTTACCCTTTAGCATCTGGGAGGCAGAAACAGACAAAAGTCAAAGAAACAATTTTCAGATTACCACTGGAACTATGAGGGAGATGAAATAGCTAGTGACAAGGGAGGGAGCTGTCAGGAGAGGACTCTCAGGAGGTGACATTTGAACTGCGCCCTGCATGACAGGGCTTCCCAGATGGCGCTAGTGGTAAAGAACCTGCCTGCCAGTGCAGGAGCTATCAAGAGACGTGGGTTCAATCCCCAGGTCGGAAAGATCTCCTGGAGGAGGGTATGCCAGTACACTCCAGTATTCTTGCCTGGAGAATCCCACGGACAGAGGAGCCTGGCAGTCTGTAGTCTATATGGTTGCATAGAGTCGGACTTGGCTGAAGTGACTTAGCATGCCTGAGTGATAAGAAGGAGCCTATTGTGTGAAGACCTGGGGAAAGGAACCTCAGATGCAAAGACCTTCAGGTGGGAGAGAGCTTGACATGTTAGAAGAAGAGAAAACCAGTCCTCGGGGCAATGTAGAGTCAGGGGAGGAGATGAGGGGAGTAGATGGGGCTGTGGACAAGTTTGGGACCAGAAGTTTGGGTTTGATTTAAAGTTCAGGAGGTAGCCAGGGAAGAGCTTTATGCAGAGGAGTGGCACAATTGAACTGACTTTAAAAAAAAATGGATGCTATAAGGGAGAGGGCTTTTAGTTGGCAAGAGGTAAAACTGAGAAGCCAGTTAGGAGGCAGCTGTTGCAGCTGTGCAGGCTGGAGCTGATGCATCTCAGTCAAGGGTGGCCATGGCAGAGATGGAGAGACAGGGGCAGACTGGGTTTAGAGCACAGCCAGCAGCCTTGTGATGAAATGAATGCAGGTGCTGGTGGAACAAAGGGTCAAGGTTGACTCCTAGGTTCTTTCTGGAGTGCTGGCAGGGTGGGGATGCCAGTAACCAAAATGGAGGTGACTGGGGCAGGGAGCAGGAAGTGTGTACCCTAAAGACAGTCAAGAGAGCTCATTTTGTCTAGGTCAAGTTTGAAAAGCCTATGATATCTCCAAGTAGAGGGTATCAGTTCTATGGCTAGAGGCAGTTCAGAGCTGGAAAGACCAGGAGAGGGATAAGAGAGCCAACATGGTGAGGGAGATGGCTTAGAGGGCCTGGGCCCTGCTTGCTGGGCCCCCTTGTGCTGAGCCAATTATACGACATACAGCAGGCACCAAATGCACGGCAGGCAGTGTGAACACTGAGCGTTTCTGGCCATGGGGCCTTGGCAGGACCGTGGCTCCCAGAGAGCATTCCTGACTACAGTGTCCCCCCACTGCCACTGGGACCGCTGGTCCTACTTCTGTCATCTTTGCCATCGCTGGTGGCTCAGACAGTAAAGAATCTTCCTGCAATGCAGGAGACTTGGGTTCTATCCCTGGGTAGGGAAGATCCCATGGAGAAGGGAATGGCTGCCCACTCCAGTATTCTTGCCTGGAGAATTCCACGGACAGAGGAGCCTGGAGGGCTACAGTCCACGGGGTCACAAAGAGCCAGACACGCCTGAGCGACTAACACGCTCACTTCACTTATTACCATCACTACTGTCACTGTGGCAAAACCACTCAGAACGTGGGCTCTGGAGTCCAATCACCTGGATTCCAATCCTGTCTGAGTAACTTTGGGCTAGCTGCTCAACTTCCTGTGCCCTGGTCTTCTCCCCTGTGGATGATAAGAAGAGCCGTACTTAACTCATAAGGGGAAGGGAGGCTCAAGTTGATGAAGACCACGTGCAGCATAGGGCCTTGTTCACAGTGCTGACTCAGTGACGGTTGCTGTCATGATTGTGATGGCCATGGCTGCCGCTGGCCAGCATTTATCAAGCACGAGCTGGGTGCCAGACCCTGCGTTATCTAATCCTCACAAAAACAAATACAGGAGATTAAGATAGTACAGTGAGGCAACTGAGGTTGGAGTGGTGAGGCACTTTGCTGGTGGCCATACAGCTAGAAGGTGATTCCACCCAAGTCTTTGTGCCAACCGGCCATGACCTTGGCCACCCCTGTCTACTGCAGACAAAGACAGGGGCTTGTGACCCATGGCAGGAGACTCACGGGGGCATTGCTCCTTCCAGAGCTGCTGCAGCTTGGTCAGAGCCCAAGACCCTGGTCCCTGCTGAGGTACATCCCCTACACGGGCCAGGGGCTGCCCCGTCTCCTGTGGTTTCCCTTTGACCTACCTCTTGAACTTGTAGCAGAAGCTCCTTAGGAGAAACCTCAGGGAAGCTCCTTAGGTGGTTCTGCTGGGCATTGCTGCTTAAGGATGGGGGCCTGGGACTGAAGGACCAGGGTTTCCCATGAAGAACCGTGACCCAAGAACTCACCCAGCTCACCCTGAGCATGGGTGGTGGGGCCCTCCCTGTGGAGAGAGCACACAGCCCCTGCCTCAGGTCCCTCAGGAGGAGAGAAGGAGAGCAGGAGGAGGCCTCTCCCACCTGCAAAACCCACCTCCTGGGTCTGGGGCTTCCAGGAGCCTGTGTCAGGACTGGCATCACAGGGGCCGAGACCCGAGAAGCAGAGAAAGAGGTGGATAATGGCATGGAGTCTGAGCATCCTGGATTCGAATCCTAGACCCAACATTTAGTAGCCATGTGACTATGGGCCAGTTTTAAAACTCTCTGAGCCTCAGTTTTCTCCTCTGACTGTGTGGATCACAATAAACTGTGGAAAATTCTGAAAGAGATGGGAATAACAGACCACCTGACCTGCCTCTTAGGAAACCTATATGCAGGTCAGGAAGCAACAGAGCTGGACATGGAACAACACAACAGGCTGGTTCCAAATAGGAAAAGGAGTACATCAAGGCTGTATATTGTCACCCTGCTTATTTAACTTCTATGCAGAGTACATCATGAGAAACACTGGGCTGGAAGAAGCACAAGCTGGAATCAAGATTGCCAGGAGAAATATCAATAACCTCAGATATGCAGATGACACCACCCTTTTGGCAGAAAGTGAAGAAGAACTAAAAAGCCTCTTGATGAAAGTGAAAGAGGAGAGTAAAATAGTTGGCTTAAAGCTCAGCATTCAGAAAATGGGAGATCATGGCATCCCATCACTACATGGGAAATAGATAGGGAAACAGTAGAAACAGTGTCAGACTTTATTTTTCTAGGCTCCAAAATCACTGCAGATGGTGACTGCAGCCATGAAACTGAAATACGCTTACTCGTTGGAAGGAAAGTTATGACCAACCTAGAGAGCATATTGAAAAGCAGAGACATTACTTTGCCAACAAAGGTCCAACTAGTCAAGGCTATGGTTTTTCCTATGGTCATGTATGGATGTGAGAGTTGGACTGTGAAGAAAGCTG
>SJYF01000057.1:7852594-7863393 GCA_006410515.1 Procapra przewalskii | reverse complement strand
GAGGAGGCTCTGTCCCTGAAAAGACCCTGCAGGGTCCTGCTCAGTTTCAGGAGGTGTGATGTAGTGAAGTGAACTGAAGGGAAAGTCTCTCAGTTGTGTCCGACTCTTTGTGACCCCATGGACTGTATAGTCCATGGAATTCTCCAGGCCAGAATACTGGAGTGGGTAGCCTTTCCCTTCTCCAGGGGACCTTCCCAACCCAGGGATTGAACCCAGGTCTCCCGCATTGCAGGCGGATTCTTTACCAGCTTCCCCAGTAGAGGAGACCGTAGTCCAGGTGCCAGAGAGACTCAGCTGGAATCCCGACTTGGTCACCTACTGTGTCATCTTCTGAAAGTTACTGAATCTTTCTGAGCTTCAGTTTCCTGTTTCATTTATTTGTTCAACAGATATTTACTGGGTGCCTCCTATATACTAGGAAGTGTGGTAGATGCTGGGGACAGAACAGACATGGACCCTGCACTCACAGATCTTACTGTCTAGACATTAAATAAATTATTCAGTTGATCGATTAATTATGGTAAAGTATGTGGTATTCTGAAAATATATGATGGGGAAAGGGGGTATTCTGTTTCTGGAAACAACCTTGAGTAAATGACTCTTAGATTGGGACCTAAAGGCTAAGGAGGGGCCAACCAGGCCCAAAGAGGTAGGGAAGAAGGTTCCAGAAAGAGAGAACAGCATTGTCACAGGTTCTTGGGCAGGGAGATGCTTGGTGCAGCAGAAGAGCTGGGAGGAGGCCAGTGTGGTCATGGGAAGTAGGTGGGGGAGCGGCTGGTATGAGGAGAGGCCCTGTGAGGTCCTTGTCAGCCCCCGGGGATTCTGCTTTCTCCTGAACGTCAGTGGAGTTGTCCAAGGTTCCTGTGGAGGGGAGTGGTGTCACCAGGTCTGTTCTTACTGGAATCACTAGAGAGCTGGCCTGTGAAGAAAGCTGAGCACCGAAGAATTGATGCTCTTGAACTATGGTGTTGGAGAAGACTCTTGAGAGTCCCTTAGACAACAAGGAAATCCAACCAGCCCACCCTAAAAGAAGTCAGTCCTGAATATTCATTGGAAGGACTCATGCTGAAGCTGAAACTCCAATCCTTTGGTCACCCGATGCAAAGAGCTGACTCATTGAAAATACCCTGATGCTGGGAAAGATTGAAGGCAGGAGAAGGGGATGACAGAGGATGAGATGGTTGGATGGCATCACAAGTAAACTCCAGGAGTTGGTGATGGACAGGGAGGCCTGGTGTGCTGCAGTCCATGGGGTTGTAAAGAGTTGGACACAACTGAGCTACTGAACTGAACTGGCCTCTGTGAGGAATGGGTGGGCAAGAGCAGGAGGGATGCTTGGAGACAGGAGGGAGGCTGGAGACCACACACCCCTGGGGCCAGCTCAAGGTCCCTGCGCTCCTGCCCCGCTCCCTCACCTTTCCACCTGCGGGTTTCCCCTCTAACATCCACCAATTGCTCCTTCTCTGCGTCCTTTCAGGAGCCTCTGCTTCTGTCTGCTGCACGTTAAATATTGCTTCTCTTCCTGGCCTTCTCCGCTCCCGTGGAGCCTGGCCCACTCCCAGCCTCCTGGGCTCCAGGCTCCGGGTCCTCTCCACTGTGCCCCAGCCCGTGAGCATGGCCGCTTCTCAGCCTCCTCTGCGCTCACCCTGGCGTGGGGGTGGGGAAGCACCTCCCACCCCGTCCCTATCACCGCCATCCTCAGCGCTGCTAGCCCACTGCAGACCTCCTGGTCTGCTTTCCCTCCTCCTCCCCTTTGCGGTCCACTCCAGGGTGGGGGCCACATCCTCTTGTTTCTCCCCCAGACTCACTCTTGAATCTCTTCTGCTCATTTTCCTCATTCCCATGGCCCCGAGTTCAGGCTCTGACGATGGGAATAGCCTCTTCACCATTCTCCTCACCCCGCCTGCCATCCTTGCCACCCCGCAAACCACAGCATCCGTCCATCATGCAGGGACCAGAGTCACTTTCTAAAGCAGACCCAGCTTTCACTCCCCGCTGATAGTCCTGCAAGTCTCCCCAGCACCAGCAGGGCAGAATCCCTCCCTTTAGCAAGCCCTCCGAGGCCTTTCTGAGCGGACCTCCACCTCCCTTTCCACATCCACCCCACCGTTCATCTCATGCATCCTACGCCTTCACCTGGAGGGAAGGTGGCCCACTTCTCAAGTGCACCAAGCCCATTAGGGCCCCGCTTGCCCTCAAATGACCTGTTTCCTCTGCAGGGAACCCTTTCTTTTCTCTCCCTCCGTGCTTGCCTATTCCTTTTTCAAGGTCCAGACTAAGTGTCTCTTCTTTGACCGTGATTTTCCTAACCTTCAGTGGAGTCAAGATGAAGCCACTGGGGCCAAGGGTGTAGACACTTTCACCTGGGATAGACAGGGCCAGGGCGGGACTCTTGCAGCCTGCAGGCCCTGCGTTTGCTGGGAGCGACGCTGACAAATCTCCCGCTTGCTGACTGGCTCCTGGGGCTTATCTCCCTGGTACTGGTCACGGTGAAGTTAAGGAGACAAACTCTGCCTTGGATGTCAGACTTCACAGGCTTCTGCCAGAGATACCCAGGAAATGCTGTGCCACTGGATATGACAAACAGCACCAGGAAAACTCAATTTAAAACCAAACAAAGCAAATGTGTCTACCTTTCCCCCACCCTCCTTTACGGGGGCAGATCACCTGGATTGGAGGCAGCAGGAGAAAAAAAAAAGGGGGGGAAGAAATGAGGAGAACAGAACTGCAGGCCTTCACTTGGCATCCCAGGCCCTTCACCGGGCAGCCCGTCCTTCCTACCCACCCAGCTCTGCCATCTCTGTGTTGCCCTTTGAGTTCTGACAATCCTGACTATGGCTTTAAATGCCGCACGTGCCCCTGCAGCTGCCTTGCTCCTGCCTTTGCTCTGCCTAGGACACCTTTTGGCCTGATGCTACCATGCAGTCAGCCCTCAATCCCACCAGCTCAGCATTCAACACACAGCCAGACATTGACTCCATCTTCCCAGTACCACCTGGCCCAAGCCAACAACATCTCTTTCCTGAATCACTGCAGTAGCCTCTACAAGCCCCTTGCTTTTGCTCTCTTCCTCTTTGGTCTGTTGTCTACACAGCAGCTCAAGGGATCCTGTTAATACACCAGTCAGATGAGGTCTTTTGCTCAGAACATGCCGCTGACTTCTCATCTCATTCCAGTAGAACCCCAAGACCTAGCAGGGGCCTCAAAGGGCCTCCATGGAGCCCCATTCCTGCCCCTCTCCTCCTTCCTCCCAGTCTGCCATCCCCTTGGGTTTCCTGGTGCCCTTCAGCAGAGCCAGGCCTCTGCACACCAGGGCCTTTGCGTCTGCTGTGCCATCTCGACTGCTGTTCCTCGAGATAATCACCGCGCTTCCCCTCTGCCTCCCCCTTTTCTTGGTTTAAATGTCAGCCTCTCGGTGAGGCCTGCTCTGACCCCGTTTAGCGCAAGGTCTTCCCATCCCCCTCCCGCACTGGTCACCACTTCCCTTACCACTGTTTGTTGCTTAGTCGCTCAGTCATGTCCGACCCTTTTCCCATCCCATGCCCTGCAGCCCACCAGGCTCCTCTGTCCATGGGCTTTCCCAGGCAAGAATACTGGAGTGGGTTGCAACTTCCTTCTCCAGGGAAATCTTCTGACCCAGGGAGCAAACCCGTGGTTGAATCCTCATCTCCTGCATTGGCAGGTGGATTCTGCTGGGAAATAAGTTTGCTTGGGGAAGAAGTTTACTTATTTATGTTGAGTATTGTCTGTTTTCTTCCGACTGGAATGTCAGCTTCACGAGGGTAGGAATTTTATTTGCAGATGAATCCTTTGTACCTAGAACAGTGCCTGCCACATAAGAGATACTCAGTAGATGTTTGTTGAATGAATGAATGGATATCTCAACACAAATGTTGCCTCTTGCGTGAAGCCTTCTTAAGTCCCCTCAGCTGTCACTGTGCCTTGACCCCTTGGTTATAACAGTTCTGGGAGCCACTGCGTGTTTGCCTGGCTACCCCCACTCAGAGAAGCTCTCTGGGCAGGGGTGAGATCATGCTTTTCATGATGTAGTGCTGGGCCTGGCCCAGTGTCTAGCACACAGTAGCTGCTCATCTAGTGAGTGTGGGAGGGAAACTTTCCTGAATACCTATATGAATGAGACGCGTTCATTTCTGTGCTCATACATACAAAGGAGCTGAACATTTAAGAATGGGCTCATTCTTAGGACTTCCCTGGCGGCCTAGAGGTTGAGACTCCATACTTCCACTTCCGGGGGAACAGGTCTGATCCCTGGTCAGTGAACTAGAATCCCCCATGCTGCATGGCATGGCCAAAAAAAAAAAAAAAGAAGAAATGGGCTCATTGTCTTGAATAGACCTTACCTCTGTAGAATGACATTCGTAAGGATAGTTCAGGACCTCTAATAAACCCCCTTTTATCTCCATCCCACACTGCTTCTGTGTATCCAGCTGTCAGCTCCATCTCTCCACTGGGATCCCCCTGCACACCCTCTACCCCGTGGTGTCCAAAACTGCCTGCCTACCACACCACAGGTGGCCCCCTCCTCCTGGGTCCCCTGACACAGGAAGTGGCATCTTTGTCCCTCCAGATGCTCGTGCCTGAAGCTGGGGCTCCATTCATGCCTCCCGACTGCTAGTCCTGTAGATTCTACTTCTTCGTTAGCTGTCAAGCAGGTCCAGCTCCCAGCCCCCTCAGGTCCTTTAGCTCGGATCGCATCTGGCCTCAGCTTGACTTTGGTGGCTCTGTGTTACTGAGAGCAGCCTGCCCACTGCCCCAGCTCAGACCTCGTCTATGCCGCAGTGGTCTTTCTAAGATGCAGATATAATCCTGTTTCCTCACTGTCTTTGATCCTCAAGATGAAGTGGAAGGAAAGGGAGGATTTGCCTTTAGTTGGGCATCTAGCTCATGCCTGTCACTGGCTAATGCTCGGTACTGTCATATTCATTATCCCGTTCAGCTGTCACAAGAAACCATTCTGCAGAGAGGCAGAATGAAGCTTAGAGAAATTAATCACCCAGGGTCCCATGGGCTGGCGAATTGTGGAACCCAAATTCAAGTCTAGACCTTCCTAACCCGAAAATCCAGTTTCTTTCCAATACAGCCCACTGCTTCCAATCTTTTGGAGCCCAGTGTTCTCTGTCATATGGCTCCTCCATCTCCGGTACCACCGCCCATCATTCCCCTCTGTTCACTCTGCGCTAGATAGACCATCTCGAATGACTTATCTTAGATCTGCCTTGTGGTTTTGTGCTTCCGTGCTTACGACCTCTGGTTCTCTTTTCTTTTCGATGCCCTTCCATTTCTTCTCTATGTAGTGAACTCCAGTTCATTCTTCAAAACCCTGCCCTAACAGTACTGCCTCTGTTAAGCTTGCCCAAACTGACTCACCCAAGCAAAGTAATGTGCCATTTCATCTCTGTCCTCAAAGTGCGAACAGTACTCCTGCGAGATAAGGGAGTGTTGGTTAAGAGCACTGGCCCTGAAATTAGACTGTTGGGCTTAAAAATCCCAGCTCCTCTAATTACCCATTTCCTTTTCCAGGGGATCTTCCCAACCCAGGGATCAAACCCGGGTCTCCCACATTGTAGGCAGACACTTTACCGTCTGAGCCACCAGGGAAGTCCACTATAAGCTGTACCTTTGGCAAATAACTGAAACTCTCTGTGCCTTGGTTCCTTTACCTGTAAAATGGGAATGATGTGTCCTAGAGCCATGAAATATGTAGAGTAGTTAGCCCAGCACCTGGCACCATGTACGTGCTTCATAAACAGTAACTTTGGCTACTGTTACTCTGCTGCCTCTGATACACATTTGAACCCTGATATTACATTTTTCCTTTCTTTATAATTTAGTCCACATCTGTGATACAGCTTTTGCTAAGTGGATTACTATCCCTTACTTGCACACAAGGGGCTTCCCTGGTGGCTCAGCGGTGAAGAATCCACCTGCAATACAGGAGATGTAGTTTTGATCCCTGGGTGGGGAAGATCCCTTGGAGAAGGAAATGGCAACCCACTCCAGTATTATTGCCTGGTTAATCCCGTGGACAGAGGAGCCTGGTGGGCTACAGTCCATGGGGTCCCAAAGACTCGGACGTGACTGAGCGACTAACACTTTCACTTCCACATCCGAAGTTTCCTAGGATCCGGGAGGAAAAAAGTCCTGGTCACCACAGTCATGACTGTGGAAATAAGTGTGATTTCTCCTTTATTCTTGGTCATTGCGCAACAGTGTGGTGCAGTCGCTGAAACATGCTCCAGCAGTCAGAGTTCACCCAGCTCACTGACCTGGTTCACTGGCTGTGTGACCTCAGGCAGGTTGCCTTACCTCCCTGTGCTTTGGTTTCCTCATCTGTTCAATGAGAAGAAGAAGAACTAAAATTCTCAGAACAGGGTCTGGGGCGTGATCAGGGCTCTGGAAGTTTGTGGCACATCCTCTCTGCAGGTCATGTCCCAGGATCCGCTCTGCCTCTCATGCATGAAGTACACGATTAAGTACCAGGGCCTGGACTCACATGAGCCTCTTGTCTCTGCCCACAGCGGACGATGCATGCGGCGGGACCCTGCGGGGCCAGAGCGGCATCATCTCCAGCCCACACTTCCCCTCGGAGTACCACAACAACGCCGACTGCACCTGGACCATACTGGCCGAGCTGGGGGACACCATCGCCCTGGTCTTCATTGACTTCCAGCTGGAGGACGGTTATGACTTCCTGGAAGTCACGGGGACCGAAGGCTCCTCCCTTTGGTAAGCACACCTTCCCTCCCCTCTCCCTCCCCGTCCCCTGCAACTGTGGCTTCCCGGGATGCGGTCCCCTCGGCGCCTAGACCTGCAGCCAGAGGTCCCTTTGCCACCTGCTCTACCCCGTGCTGGAGAGTTTCCTTTCCTCATAATGAGAAGTCACTGTGTATTTTCAGAGCTGGGGTCAATTTTCACGGTGATTTTGGTACCTGATTTGAAGCATGTCCTCGCTGAAGAATATCAGGATGGGATTTGGTCAAGGAACTTGCCTTAAGACTGACAGAGGTCTCAGGACATGGATAGGGTCTCAGTGAAATGGTTTGAAATATTGTCCCATTGCTGGAAGCATTAACAATGGGACTAGAACATTGAGTGGCAGCTGCTTTTCCCACGCCCGGGCTCTGAGACGGGAGAGGCGTTATCACGTCTTGGTTCCTGTGGGAAGTGCTAACCCACTTCCTGTTTGGCTTCTCCACAAAGCAGGGCTTCTGTGGGCTGTGCTCTGCTGCCATGGAGACTCTGGTGTCGGCAGGTCTGGGAGGAGGCGGATGACGAAGGCTCACTGGCCTCGGTCGTTTGTGGTCTCCCAGGCTTGGACCCATGGGGTGGGCCCTAGCTGGGGCTGGCTTAGGGAGTGACGCGCTCTCTGTTTGGGTGACAAGCCTCGAGAATGGTGGCGTGACATTCATAATGTGCTCTTGTATTCTGGTGGTTCTGTTATCAGGACGAGGGCAGCAGGGGCACCTGGGTCAGCACATCGGGAGGCAATAGGCGGATGGGCTCAGGCGTGTTCTTTGCAGTCTTGATTGCCGCGAGGTGCCGGGGAAGGTGGGGCTCGCTGCCTGGAACTGAGGAGGAGGAGTTGTCACGGAGGGGCCTGAGTGAAGCAGAAAGTGGCAGCTGCAAGCGTCAGGGATGGATAGTCCCTTGGGAAGACAGACACAGTGGTCAGCGGGCTAGAGACATGGGCGGGGAAGGGGAGGAAGGATGGGAGAGGAAGAAAAAGAGCAGCTGATGTTGAACATTTCTTTTATACTAGGTTTTGTTGTAGAAAGGCCAGTTGAGTAAGACATGGCCCTTTGAGAGTGAGGAAAACAGACAACTCCACCACAGGCCCTAAGCATGACTATTTGAGAGGGATAAAGTGGGAACAGACTCCTGCCAAATATGGACTTTGAGCTTCAGGGACCAGGAAACTCAAATTTCATGTAGTGGTAGAAGGTGTGTTGACCTGGGGGTCAGAAGATCTTGGTATCATAAGCGTGTCGCAAAAACTTGGCCAAGTCAGGTCATTTACTGCCTGGGATGGGGTGTTGAGAGAGGCAGTCGTGAGCCGATGGCTGATTGCTGTGTGGAGGTTGGTCCAGGGGCAGTGACTGGACATTTGGTGCTCGGAGTTGGGATGAAAGTCCAGATGATGGTCCACCGAACCGCACGCCCAGTGACGTGCCCAGTCCGAAGACCTTCTGTCTCCGTGCCCTCTTTTTGTAAAATACCTATTTTTCTGATCGTTTATGTCGTACATATGCTCCTTAGAGAAAATTTGGACAATATTAAAAGGTATCGGGAAATGAATAACAAATATTAACGTTGTTTGTATTTGGTTGCGCTGGGTCTTAGTTGCAGAATTCGAGATCATTCCTTATGGCTCACAGGCTCTCTAGTTGTGGCACTCAGGGTCCAGAGCACTCAGGCTTCAGTAGTTGCAGTTTGTGGGCTTAGATGCCCAGCAGCATGTGGGACCTTTGTTCTGCCATCAGGGATCAAACCCACGTCCTTTGCATTGCAAGGCAGATTCATGTTTTAATAAACCTTTTTATTTTGTATTGGGGTATAGCCAGTAAACAGTGTTGTGATAGTTTCAGGTGAACAGCAAAGAGGCTCAGCCATACATATACATACATGTATCTATTCTCCCCCAGACTCCCCCCTCTTTTAGGCTGCAAGGCAGATTCTTAACCACTGGACCACCAGGGAAGTCCCACAAGTATTAACGTTTTGATGTATTCCCCTTTGGCCTTTTTGCTTTGCCTAGATCAAGCTAGCTGGCCATTTATATATATGTTTAATATTAAAAAATTAAGATCTGAAAAATGTCAGTAACTATATATTTTTAACTGAACATTATATCATGAAAATTTTTCCTATATCATTACACATGTCTCCTAAATGCAATAGGTGTGAGAATAGAATTTATTTAGTAAATAAACAGTATTTATTGAGCTTTTATGTGGCAGGCTGATTCTAAGCTCTTACAGCTGTAGTTTCATTTAGATGTCTATGAAGTAGGTAGCATAATCTTCCTCCTTTTACAGATGAGGAAAATGAGGCTCTGTGTGGTTAGGTCACTGGCTTGAAGTCACACAGGTAGTAAGAAGCATAACTGGGATTCAAGCCCAGGTCAGCTGGACTTGAAAGCCCATCTTCTTAGTCACGTCAGCACACTACGTCATGCAACGTTTGTGAAGGACTGTCGCGGTTGTGGTGCATTCCCTCGTGAGACTGACACAATTCACTCCATCGGGTCTCTTGATGGATTATATCCAAGTTTCCACTTCTGCAAACAGATGCCGAGATGGATATCCTTGCTGGTTCTCTCTCTTCCAGCCCCGAGGCCTCTGCGATGCACTTGTTTATCCGTGGGCCAAACAGTCTCCCACAGCCTCCACCCCCACCCTGAGGTGTGAGTCTACGCGGTTGTCCAAACTTCTGGAGGGAAACAAACGTGAAAGAGTATTCCTTTTCCTATTAAGTCACTCAGTGGGGAAGGAATTGAGCAGAGGAAATCGTTAAGGGAGTCATTCAGAACTCTGCCGTAAGATTAAATTATAATCATTTACAGGGTCTGTGTCACCCTTGCCAGGCAGGATGCATTTGTTGTCCTAATTTATACCTGCATAGCAGTTACGGATGAACGGAGCTGCAGGCTCAGGAAGTCTGTGCAAAGAACCTGCTTGCTCCCCAGCCCCTTTCCTTTATGGATCCCTGGACTCATGTGAAAATGGGACACTCCTGGTTTATGAGTGTATTGCTTTTATCAGCGGATAAAAGCAATAGGACTTTAGGATGTTCTCCTGAGTGATCCCATGGACAGAGGAGCCTGGTAGGCTACAGGGGTCGCGAAGAGTCGGACACGACTGAGCGACTTCACTTTCACTTTTCGCTTTCATGTACTGGAGAAGGAAATGGCAACCGACTCCACTGTTCTCGCCTGGAGAATCCCAGGGATGGGGGAGCCTGGGGGGCTGCCGTCTGTGGGGTTGCAGAGTCGGACACGACTGAAGCGACTTAGCAGCAGCAGCTTGAGTTCTTCACCAAGCAGAGAAAGACAACATCTGGAAAGATGAATTTGAACAACTAGACATCCCTTCATCTATTGAGAAAATAGATACACCTTTTAGAGGGGGAAAAAAAAAACTATCTCCTTTATCTGGAGAAGGGAATGACAAATGGACAGAGGAGCCCGATGGGCCCCGTCCACACGTTCCCAGCATCAAACCCAACTTAGTGTCTGAATCACGCCTCCTCTATCTGGTGGCAGACCTGTGATGATTCAGAGGAGGATGGTGGCATGGACTGTCCCTGACTCAGTTCCCACACTCTCCTCCCCCTCCACGGAGGATGTAAGCAGGAGAGTTTAAATTAGGGTTTGGACTTCATGGACTTCCATGGAAAACATAGGTTTGATAATTTTTTATTTTGCCAAATAAGGATATTAGAGAACAACAACAAAAAAACCCTGCCAACTCTTCAGGACACAATTTCATAAAACAAAGGACAATTCAGAGCCAAAAATGTGGCAGGATAAACTCAATGGCACTGACCTAGTGACAGACGGGGGAGGGAGGGTACGTCACAGTGGTGTCCCCCGTAACTGAAGTCCTGTGACGTGCATACGGCAATCGGTGGACTACCGCTTCGCGCTGTGCTTGTCCACCCCTGGCTTCTGAGAATCCGACCATACGTGTTTTGAGTGGGAAAATGTTGTTACTGTGGTGAGCACTGAACCCGGCAACTCTGCCATGCTGAGGGGGTCCCAGGTGTCTTAGACTTGCTCT